>OY787673.1:41096759-41696759 GCA_963678985.1 Spisula subtruncata | reverse complement strand
CCCACTACAATGCGAACGTTGACATTTCGGTAGTGACATCAACTCTTGATCTATCACGTGTTTAATCGTGTTAATAGCACTAGAGTAAGTTTAAATTTGTAAATTGAACATATTGCTTCTTTGATATCCGCAGTTGTTTTGTTGTTTGTAATAACATTGATCGAATTTTAGCCCTTTCAATATGTGGTCCTTTAATATTTTTGAGGAGTATATATTGTTGGTAACAATTATTTTACTGCACAGGCAATGCGCAATTGAGCCCTATTTACATCGATGAATGTGTCATTTCTATCGACGGACATGTTTTCGAAGACATTTAACATTTTATTTCAGATGGCGGCCCTACGTGTGTTGATGTTGACAATGATTGTGAGGATTATGGTGTGGACTATATTTGTGTAGGAGAATATATACCATGGGCAAAACTACATTGTGCCAGATACTGCAACTTATGTCCAGGTATTTATACACTTACAAAAAATGTTCACACACTCCCAACGCAACACCTATATTTTTCCGGATTACTTGGATTTTGATGAAGGGATTAGATTGTAACATCGAAAATGTTGTCAGTGAATTGTTTAAGAGCTATGTAGTTCCATTGCACATGTTTTAATCCACTGTCCAACGTAACAAAACGGATATTGTTTCTACTGTATCAATAAACAGTCACTACATTGTCTTGCATGAGAACTTGGTCGGGTATTGGCTGCGTTTCATTCGGTCTCATGCAATTTGGGTCATCCTGCATTTATTTGGCGGGGACTTGGATTTTTAATTGTTTCTTTGAGCTTATGTGTGGGTATTGCTCAGTGTAGTTGTGTTGTAGTGTTTCTGATTTCTGTGCTCGGCTGGTTAGGTTAAGTGCTACCTTCCCTGTCTGATGTCCTCATACCTTAACAAACATGTCTACATGCATGCCTATCAGATCATGTCACGTGTTTATGCACATATTGACTCCCTTCACTGATAGGGCTATACACTATAGCTTGAAATTAATGTCAAATTTTCTGTTTTCAAATGTAAATTGAAAAAAATGTGTAAATGCGATTGTTTTATTATTAATGTTTTATTAACAAGATGTTGCGACCACGACACCAGAATCAACAAAACTACCAGCAACAACAACTTTACCAACAAAAACCGTACCAACAACTACCGCACCAACAACTACCCTACCAACAACAACCCTACCAACAACTACCCTACCAACAACCACCTTACCAACAACCACCTTACCAACAACCACCTTACCAACAACAACCTTAGCAACAACAACTTTACCAACAACAACCCCACCAACAACAACAACCTTACCAACAACAACCCTACCAACAACAATGTTACCAACAACAACCTTACCAACAACAACCCCACCAACAACAACGTTACCAACAACAACCCCACCAACAACAACGTTACCAACAACAACCTTAGCAACAACAACCCTACCAACAACAACCTTACCAACAACAACCCTACCAACAACAACCTTACCAACAACAACCTTACCAACAACAACCTTATCACCAGGTAATAATTACCAACATGAGAAAACTGTCTGAAATATACTCTTTACTTATGAATAAACACGCTTAACAACTTCATTTTGGTCTTCGTGACAAGTTACCATTTTCATGAAAAGGCTCATAAAAAGCTACTTATGATGCAGCCTTTAAATATATATATGTCAGCCTTATAAGGGCATAAGTAGTAGCAACTTGTACATACCTCCATGACCCCAGTACCACCTTTACCATGTGACCACCGTGTATGTGATGTTTGAACATTTGGTATTTACATAAGCGTACACCATCGATGCCTCGGACAGGTAGATGGCTCGAACTAGCTCCCCGGTCCGAAACTATTTCGAGGCATCGAAGTTCTACTGTATTTGTTCTCAAAAACTGAAGTAAAGGATTACATGCAGATGTAGAAAGGTTCGTAAAAAGTTCGTAACATAAAAACAAGATTCTAATTGCCATCTGTGACATGTTTCCCGAAACATAAATGAGTAAATTGCAGATTAGTCGTTGAGTGTATGTACCAATGGAAGAGTAAATGCCTTCATTAGGAGTAAATTTAAAGTAAACTACATGTTATCCAAGCAGAGCTTATGGAACTAGGGAAGTAACTATTCGTTCGCCCAATTTGCTCACGAGTTAACCACTGATCTATGGGGAACATTGATAGTCTTTCCAAACAGAACGAGTATTGGAGGGGCTCTTTTGTGTTGACGTCACGGCTATGAAATGATTAGCCATCCCATGGGTGTTGAGTCAGACATTATTATTTCCAACCATGTGTAGCATAATTACACTGTAGAATATTTCATATTGGAATTACTATTCAATATTCAGTACGAGATTTTATGTACCAAAACTTGATCAAATCAATGATTATCACATGCATGTTTTGGTTTGTAGACGAATCATGTGGAAATAAAGAAGCTGACGGGTACTGTGCTGGATATCATCTGGAATGTAACGATCCATGGATGTTTGAACATTGCCGTGGCTTTTGCAAAATGTGTTTGCGTACGTATAATCTAGTTTCTATATTTTCTTTGTGAAACTGGACCATCCTGCATTTTTACGGCGGGGACTTGGATTTGTTATTGTTTCTTTGGTCACTGTGCTGTTTGGTCTCTATGATAAACGTTTTTGGCATGTATATTTTCGCCCTCTTTTTGCCTATTATTGTAAACTAGGCCAAGTTGCAAAAATGCCTCTTTAAGACGTATTAACGTTAGGTCACTGTCCTTGGTGTTTTAAACTAGGTCATGGGGTGGTTGTGCCTCATACATTTGTATTTGTGGTTTGTGCCGTTGGTTCGCCGTGCAGTGGGGCCTTGGGGAACTTGGTCGAGTATTGGTTGCGTTTCATTCGGCAATAACCGCTATTATATAATTTCTTTGTGAAAGTGGGTCATCCTGCATTTTTTTTCGGCTTTTGTGTGGGCATTGCTCAGTGTAGTTGCTAGGAATATGTAATATTATTTCCCACCCCATTCCTACCTTGCCCATTTTTTTAACTAGGTCAAGTCGTAATTGTGCCTCTTTATGTCGCATAACGTTATGTCACTGTCCTTGGTGTTTTAAACTAGGTCACGCCGGGGTTGTTGTGCCTTATTTGGTCGCCGTTTTGGCATGGGTTTGTGTGGGCATTGCTCAGGGTAGTTGTGTTTCTGATTTCTGTGCTCGGCTGGTAAGGTTGAGTGCTATATGTACCCTCCCTGTCGGATTTTCTCATACCTTTGTTGGAGAACATACATGGATATACTAGTATACAAACATGTATACGTAATTAAACAAATTATAATTGCATGAATTCAAGAAGTACCTACGACAGGCAAACCGTCACTAACGATAACACAAAAAGAGATATCTCGTATTTCCATTGTGGTCCTTTAGTGTTGGTGACACGTCAGAGGCATTTTAAGTATAATGTATTTTAGACCATATTGCGCAGACATAATAACATAAATGCATCAGTACAATTGATCATAGTTACTTTAAAGCATTAGGTTGGGCATTTTATATATTATTAATATGTACAGATAAAATGTATCAACACTCCTATGTACTCGGATGATTTCGTGCTTTATCGCATTGAAAGTACTAATTAGTTATTTATTCATTCCAGATAACGCTCTATGCGTGGATGATACCGAGAACTGCGAAGCTTTTAAAGACTTCATCTGTAGCGATTCCTCGGCTAAATTAGAATGTAAAGCAACATGCAAACTGTGTTAATTAAGTGAAATCGGCCACTATGTAATTAAAACTAAATAAAACTATGAAGCATGAGGTTATGCACATGTGGTAAATCACTGATGAATGTCTACTTACTTAGAAGGGAGTGGTGGACTTGAGGTAGGTCGCGCGCTTTGGGACCGATAGGTCCCGGGTTCAACCCCCATCTAGACCACTGATTAACTTTTTCTGAGCACGAATAACCCACATGCTCCACTCCATCAAGCTGTAATTGAGGGCAGTTTCTATTTCTGGGCGCCGCAGATCGATTATGGCTGCCACACCCGGAGAGAAAAACTCTCCACAGGGAGACACGAGTGTAGGTTTCCATAGGAAACTTAAAATGTCAAAGGGTGCGTGAGCGGCTTGACATCTAAAAGAGCCATTGAAAATTGGTAACTTTTTTTAACTTACGGCCTTATACGACTGATGCATACTTAACATCAGCGTCACAGGGCGCTTCTTATTAGCCTACTTTCATGAAAATCGGAAGTCTCGTCAAGCTTGTTAAAGGTGCGTACACACAGTAAGTTTTCAAATATACATGTTGACCTATTAGCCAAGACGCTATGTGTAGTTACGTGAAGTACGCCTCCGCCATACATTTTCTCGAGATGTACACCTACATGTATAAGGGAAATGTATATGATGTACATTTTGTAAATCATCAACTTATACACGGCGGGGGATCCAACATATCGATACCAAAATGGGTTACGCATAATTTCATATGTCGAACTTCCTGGTCTACATATGTTGTACACATTTCGACGAAAAAAATGTAAGATTCTTATTTGTTATTGGTTTATGTTAAAATCAAATTGTTTTGCCCAAATATCTCAATGCAGTGCCACCCTTTATACATTTCCAAACATGCACGTGTATTTATCTTATCTGTATGTGTAGCAATAACGGAGAAAAACTGATTCTCCGTCAGGCGGTGTGGCTGAAAATTCGCCACAGTTTGATCACCACGAGAAACTCTTTCGTATTTTCACCTCATTTGTTTGATTATTGTTACAGAAATATAACATACCTTTCATTACACACATGTTTAAAATTTAACAGCGATTTGATGGCTAGAAAAATATTTATTGTAAAAAAACAGCATGCTCTACATATGTTGTACGTGTTTTCCATATGTTGGATTGAAAATGTTTAATTTGCCGATTTTATTTTGAGTCTAAATGGATTTCCTGGAAAAAAATCGAAACTGAAATATGTTTAAGTTATCATGCTACCATCGATGAGTGGTATATTGCTTTTCTGGTGACTGCCCGTTTGTCTGTCTGTCTGTCGTTAGACCAAATGCATTCCGTTCAATAACTCCAGAACTCTTCGCCCTATGATCTTTAAACTTTGCATGAAGGTTGATCGAAAACAGTAGATGACTCCTAGATATTTTGAGGTCAGCAGGTCAAAGCTCATGGTCACTGTGACCTTAACCATTTTTAGACCAAATGCTTCCGTTCAAAACCGAAGAACGCTTTGCCCTTGTATCGTCAAACTGTACGCGGAGGTTAGTCAGTAACAGTAAATGAGGTCAGGGTTTGCAGAAATCATTTTATTAATAGTACTTGTCTGTTTGAGAGTCGATGAATTCTTGTTGAAATTAGTCGAAGAATCAAGATTACATATAACTGTTGGGTTTTTTTTAAAAGATGAAGAACACTTGGTATCTACACATCCGTGTGGTGTTAATAAGGTCAAAATTTAAATCGCATACCTCGTTTTTATCACTGATTATCTCTTGTAAAAACTTCCTGACTGACGCTGTATCGACCAACGCTAGGTTATCTTACTCAGCGTCATGCATAATCAGATTGATATACAAAAACTTCAATTTTAATGCATTCCAGTAGATTCATACCAAATCGGACTATCCCAATTACCTGTCTTTCTAAGAACTAATTTGTCATTTTTACTGCAAACACCTCCTGATATGTAGTGTTACCTTAATTGGCTCAAAGTTCAGAATAAAGTCATTCAAATGTATCAGTCAATGTATCGCACTAATGCATTGACCTTAAATTTGAGTTAAAACAATGAGTTATATACCTAACGGCAATCAACATTTTTATTCTTGGAAGAATCGTGAAAAAAAATCAGAATTTTACATAGAAAATAACACCAATATGTAGCCGATTGTCTAATTAAGAAAATTAGTATCAATATGATATGCTTCAGTTTTATAATAAAGAAGTTACGTACAATTCAGCGATCAATCTGCCGTCAGTAGATCCATTTAAAGTGTATAGAGCTATATCGGAAGATATTTTTTTTAAAGTTTCATAAACTGAAAAACAATTATGCTTTCATATCCATTAGATCATTTTTCGCTTCAGTTTTAACAGAATTTCTTTCTGTGATTTATTGGACATGCAAACTGTCCATTTTCATACGAAAGTGTTCTAGAACACCCTATGAAACTATAAGAATCGTATATTTTTCGACGATTGAATCAAAGTACACGGAACCCATCCAAAGTTTTAATTTGCAATTGAGGTAGTCTAGTATCATACTTAAAACGATGCAAGTAATTATTTTGACATTGAATGACTGTTAGAATATAGCTCTATACACTTTAAGTTTGATGATAGGACTGCTCGAACTCTTCATTCCTATATTTCGGGCCACCGATTACTAAACATGTTTTGCCTAATTAGTGTATTCGTAAGTGTGTAGTGTTAACGAAAAAGGAACGGCATAAATATACATAACAGGTCTAGTCTGCAATTAGCAAACATTTTGTTTAGTTAGACATGCAGACATTTGCTGAAATGAAAATACATGTAAGTGCGTAAATAAGTTGGTGTAACGAATACGAAATGATATGAAGATAACTTAAACATATTTGAGTTTGTGTTTTTCCAGGAAATTTATTTAAACTCAATATAAAAGCGACAAATTAAACATTTTAAATCCAACATATGGAAAACACGTACAACATATAAAGAGCATGCTGTTTTTTACAATAAATACTTTTCTAGCCAACAAATCGCCGTTAAATTTGAAACATGTGTGTAATGAAAAGTATGTTATATTTCTATAACAAAAATCAAACAACTGAAGTGAAAATATAAAAGATTTTCTCGTGTTGGTCAAACTGTCGCGAATTTTCAGTCACACCTCCTGACGGAGAATTCGTTTTTCTTAGTCATTGCTACACGTACAGATATAGAGAAACTCGGGTCCCTGTCCGGTGAGAACAATGTTATCAGGCGAGGTGATATCGTTCGGGTGGCGAGGTTTACCGAGCCATCCCGGGCGATATCGCCAAGCCTGATAACATTGTTCTCACCGGACAGGGACCCGAGTTTCTATTTCTCATGAAACCAACAACGGGACACAATTTAGAGGCATATTTTTTAATTTTAAACTGGAGTTGTCGATCGTCCTTAGACCACCCGCCGATTAACACAACTTCATTTGCTTCCGTACACAAAATATAGTTCACAATTTTACGCTGTTCAATTAACAAAAATATTTAAAAAATAAATAAGATCTATTTCAGTTTTTGGTCAAAACGAGAAATTTAAGCAAATTATAAGTATTACCAAAATAAGAACATCGTGTCGTAAAAGTAGAATAAAATTCCGCTCATGAATATTGATGTTTTTTTCTTCTGGATGATGCATCAATGAAACGTCATCAATGACGTAGTGTGTGTGGAGAAGGTCGCTAATTATGTCAAACTTTCTTATGTTATGCATCACACAATGACAAAATACGGATTGATTTAAATACTGGATTGTGTGTGGCAACGGACAGTGCAAAATTGTATCCCGTGAAATGGAAATAACTTCAAGAATGAATAGTTTAGACATGCTTCTAGAACCGAGTGGGTGGAGAACAGTTTTCAACAAGATCAACTTAAGCCCGACAGAATGCTGATGAAAACAGATGGAAATACACAACGGTGAGTAAGATATTAGTTTGTTGAAGAGTCTATTAAAGTTTGTTCTATATTTTGTATAAATTGTAGGGTTGTGTACTGAATGTAACAATGTTTTGATTCACAAAAAAAGCTCGGTGTCTCATGGTTTTCGTTTTGTAAGTCAACCTTCGCGAGTCGTGAAAATGGGATTAAAAATTCCTTTAGGCCTGAAAACTGGATATAGAGTGGATAACTATGACTATTTTAACGTTTATTTATCTTTGACGATGCTTAGCCTGTGTATTTATCTGTATTTGTTGGTTTATTTCAGGGCCTTTCAAAACGATCGATCCGTTGGCGACCCGTATGAATTCAAGAACATGTAATTACTGTGGCGTACTACCTGGCGAAGAAGCATTGCTAATCTGGAGTGTAAAACTAAACGTTGAATAAATAATAGCTATTAAATGCATAATTCTGTTGTTTTCAATGATATTTATGTCAATTTAAGACGGAATGCCATATTGCAAAATAGTCCGTTATTTGTGGGCGGAGCCAAAAAGTGTTCTCAGGCTATTGACCTGAGAACACATACTTATCTCAGGTCATGTGTTATCAGGCAGTTACCATGGTAGTTGCATGAGAAAAAATAACTACATGTACATGTTTGGAAATGTATAAAGGGTGGCACTGCATTGAGATATTTGGGCAAAACAATTTGATTGTAACATAAATCGATAACAAATAAGACTTTCGTTTTTTTTTCGTCAAAATGTGTACAACATATGTACACCATGAAGTTCGACATATGAAATTATGCATAACCCATTTTGGTATCGATATGTTGGATCCCCCACCGTGTTATACACCAAAACTTACTGTGTGTACGCAACTGAACCGGTTAACGGTTCGATAGGCAAGCGATTCTAAGAGATTCGAGAAATCCGTGCAAACCATGTCAAGCCCATACATTTACATCATACCGCTTGGTAACAATGAAGGTGGACAACTCGAAAAAATGTTAGGTAGACATAACTACACAGTACATCTCGACTTTTAGGTCAAGATGTATACATCAAAACTTACTGTGTGTACGCACCTTTAGACGACTGATTCACGCGATCAAATGAATACCGTTTACACTGGAAACAATTGCGCTGACTGATTTCTAGGTTATTACCTTCGTGCACTTATTTGTATGAATAAGCGGCAAGTGCGATTTCGCTCCACCTTTAGCTGTTTTATTTGAAGCTCGTCCAAATGCTTCTTTGATGCAGTTTTCAAACGATACTAATAATTTGGTCGAGCATCATGTTTAGCTTGGCTAATTTGACACGAGCCTGACCTATTGATTAGAATTATTTAACAGTCGATATATTGTCTACGTTTACAACACCGATTGTATGTTTTCATAATCGGTGAGTATCACGAAGACGCTCGAGATGTAATACAAACACAAATCTGAAATACCGATAGTGCACGAGTTGCTTGCCGAAATTGATATATTCAAAGCATGAACCTTGTTATATATTCTTGCATAAAGGTCAGGCTCAAGTCAGAATAGCCAAGCTATAACAACAGCCAAATATATAGCAAAATTGATAATTGCCTAGTTTTTCCAAATATATGACATCTTCTATTCTTACAATCTCAGTACTAATGCCTTTTAATAACGACCACTTTTGTTATGTTGCTCCATAGTGATTGTAAATATACTGATGTATGAGCACAGTGTGAACAATATTACCTTTTCAAAGACTACAACAAGCACTTTCCCATCGTTATCTTCAACAGCATCACATGCTGGTATGAAAACCTTCACGGCCACCGCAGAAGCCGAACAAACATATCTTCAATCAGCACCAACCAATCTACCTACCACACAGCAAACTTTTCTCAGGACCAGACTGTCAATTCTCTTTTGGCATACTTCCATACATGCGTCAGATATGGCAGCACTCACAAGCACTGGTGACGGGAACTGCTTTTTCAACTTACTGTCAACTTCATTGACCGGAAAGGAATCTGTGTAAAGCCGTCGAATTGGCAAGCCAAAAGAGACATATCATGCGCCACCCTGTGTTCAACCGTCTTTCAACTTCACAGGACATTGACGAAAACATCATTTTGTGCGCATGACCTGGATGAACATGTTTTGTCAGCCTCTAGTATGCTGAAGATGCCGCTCCGTTTGGTATATCCGGCCTTCAAACGGATGAACACATATCTGCTGAAAAAGATTAAATCAATACTAAGATTTCGTTCCCATTCAGTGACCCAACGAGAGAGCTACACGTGATGTGGGGCGGTTTATGGCCCACACAACGACCAACAGCAAATACACCTTGGATATCAAATCACATCGTGCCAGTTTTCAATGTTAAACGGGGACCTATCTTCAGTACCGGTCCATCATTCGCTTTCCTAGCATCAGGTAGGTGAACCAGGAGAACGACAAGACCACAGAAGACAACAATGAAAACGTCAAATCGCTTCGAGGTATTAACACCGACAAATCCTCTCACTAAGAAATCCGAGAATTCACACAATTCACTGAACCCTGACAAGACTCAGGCGCTTTGCACACCGACTGTCTTCCGCATTCAGTCTAGACCGTCCGCGTTGAGCCCCGAAACTACACCAACACCGAAATCACAGCGAAAACTATTCGTACCAACACATTCTCCGAAACCAATAGAAGCTACGGTCACGTGTTCTCCGCAATCTTTCAACTATAGAAGAAGGCATAACTTTTTCCATGATTCACCCGAAACTACTCATATCCACTCTATTCATGAAGAAGACGTAGAAGACGAAGAAGACGCAGAACTATTCGAAAAGCCAGTTAAGGCAGGTCCGCTTTGAGCATTCATGAATAGAGAACAGTTGTTACAAATTAACAGTGGTCCTGACTCTGCATTAAGTGAAATTCCAATTGGTTATAAAGACGGAATGTACCGGTATTTTTTTGACCACTGATAACAAATCGAAACGAAGTAAGGGTGAAAGGTCGGACTTTTATGATAATTGTGGGGCATGGGAAAAACCGTCACCCCCAAGTCAGCTTTTCATTGTAATTGGTGAGATTAAATTGAGAGACGGTGTATATTGTACCGAGAAGTTTGTAAACCAGAAACGCGTGCACGTGCCACTCAAACCACAACCGACAACAGACAACCTTCTGAAAGTACAACGTACATACAACAAACTTAAAGCATCAAGGAAAGAATCACATTTCAAACGGTGCACACCAGGTCTAGTACCATAACACATAACATTAAATACACCAACGATAATGTTGCTATTGTGGAAAACGTAGGCACATTCTACGGTGTTCCGTTTGGACAAGCGTATTTTTTGTGTCTCCCTGAACCGCGATTCATGATGATACGACGGCGAAAGTACGATGGTACGATGGTAAAAACACGATGGTACGATGGTGAAAATACGATGGTACGATGGTGAAAACACGATGGTACGATTGTGAAAACACGATGGTACGATGATGAAAACACGATGGTACGATGGTGAAAATACGATGGTAACATTCACAGTACTTTCGTTGCACGGCAACACAAAACATATCAGTAAAAACATCACGTACACAAAAACTAAACAAAATGTGAAATAAATATTGAAGGAGAAATTAAAATTTGAGACTGTGAAAAACGTAGAACATCAAATGAATATTAAGATAAAGGACGACTGTACCAAACAGTGGCGGTACGGTGGTCGAGCGGATAGCCTGCTTGACTGCTGATCGAGAGGTCCCGGCAGGGGCACTTGATCATTTCTGAAACGCTCTTCTGTGTTTCCCACCCAACTAGAGATGAACTGGTTAACAACTCAAAGGTAGTATTATTTGAAGTTCGAATGTTTAAATAAAAGACATCCAATTTACTTACTTTTTGTTATATGTTTTATATTATATGCTCAGTACATCTAGAAACGCAACCTTTTCATGATTGGTTTTTCTTACTTATATTGCTCATACATTTTTTATTTTTGTGTAATTATATTGTATTATCGTGTAGAAACTTGGCTATTGTCCAAATTTTATCGATCGGGTTACGTAACTCCCGTGCGTCAAGAAAATGCAAAAACGCACGAATTCCACGTGCACCATTTATGCATGATAAATTTTGGTGTAAATTGCTTCGAATCCTTTGTAAGGTTTGCTAATGGAAAGAAAATCACAAAAGAAAAGTTCTAAGCTTCAGAATAAAAATATCAAGATAGTCCGAAAATGGGCCAAATCAAGCGACTCGGATGCCTATGACAGAGACGTCAACTGGGAGGTTTCACTTTGGCTAAATTGTCATGAACCGACAATGTTTCATCTGGAGACACTCTACTAGCACTTTGGCACCGTTTACAACCACCCATGTCCAGGTCATCCATGTGAAACAACTTTCCGACAGGACCAGTAACTCCACATGTACCATCTCTAGGCATAGTTCACAACTGGTTCAAACACTTCTAATCAATTTGTTGGACGTCATGCATATGTAATCAACCAATACTTAATCAATATTGTATCTTTTCACTCAGAACAACGATTCTGAAAAAAATAGGATTTTACCAATTTGTGTTCCGTTACTTTTTAGCCGCACTATACACACACGTGTTGTTCAACTGCATCGATAGCACTGTATGAAAACAATGTAACAGTTGCATTGTTCATGGAATAAAATGTCATCAAGTAAATACAGTTTGCTTGCCAATGATACAAAGTTTGAAAAGTGTTGACAGAAACCCCAGTGTTGCGTTTCTAGATGTACTCAGTATATTATGACTTAAAAATGGCAATATGACATAAAAATTGGTTTAATGAGTTTTTACTCAAATATATGAAACACAAGATCAACTACAGGGTATTTCACAGTTTAATGGTGTGATATAAACCAACAACAGCACATTTCTTTTAGTGTATTGGTGTAAGATTTGTAGGCTTGAAGAAGACGAAGAAGACGAAGAAGACGCAGAACTATTCGAAAAGCCAGTTAAGGCAGGTCCGCTTTGAGCATTCATGAATAGAGAACAGTTGTTACAAATTCACAGATGTCCTCACTCTGCATTAAGTGAAATTCCAACTGGTTATAAAGACGGAATGTTCCGGTATTTTTTTGACCACTGATAAAAATTCGAAACGAAGTAAGGGTGAAAGGTCGGACTTTTATGATAATTGTGGGGTATGGGAAAAACCGTCAAACCCAAGTCAGCTTTTCATTGTAATTGGTGAGATTAAATTGAGAGATGGTGTATATTGTACCGAGAAGTTTGTAAACAAGAAACACGTGCACGTGCCATTAGAACCACAACCGACACCAGACAACCTTCTGAAAGAACAACGTACATACAACAAACTTAAAGCATCAAGGAAAGAACCACCTTTCAAACGGTGGAGCTCCTGGTTCAGTACCATACCACATAACCTTCAATAAATCAACTATAATGTTGCTATTGTGGAATACCTAGGCACATTCCCAGTACTTTTGTTGGACGGCAACACAAAACATATCAGTAAATACGTCATGTACGAAAGGTGAAAGAAGTATTGAAAGAGAAATTAAAATTTGAGACTGAAAAACGTAGAACATCAAATGAACATTAAGATAAAGGACGACTGTACCAAACAGTGGCGGTACGGTGGTCGAGCGGATAGCCTGCTTGACTGCTGATCGAGAGGTCCCGGCAGGGGCACTTGATCATTTCTGAAACGCTCTTCTGTGTTTCCCACCCAACTAGAGATGAACTGGTTAACAACCCAGAGGTAGTATTATTTGGAGTTCGAATGTTTAAATAAAAGACATCAAATTAACTTACTTTTTGTTATATGTTTTATATTATATTATGACTTAAAAATGGCATTATGACATAAAATTGGTTTAATAAGTTTTGACACAAATATATGAAACACAAGATCAACTACAGGGTATTTCACAGTTTAATGGTGTGATATAAACCAACAACAGCACATTTCTTTTAGTGTATTGGTGTAAGATTTGTTACACAGTTTTTAGACGAGTCCATTTTCAAGTTAAATGGCAGGACACACCCTGGGTGGTGCGCGTGTCGACTGTGCATAGAATTATGGCTTTTGTTTGTCAAACATGTCAGAAATAAGTGATCTATCGTGGGTTTAAATAACTTCGACTCTCAAGATCGACACTCAAATTGAGAAATATATACTGATAGATACATAGATCGAACAAAAACCAGAAAATACAACAAGTGAATACACTTAAAAAGAACAAAATGGATGAAGACGGAGCTCGAGAGCAATTCAGGAAAGGACCCAGTCCTAGTACTGGGGGGATACCTGAATCGGTAAGTTCTTTTGCTCAGGTCGAGCAATCTAGAGAAGGACCCAAACCTGGGGGATATCTAGATCGGCCACTGGTAGCAAAGGAACGAAACGGAAGTTGAATTCAAAAAGCTATGTAACAAAATACGAAGCTTTGATGGAGGTAGAAAAGGGTGTTATGTCGAAGAAAGACTTGGCAGCTAAGTTTGGTATACCCCAAAGTACTTTGTCAACATGGCTAAAGAAGAAGGACGAAATCTAAAAGTGAGGGTGAGTTAGAACCCGAGAGAAAGAAAGCTAGAACAGCCAAATTCCCTCAAATCGAGGAAGCTCTTTCAAAATGGCTAAAAAATGCTAGGGCACAAAATGCAGCAGTTGATAGTGAACTGTTGAGATACTAAGCCCGAGAATATGCTGACAGACTTTCCAATTCAGATTTTGACTGTTCATCAGGGTGGCTTGAGCGTTTTAAAGCCCGCCATGGTATTTCATGCAAGAAAATAAGTGGCAAATTCACTAGTTGGAAAACTAGGCTTCAGACAATTCTCTCTGAATATAGAGCATGTACAACGAAAGTAAGAAAAAATCGAGGATAAAAACCTTGCGTTTTAGATGTACTGAACATATAATATGCTCAGTACATCTAGAAACGCAACGTTTTCAACCTTGATTTGTTCTAACTTCCATCGTTCATACAATTTTTAATTTTATGTAATTATATTGTATAATCGCGTAGAAAATTTGCTATTGTCAAAATTGTATCGATCAGGTTACGTAACTCTCGTGCGTCAAGAAAATCACAAAACGCACGAATTCCACGTGCACCATTTACGCATGATAAATTTTGGTGTAAATTGCTTCGAATCCTTTGTAAGGTTTGCCAATAGAAAGAAAATCACAAAAGAAAAGTTCTAGGCTTCGGAATAAAAATGTCAGAATAGTCCGAACATGGGCCAAATAAAGCGATTCGGATGCCTATGACGGAGACGTCGAATGGGAGGTTTCTCTAAGGCTAAATTGTCATGAACCGACAATGTTTCATCTGGTGACACTCTACTAGCACTTTGGCACCGTTAACAACCACCCATGTACATGTCATCCATGTGAAACAACTCTCCGACAGGACCAGTAACTCCACGTGTACCAGCTCTAGGCAAAGTCCACAAATGGTTCACACACTTCAAATCATCTCGTTGGACGTCATGAATATGCACTCAATCAATAATTAATCAATACTGGATATTTTCACTTAGAACAACGATTCTGAAAAAATAGGATTTTACTGATTTGTGCTCCGTTACCTTTTAGCCACACTATACACAAATGCGTTGTTCAGTCGCATCGATAGCACTGTATGAAAACAATGTTACAGTTGCATTGTTCATGGAATAAAATATCATTAAGTAAATACTGTTTCGTTGCCAGTCATACAAAGTTTTAAAAAGTGTTAATAGTAACCCCAGTGTTGCGTTTCTAGATGTACTCAGTATATATAACAGTATACATGCAATTTACTGTACAAAAACACAATTTTTTAGGAAAAAAGATAAGTATGGAAGACACTTATTAAATTATTCTCCCTCTCGTGGATGGGCCATGAATTTATTTTTCAGTTGTCAAACCCCGCACCTCTACAGCCCTGTGGAGGACAGCTGATGGTAAACAATCTCCGGTGTTTCCTCGACCCCTGACAACTAATATTGGTTCGGAGAAAAAAACATATCCCCGGCATTGCGGGGGCAACTGGAATGTAAAAACACGGCCGTTTCCCCGCAGGGGCGTGGGTGTAACTGACCGGTGCATGATTTCCATGTTTACGCATTCACTTAGTATTTTGAAAAGGGTTTAGTTTTCTTATTTCATCCATATTTAGTACATTTTAAGGCGTAACTGTTTTGTAGGTTTTTAAAACTATTTTGTGGTATTCTGCGGTCATAATACCGACCCTGGATAGAACTGTTAGAATACTATACAAATGTCAAGGTCATAAAAGTAATGGATGCTGAAAGCATAATACGTACATGTATTATTTGGATGTTTCGAAAACATCAAATATGGCCAGTAATGTATTTGGCACAGTATCTTGCTTTTGGAATTTATAGGCAGTTCATCTCCTACTTTTTCTGTGATCAGTGTACTCAGAAAGTATGTTTATCAACACTCAGATGATTGGGATGAAGTACTTGATGAAGTCGTGTTTTCGTTGAGGACGAAGAAATAGTGCACAACGAAGATGAAATCCTCTTTTTCGTTGAGGACGAAGAAACAGTGCACAACGAAGATATATCCTGTTTTCGTTGAGAACGAAGAAACAGTGCACAGCAAAGATAAAATCCTTTTTTTCGTTAAGAACGAAGAAACATTGCACAACAAAGATGAAATCCTGTTTTCGTTAAGAACGAAGAAACATTGCACAACAAAGATGAAATCCTGTTTTCGTTGAGGACGAAGGAACATTGCACAACAAAGATGAAATCCTGTTTTCGTTGAGGTCGAAGAAACAGTGCACAGCAAAGATGAAATCCTGTTTTCGTTAAGAACGAAGAAACAGTGCACAACAAAGATGAAGTCCTGTTTTCGTTTAGAACGAAGAAACATTGCACAGCAAAGATGAAGTCCTGTTTTCGTTGAGGTCGAAGAAACAGTGCACAGCAAAGATGAAATCCTGTTTTCGTTAAGAACGAAGAAACAGTGCACAACAAAGATGAAGTCCTGTTTTCGTTTAGAACGAAGAAACATTGCACAGCAAAGATGAAGTCCTGTTTTCGTTGAGGACGAAGAAACAGTGCACAGCAAAGATGAAATCCTTTTTTTCGTTGAGGACGAAGAAACATTGCACAACAAAGATGAAATCCTGTTTTCGTTGAGGACGAAGAAACAATGCACTACAAAGATGAGATCCTGTTTTCGTTAAGAACGAAGAAACAGTGCACAACAAAGATGAAGTCCTGTTTTCGTTTAGAACGAAGAAACATTGCACAGCAAAGATGAAGTCCTGTTTTCGTTGAGGTCGAAGAAACAGTGCACAGCAAAGATGAAATCCTGTTTTCGTTAAGAACGAAGAAACAGTGCACAACAAAGATGAAGTCCTGTTTTCGTTTAGAACGAAGAAACATTGCACAGCAAAGATGAAGTCCTGTTTTCGTTGAGGACGAAGAAACAGTGCACAGCAAAGATGAAATCCTTTTTTTCGTTGAGGACGAAGAAACATTGCACAACAAAGATGAAATCCTGTTTTCGTTGAGGACGAAGAAACAATGCACTACAAAGATGAGATCCTGTTTTCGTTGAGGACGAAGAAATAGTGCACAACGAAGATGAAATCCTGTTTTCGTTGAGGACGAAGAAATAGTACACAACGAAGATGAAATCCTGTTTTCGTTGAGGACGAAGAAACAGTGCACAACGAAGATGAAATCCTGTTTTCGTTGAGGACGAAGAAAAATTGCACAACGAAGATGAAATCCTGTTTTCGTTGAGGACGAAGAAATAGTACACAACGAAGATGAAATCCTGTTTTCGTTGAGGACGAAGAAATAGTGCACAACGAAGATGAAATCCTGTTTTTGTTGAGGACGAAGAAATAGTGCACAACGAAGATGAAATCCTGTTTTCGTTGAGGACGAAGAAATAGTGCACAACGAAGATGAAATCCTTTCTTTCGTTGAGAACGAAGAAACAGTGCACAGGAAAGATTAAGTCCTGTTTTCGTTGAGGACGAAGAAACATTGCACAACAAAGATGAAGTCCTGTTTATTCACTAATGTTGTAAGACTGAAACTCAGACTTAGACTTGACCAAATTTATAATTACTGCCATTTCTTTGCAACTAAATTTAAACATGTGCAATTTTAAATGATTATTTGCTGTTGCCCACTGAACATGTATACCCATTTATATCAAAATCGGTACATTCATAAAAGCTTGAGAGCGAATAGAACATTTGACAATGTAAAGTGTAAGTCTGTATTTTAGACTTACCACGTCTGTTAAAGTCTGAGAAAAGAAGTAGGAAACATATAATTTTTTGGTAAATTTGTACAAATTAATAATTAGTAATTTTGTGCGAATAGCTTTAACAGGTGGCCCCAATTTTATTTTTATTTAACTGATGATCTAATAGATTTATAATTGAAACATAAAACGTAGAAAAGTATTTTGGATGCTTGGTAGAGAAGTAGACGAACATATGAGTACGACCCGTATCATGCGTATGTACAGGCACATGGACACATTGCAATTGACATTGGCTTGCGAAACACAGCGTTTGTGTGTAGGGGCGTAGCTGGGCGTATTTTCAGTGTACGCACACAAAAAGTCAGGATAAATTCATGCAGTTGGGGTCAGTATTCATTGCATGTACCACGACGTCATTCGTATCGATTACGCACGATTTCACATACTTGTCGCTAGAGTATTTCCTAGGTAACGTGAACCACGTGCAACTCGGGGATTTCGAAAATTCGTGTTTTGTTTTGACGTCATTCGTAAACTCGGCACGTTGTTCACGTATTACGATTTTTACGCTTATATTTTACCAACAGTTCGTGAAATACGATTTCACGCTTGGTAACACCAATCTGGTTGGAAGCTAGACCATGTGGACTTTGGCACGGAATCTGAATGCCTTAAAGGACGAGAATCGTACAGTAAGCAAATATTTCACACACTGCCATCATAAACACATTTAAATATAATGTCTACGCCATGTTATCCAACATTTAAGCATAATTATGGCCCCTAGTAGACTTAGCCAATTATTGATATAGAATAGGGATACATTGATGCTTAATACCCCCAATTAATGAAAACCCCACCCATCGACCCCGGGGAAGGGCGGGGATTTTGATGTTTGCTTTTTCAACCCCGGGTAAAATTCCTGCACCTCAAGACCGTGTAGAAGGTATAACCACCACCAAATCCCCCCGACATAAACTAGAGAATATTTTGCGCGGTACAAAATCCCCACACTCATCCGACAAAATCGGAAAATTAAAACCCCAGTACTTCCTTCATGCTATTCCCTGTCCCTCCTCGGTGGAGGGTTTTAAAAGACTTGTGCGTTATTTACCATGTTATCCAACATTTGAGCAGATTTGTGGCCCCTGGTAGACGTGGTCAGTGATTAATGTAGATATAGTCTAGTCTAGGGCTCCACTGGGGCTTAATGCACCAGTCAATTAAAAAATCACGGCCAAACCCCGGTAGCGGGCAGTAGCGTAGCTGCCACTAGGCCATTAGGCCCGGGCCTACACATCATTTCGAGAAAACATAATATATTTTTTAAGTTTAACTTGAAATTTGATCTCCTAAATATATGTCAAAACGCACCAGTACCTTTCAAGGAATAAAAACTAAAAAACATACACCGGACCCCCTACTTTTTTCATTTTTACTTACGGGCCTACACATTGGTAAGGTCCTAGCTACGCCCCTGGCGGGGACTTTCACACAGTAAGTAGTATGAAGGAACAATATACACATGTCCTGATATGTATTGACACAAATGAATAGTATACACCGGGTGTTTTACTTGTTTTAACCACAGGTGGCAGTATCAGTGTTTGGGAAATAAAAATTAAAACTGGGCTAAGTATACTAGAAAGGTATAAAGACTACTATATGTCTCAGACCTTTTTCTTGGTATTGTCTGAGGCCTTTATTCTGCCTCAAAATTGGTTCCCAATTGCTGAAAAAAATTCCCAATGGCTGAAAAAATCCCAATTAAAAAAAATCCCCAAATAATGAAACCAAAATCATGAAAGTCAAGTAAAGTGTTTCTTTAAGTTATACCAATGAACTATTATAAAAAAAAACACAAATGAAATCGTTGGTATCAATAAATTGGAACAGTAAAATTATTTCTATTTCCCACACCCCTATTCAATTATGGACCAACTAAATCATAATTTTTGCAATTTATTCGATTAAATTGCTTCCCAATTTAGAAAATTTAGCGACGCAAAATTCCCAAATTTGCCTGGGGCCTTTTTCCCAAAAAGGACAGAAAAAAGTCTGGTCTATGTCCAAAGATTGTGGAACATCGCATCTAAAAATAGACTTAGTTCCTACAATGTTTATTTACATGGATGCATTTATTGTCATTGTAAAGGGCGTTTATTGTCCGCCCAGTTATGTCATTTCAGTACTTAAACAAATAGTAAGCTTTATTTTATGGTTTTTATGGCATTTTAAAAAATAAATGCCCCATTTCAATTCAATACTTTGTTTCTGTTGTTCTTCATTCCATACAAGTTCGACTCAGCTTGGGTCTATTCCCTCACACCTTGAACAATACATAAATAAATTGACCTCGATCTGAGTTAAATATCGAAGGGAACAATGTTTTACTGTTTTGCCGTTTTGCGGTTATAAGATACAATTGAACGAGATTTTCGGTGGGAATGAATATCTTATATTTTATATGAATGACTTGTGTAGCGATTTTCCTTCAGCGTCCGTATTTTATGCTGAAATGACGAGATGCGATATTCCACAATCTTTGGCATATAGACATATAGTACGCTTTACACCATGATAGAATATTAGATCAGTGACGGGATTTCTTAAATATTTTAATATTTTTTTTATTCATTTTTTAATCTTTTGCGGACCAAACACTGATACTGTCACCTATGGATTTTACCATCAGAATGCGCCCGTATGACAAAAGGATTGCGGGGGTTTGATAACCCAAAAGTAAACATTCCCGTCCATCCCGGGGTGGGGGCGTGGGTGCAACTGACTGGTGCATCGAGGCGACCAACAGTCTTCATAGTAAGAGACCTTAACTAGCTGCTCCATTTAAGAGGAGGACACTCTACCGCATTCGCAATTATTTTTTTCTGCATATTTATTGCGAGGTATAGCTTGTAATATATATTTCCATAACGTCATTCGGATCGATTGTACACGTACATATCGTTTAATGAATACGTGTCGTTACGTGAATCACGTGTAAACCGGAGATTGCATTGATAAACTCTGATTTTATTCCATATTCTTCAATTTTAAAACATGATTTCGTTTTTAAACTCTAGAATTCTGTAGTGGTGTATCATTTTCATCTATAAGAAACCGTGCTATTGCATGACATAAAATGGACACTAATGACACTATTTAGGCTAAGATGCATTTACTCCCGAAACTGACAACACAGAATCTATACACTCATTGAAAATGGTTCCTCCTCGTTAATCAGTTTTTCAAGATTAGAACATTAAACTTTCCTTGTTTCATTTAATCTGTTCGATTGTTATATATTAGTTTCTTCTTGTAATGGAAGGAAATTGTATGAAATTAAAAGATCGTGTGGCCGAGCAAATCGCTCAGTAAATTTCTGATGCTTAAGTCCAGCGATCAAATCACGGCGGTTCCAAACTTTTTAAATATTTTAAAAAATTATATTTTTTAAATTTATATTTTTCGTCCAGCACTTACCTCTCTTTTGACTTAGAAAACCACTTGATGTTATATTACTTGAAAAGCTATTGTCCCTTTGCAGTTCGCCAGCCTGTCAGTACTTCAGTACTTTGATTTATAACAGTGGCTAAAGCTTGATATTGGTCCTTTAATAAAGTTTTCGATATAAATTACAGTTTATAACATGGAAAATATACCTAACGCGGGTTTGGCATTGTATTTTTATTGCATTTTTAGAATACTTTAATGTTGTCAGTTTTCAAACAGCGTATGCACGTGCGTATTTGCGTGTCTCGCTACGTCCCTGGGTACTGTTTTATCATCGGAATTACGGAAATCGTAAACTTAAGTTCAAATTTAAAATTTGTATGTTTCTTTAACTACTGCAAATTGGGGACGGATATTGTTTGAAGATGTTCATTAACTGAATCTTAATAAGTATTACAGCTCAATTTATCACGCTTTATAGTAGTAAATGTATGATAAAGAATTCCCCCAAACAAACAAGACTTACCTGTTAGTTGAAGTTGGGTTGGAATTCTATATAGTCATATAACTATTGTGGGGATCAAATGAGATGTGCAGTGACCGTGTATACTAACTCATCAGTATTTACCGCTAAATCGCAAGGAATGTTTGTCCCATCACTATTGAGGGATCAAATTATAAAACATGAAAAAAGGGTGGGATACACCTCATAATAAAATATCATAAATGTAAGCGGTGGGCATTTGATCCCCACAATAGTTATATGACTATATAGAATTCCAACCCAACTTCAACTTACAGGTAAGTCTTGTTTGTTTGGGGGAATTCTATTACGTCATATTCTATTTTGGGAACCAAATGAGATTTCAAAGCAAAGACAAAAATGCCTTGCGTAAAATCAACTCGTACAGGTATTAAGACAATGCCATAGAAAGTGACAAGTAACAATAAAAAAATACCTGTTTATTGTTGTAAAACAATATTCTGGAAAGCACTGTGACCAGTCGTCGTCTCAATCGGTTTATCATAGAATCTGGCAAAAGTTGTGTCTGTTGACCAACCAGCTACTCTCATAATTTCGGCAATTGGAAGTCCATTTGCTTTTACTTTAGAAGATGATGCACTCCGTGTACTGTGAGAACTGTATTTATCCACATCGATTCCAGAGTTTTTCATAACACATTTTATCCAACGACTTATAGTTGTTGAAACTACAGGCTTATGTGGTTGAATATAACTTAAAATCAACTGTTTTATCCCATTACGCAACCCACAAGTTTGTTTGATATATTCTTCAAGAGTACTATATACACAAATGCTGCTATCTGGCAAATATCTGTACAATTTTAGGACAGGATTTGTTTTTCCTTTCCTAGACTGTTTCAACAACCCACTATACACTTAAACGAATTTCTAATTGGCCACCCTAAAAAATATTATATCATCTGATAAATTATATCAATAACTCTTAGGCTGTGTTATTTATTCATTCCACGCACTTATTTATCTATTTCTGGAAAGAAATGGCGTATTCATTACAAAATCATCCATGCGTAACGGTTGGTGCGAATTTTGCTTTTTTGCACGATGCCCTCGTGCATAGCGTGGAATAGTATTGTTTTTGGTATAAATGTGTTCCCTAAAGATCGACTTTTCTTTAAACACTATAATTTGTGAAAATGAGCCATGTGGAACGCGCTCATGACGCCAGATGCATGCATACATTGAACGAATTTGTAATTGGCCACGTGTTTTTATAAATTAGTTTAAAAAAATGCTTTTAGAAGAATATAAATAATCGAAACCCCGATACTGTCCAATTTTATTGATAGAAAATATGTTTCTCGCAGTAATTCGAGCTAAACCCCACGTTATTATTAATATCGCTTTTTACAAAAAGACGTTTTGACGTACATGTCTGGATTTTGGTGCTGGTACTCGTCATTCTAACGGCCTCAGCGCGCCCCGTATCACTTATTCTCGCCAATATTAATACCTTTCATCAAGCCAATCGACAGAGAATACATTTTGACTGATTTCAAAAATCAAACATGTCGGGCACGTGAACCGCGAGCACGCAAGCCATTTTGCAATAACTGTTCCGCATGGATGATTTTATATATGCATGCGTAATTTATTTCTTGAAATCGATAGATAAGTGCATGGAATGAAAATTACCACAATTTTAGAAGTATTGATTGAATATATCGCATAATATGATATTTCATTGGGTGGCCCATTAGAAATTCGTTTAAGTGTAGGTTAACACATAAGACGCACTGTCTTTCTTCAAATTTTCTAATGTCAACAGAGCAATAGAATGACTTCGACTTGCCTGAGTCAAAGCAATTAACATTACAAGTTTATAAGATAACATCTTCAAAGTTAACTCATTTACTGGTGGCAATGTCTTCAAATAACGCAGAACCATAGATACATCCCATGTTTCCTTATACTTCGGCTTTGTCGGCCTTAAATTATAAACACCGGTAAGAAAACGTTGAACTAAAGGATGACTTCCTACATTGAAACCATCCTGTCTCTTACATAAACTAGATAAGGCACTTCTTGCTGTATTTAAAGTTTCGTAACTCAGTCCTGAATGATAAAGTTCAGTAAGAAATTCTACACAATATTCAATAGGGGTTTGAAGTGGATCAATCTTCTTTTGATTACAGAAGTAAACCCATCTATTAATGTATGAGGAATATTGCTTCTGTGTAGTCTTTCTCCAAGAGGCCATGATGACTTCAATAGACTTCTGCGATAAATTTCGCTCTTCATATGATCTCCGGATAAACGACATAGCATTAGATGTAGTTTGTTTACTAAAGGATGTACCTTCTGAGTTTGTTGTAAGTTCAATGTTTTCTTGTTGACCTTCAAAATGTATGGATCGTGTGTCAACATTTCCAGGATGCTGGTATAACAATTCTGTGTGATCCAAAAAGGTGCCACCAGTAAAATATCTGCTCTGTCTTGCCTCACTTTCTGTAGTACTTGTGATAAACACCTGAAAGGAGGAAAGGCATATATATATCTACCATTCCAGTCAACAGAAAAAGCATCAATTGCTTCTGCTTCAGGATCAGGTTTCCATGACACAAACCTATCCAATTGTCTGTTTAAACGAGACGCAAACATGTCAATTTCTGGCAAACCAAAACACTCTACCAAAAAGGCAAAAATTGTTTCATTCAATTTCCATTCAATATTATCATTAAAATGTCTGGAATTGAAATCTGCTTCATTAACTATACCTGGTATATGAGTAGCAGACAACCAAATTGCTCTTTCCCTACACCAAAGCCATATGTCCTTAGCTAGCTTATTCAGCTTATCCATTTCCCCCCCCATATTACTAATATAGGCAACAGTACATTTATTGTCTGATAATATTTGAACATGCATATTTGACTTTGCCATACAGAAGGATTTAAGAGCATGGCTAGCAGCAAGTAGTTCCAAAACATTGATATGGTTTTGAATTTCTGTCTCATTCCAACGACCACCAATTCTTACATTCTGACAGACTGCGCCCCATCCAATGGTACTAGCATCACTGGTTAATATGAGATCAGGATTGCCATGAGTGATCTTTCTATCTTGATGAGAAAGATTATCAATCCACCATGAAAGTTCATCTTTCATACTTTCTGAGACTAGCATAATTGACTCGTAATCACCAGCATGCTGCTGAAGAGCTTGGATTTTTGAGCGTTCGATGATTCTATAAAATAAGGGACCAAATTCAACTGCTGAAAAAGATGAAACTAAGAGACCTAAAACTCTTGCAACATCCCTTATTTTTGCTTTATGCCGCGACTGCAAATCTGCACATGCTTGGACAATTTTTTCCACTTTTTCTACTGGTAAAGTAACTGTCATTTTTTCTGAATCTATATTATTACCAAGAAAGGTTATCTTTCTTGTTGGAACTAATACTGACTTCTTGTCATGTAGAACAAAACCTAAATCTGTCATAAGATTTACTGTGTCATGAACATTTTGTTCACATTCAGGGTATGTATCACCCACTAGCAAAGAATCATCTATATATCCAGAATTTTTACGTCCCATCATGCGCAGAGATGCATACACATGTTTCATCATTTTAGTAAATTGCCTAGGGGCACATGCAATTCCATTTGGCAAAACTCGGTACTGATAAATTTTGTTGAGATGTATAAATCTCAACTTAACTTGATCTTCAGGGGCAATTGGCACACTATAATAGCCATGCCTAATATCAGTACTAGCAAAGAACATGTTAGGTTTAACCAATTTTAAGGTAGATTCAAAAGTATCCATTTTAAAATGATGATACTGTATAAAATTATTTAAATTTTTTAGATTAAGAATCAACCTATGTTCTCCAGAACTTTGTTTAGGAACAGTAAAAATTGGAGAAATATATTCATTTTCATGGTGATTAACTTCTTCTATAACTTGCATTGCCAATAATTTTTGGATTTCCAAATTTATAATTTTTTCTTCTGAGTCTGAAAATTTCTTTCTGTAACAAATTGAATTTTTCGGATTCACACCATCAATAAATTCAATATGGCAATGTTGAATGATGTCCAAAACATTTTCATCATTAGTAATTTTTCTCCAATTTTCAATGTAATTTTTAATTCTACCTGCGCAAAATGTACTTACATTTTCTACTTCTTCTGTTGAGCTTTGGAGTTTTTTGATAGCGTGGACTCTGAACGTGGAAAACCACGACCTCTTCCTCGCATACCTCTTCCCCTGGACGGATATGGGTTGAAACCCCTTCTACCACCACGACTTCTGAATGATCCACCACCACGGTTGAACACTTTGCCAATTCTATTCATATTATTAATGTCTCGGACATTATTGTTCACATCATGGTCATTTCCATAAAGAAGGTCTGTGTAGGGTAAAGATGCAGACGCAAGATAATGGTATTTATAATCCAGGTCCGATTTATGCAGCTCTTTACGTTTAGTGTTTATCATTTTATTGGTACGCCCAAGTAAGGCTAATGCTGTGGTGCCCAATTCCACGTGTTCTGTGTCACACGATTCCGCACCTCCCAGTTTTTCAACTAGTTTTACAATATTGGCCGAGGCCTTTAACATTACACCCTGAATTGAAGTGAGTCTGGTATCTTCGGCCTGGGTATAACTCTTCAACAGACGCCAGATGCCCTGATTTACTCTCATTTTAACTAGAGAATCACAATTCTCTAGGCGATGAATCTGTTTGCAAATATCGTCCAAGTTATCCTCAGACAGCCCATTTCTAAAAGAGTTGTTGACTAAACTGGCTAAATCGCCATGAACACCCACATCAACAGCTTCACTTTGCTGAAATTTATCGGTAAGTTTCTTGAAGATAGATTTTTCAGGCACCGACTCGGTCCCGGTATGGGATGTTGTTTCAGACTGAGAACATGAATAGTCAGGCCCATAATCATAATCATACACATTTTCATCAAAATGTTCATCCTCCTGCCAGTCTCCAGCCATAATTTCATTTAAAGACTGTTCTTGTTTGTCAAGGCGTGCATTTTGCGCCAGCATGTTGGTATTAATAACGTTTAGAACTTCTAAAACGTCCTTTATATTACCCGAAGCTTTATCCGAGGATGATTGTGAAGCTCCCGTCTGAGACGTGGACGGCACTGGTACATGGACTTGTGTCTTTGTCGTCGAAGACGTTGACTTTTTTACACTTTTTCCCCCATTTTTCGTGAGCTGGACTTCTAGTTCCGCCATATTGGACGATTTGCCGCGAAAAATCTCACGTGTCCAGGTTTTCGGCAAATACCGAAAAGGGGCAAATGTAAAAAATTGTCGTAAAATACTTTTTACGAACTGTGAAATTCTGCGAGCAGAATGTTATATATATATATTTATTATATTTAAACAATATCTAAGCTACCTAAATAGCTTGAAAAACTACCTAAATAGTTTTAAATAAAGAATGTGTATTCCGAAGAATAACACGACTGACGAGTAAAAACTTCGTCACGGTCTATTGCAACTCAGTAAAGCCGATAACGGTCTTCACTGTACGAGTTACAAATAAGCACTGATGAGTTAGTATACACGGTCACTGCACATCTCATTTGGTTCCCAAAATAGAATATGACGTAATAGAATTAAAATTTGATCGTAAGTTTAAGATTTGCGTAAATGCGTTGATAAAACAGTACCCTGATGTGTAAAATCACATGACAATGGTAAAATGATTTCTTCGTGAATATACAGCGAGTGTTTGTATAAACTCAAAGACACCACGGGCGACGAAATCTTGCTTTTCCCGTGTGTAAGCATATACATGTAAATGTATAACGACCTTCGAAATATAACCCCAAAGACGAGTCAAGTTGCTGAGGTTGTTCAAAACGACATTTACTCTTTACTGTTTCTTGTCTTCTTCCCGGTTCTTTTTGGTTTTATAACACCATGACAGTTTGTACATATATATTCCAGATTTGGCCAGTCTTTAAGTACACATACGTATGTCCCTTATGCAGTTTATTCAGTTGCACTGCAGGCCACACATTAGTAGAAACTTATGAATCAGAGGTGTGTTCTCTTCCAATGAGTGTTGAAGTGGTGGACCCACATGCACCCACTAAGCACCTATCCCCTTAAAAGTAACATGAATGTACCAGCGACAAGCACCACTCAACACTTATTTCTGTTGCTCAGTAGCGAAAAAAACATGTCGATGACCGGCTACCTCCACATCATCTCGAAGAAATCTAGCAGGCATGACATAAGGGTCTAACTGAAATAGACAATTAAAACTACCGTTGTACGCGGACTGTTTATCTTGAATTTAAACTCAGATTTGAAACATTTGGAACGGCTATAGTATAGTACATTGATATATTTATATAACTTATGACAGAATAATAAATTTCCGGATTATCACTGCATGTGACATATTCTGGTATTGGTTGAATTCCTGTGGTACATTATACAGCTTTAGCATATTGAGTATATATACGTTGTAGTCCACGCGAGTAGCACTCACTAATGAGTGAATTGTGGTAGAATCCTACTCATTAATGTAATGAGTGAATTGTGGTATGAGGCAACATGACATAAACAAACAAAGTTCTGAGCACTCGCAGCTACTTAATATCGCTAATTTCTATCACTCATTTATTCGCGCAAAAGGATTTCCTGGTTTACAATAATATAAAACTATTTATAATGACTAACCTTCGTTGTCACTTTATCTGTGACCATATTCGACGGATTCGGTGGATGGATGTGTTCTATTCTGTTCATCTTGTATTCACCATTTTTCTCACTAACACCGGCGGGACATTTCGTTGTTTTGTTCCTTGTAGAACACCACCATCTTGTAGTTCTTGGTCTTCTTTCTTCTTCTTTTACTGTATATGAATAACCCAATGAATCGCACAATAGCTCGTGACCTTTCTATGAACCTCCCGGCACAACTTCGAATGTAACAGGTCCGTCTGGTGTTCCTTCACGTTCTGGAGACGGATTTGATAATGACCTAAAAACATAATAATAAGAAAGTTGCACATTTATTTGTGATTTATAATTACACTACATGTATGTTCGATTCCCGACATAATACAACTTTATGATTATACTTTGTTCGATTCCGTGTATGACATTTAATTATGGTTCGATTCCCGACATAATACAACTTTTTGATTATACTTTGTTCGATTCCCTGTATGACATTTAATTATGGTTCGATTCCCAACATAATCCAACTGTATGATTATTCTGTGTTCGATTCCCTGTACCCACAATGAAATATATTAAGATATACCTGGCCAGTAAACCCTACGCTTTTATGCAGTAATAGTTCGATATCGACCTAAATCTCCTGCATACATTTGATTTCATAAATGATGAAAGATCCCTGACAAATATTGAATGCGACGATGCCTATATGTCAGCCATGCACGTGTTACTACACATATATACTCTTTTGACCCTACTTACCATGAACCGAAATATGCAGAACATGACAAAGAACAAACGTGATACTCGCCAAAACAGACACAAGTAAGTTAAGTGTTCAGAGTATAGATTTTAGTGTACCGGGTATTGCTTTGGTTCTCATCAGTGTACGGAGTAAATGTAAAACATTGTAGATCTAGATATATTCTTCAACTTTTCTAAGGATAGCTATCGAAGAGCAGCTGATGAAAGCAGTACATCAGATATTGTTAAGCTACATATAATAAGTTTGAGTTCAAGTTTATTTTATTTGATATAACGCCTATTTTTATACATAAATGTATATTCAATTGCGTTGTACAATATAATGTAACATTTTATAACAATCACATACATAAAGGTATTAAAATAACTACTATTGACAATAATAAAATTAAAATAAAGCATGCTCATAAAATACAATTCATTTGACAATGAAATGAATTAAGGACAGTCGTTCCAATTTAGTTGAGCGGAAGTTTAAAAATCGCAGTCCCTTAGACGTATCACAAGCATCTTACTACCATGATCAAAACGTATGCAAAAGTTTAAAATTGATGTGGTAGTACATTTTCATGTCTTAATATCGCGATAATTCTGAATGTTAAATACTAATTTACAGTATTGATAAAAAATATCGAAGAAACTACTGATGATTCCTTACGAATGATTTATTCCAAATGGTTTTAAACACCAAATCTCACGAGTTGGTTACAACGTTTGTAAAACGTAGTACTATGCACTCGATCATACCAAACTAGTTAATATTTTATAACCGCACCCCAAACTATCTAAAAAAAAAGGTTATTTTGTGTTTATTTCTAAAGTGTATTAACAAGCAAATTAGAAACAACCCTTAAACTGTTAACATATTTGATTATTAACATTTATTAAATGTTGATTCGTTTTGTAACCTCCCCTGATTTCAGCATTTCTGAAATCACAATAAGTTCAATAAAAAAATCTAGCCGAGCAATCGTCATGAAATTTGCTATGAAACTTCTATAATTATTACTGTACTTGTTGCATATACGAAAACCGTATGTTGTTCAACAATTTTTCACGTAAAACATATTTAAAAAACAACAACATATTTTAAAATATTGTTTAAAAATACAAATCACTTACAAAGTATATAATAAACTTTACTGCTTGATTCCTAACATGCGTAATTTCATGTATGCTAAGTTTTATGCTTTTTGAACCAACACTTTTTCGGTAAAATACATTTTTCAGTTTTTAGGGATTATCCCCTAAATCTAAGAATATCTTAAAAACTAGCCGAGCAAAACTGTTGGGAATTTTTCTAAATGACTGGCATTGATCTGATATTCATAAAAATAACAAGTTTTATGTACCTTGTACAGAAAATTTCAAAAGGAACGAATGTCCTTAAATTGAATGAATTAAATGATAGTGATAACATTATGTAAAAAAGAAGCAATATAAAAAGCACAATATTACAGTAATAAACGAATTGCATACACCACTTACTTTCAGCTATTCGATATAGAATCAAATTGTAAAGCAAGATATCTGATAGTAGGGGCACGTTTAATATTATCACCAGCAAGGTTCACATATTTTGTGGAACACTTTTTCAATAGAGTTACAGTAAAAAACTACCGAATAGAATTTTTTTTGAAAAGTTCGTTTTGAGTTTATTTTAACTCATCCAGTCATTTATAGTTAACGCACATTGTTGGATCTCCCGGTTGGCTTTCAACTCTGCCGTATCAGATGTCGGACAAAACTGTTTATTAGCAATGTGGTCATCAGCAAATCCATATAATGTACTGAGATTGACTGAGGTATAACATCAAATAGGGTGCCAGCGTATGTTAAGTACGAGGGTTGTTCATTTAATTACCGGACGATCGATATTGCTTAAAATCCATTCGTAGCTGCAATTTATACAGCAGTTATTTATCCCCACCGAAGGCAAAGGGGATATGGTAATGGTAGGTGTCATTCCGTCCGTCCGTTCGTCCGTCCGTCCGAACTTCTGTGTGCAACTCCTCCTACATTTCTTAAGGGAATTGGACGAAACTTTCACAGAATAACTGCTATGATGTCCCCCAGCGCATATTGTCAGGATTTTCTTATTCGCCCATTTTTGACAGAGTTATTGCCCTTCGTTGTTTTTTACATATAAAATCTTCTGTGTGCAACTCCTCCATTTCTTAAGGGAATTGGACGAAACTTTCACAGAATAACTGCTATGATGTCCCCCAGCGCATATTGTCAGGATTTTTTTATTCGACAATTTTTGACAGAGTTATTGCCCTTTGTTCTTTTTTACATATAAATTCTTCTGTGTGCAACTCCTCCTACATTTCTTAAGGGAATTCAACGAAACTTTCACGGAATAACTGCTATGATGTCCCCAGCGCATATTGTCAGGATTTTTGTATTCGACCATTTTTGACAGAGTTATTGCCCTTTGTTGTTTTTTACATATAAATTCATCTGTGTGCAACTCCTCCTACATTTCTTAAGGGAATTCGACGAAACTTTTACAGAATAACTGCTATGATGTCCCCCAGCGCATATTGTCTGGATTGTTTTATTCGATCATTTTTGACAGAGTTATTGCCCTTTGTTGTTTTTTACATATAAATTCTTCTGTGTGCAACTCCTTCATTTCTTAAGGGAATTCGACAAAACTATTGTTCCTTAGCAGTTCGCCAGCCTGTCAGTACTTTCAGTACTTTGATTTAATACTAGTCTATAAACAACGGTCCGCATTTACGATAATCGTTTAAAGGGTTTTTCTGAAAGAGAGTCTTGTGTTTTACAGGTGTACGGCCAAATTTTTTCATAAAATTGTTTCATTACCCATTTTCTTAAAACAAATCCAAGTTTATTGCGATATTCACAGAAGCACGCTTTTTGTCATTAGAACGTAAAGGGCTATATGGAATGCCTACATCTACATCTACATTATACGTTGTACTGTCAGACCTGACTACTAAGGCTGTGTCACAAAGATGCTCAATGATTTACAACTTCCTCCACTCAGTGATAGGCGAAAGAAGAATCGACTAATATTCTTCTACAAGGTGGTCAAGGGGCAGGTCCCAGCCTTTAGCTCCCAATACATACTTACACCTTTAAGAAATACCAGACGTATTAAACCTAAACGCCACTCAGGTTTTGACACTAAAAACATAGTGGAAAATCAGACCAGAAACAATTCTCAGTGCTATAAAACTGTGCAGTGCAACACACAATTATATATAAGAACTCATTTTTCCCTAAGACCATTGTTGATTGGAACCAACAGGAGGATAGCATAGTGTGCGCCAAATCTGTGGAGAGCTTCAAAACAGCGATTATCCCCGACGTGTACATGCCGTAATAGGCCCTACGTCGTACAGATTCAGATTCAGACTATACAACGATGCGAAAGAAAGCAGAAAATGTACTTTAATTAATTTATACACGTTTTATGTTATCATTGTATGACAGCATTTTTAAATGTTTCTTACTGATCCGACTTTTCAATTAAAAACAGAAACAAATCTAGCTATGTAGTTAGACACCCCCATTCAGTTTTGAGTTACGTGTACTGAAATAAAAATAATGGTTATAGAACTATCAGTTCTATTGATTTGAAACATATGTATGCATTGGTATTAAATAAATTTGAATAAGTAATAATTTGGAAAAATGAGTCGAAACTCGTCAACTTCCGGTGGGAGAGGTAAAAGTAAAAAACCGACATGTGAATGTCCGTATTGTTCTAACCAATTTCCAGACGAAACTAAAAGTCTTCAATGTGACACGTGTGAGAGCTGGGTATGCTTGTCATGCACTAAGGTCCCCGAAGAAATGTACAATTTTATGCGCTTGAAAGGTTCGGGTGGAAATATGGGAGGTTTCAAGTGGGTCTGTAGACTAGATGAGAAATCATTACCTACTCTCAAACAAATGAATAACACTCTTGTCAAGTTTGAAAGCTACTAATGACGAAAGATTTGATAAAATTGAGGAATAGGTCAATAGAGTTTAAAATAGCATTGGTGAAAGAGTATCCTGTGAAGTCAGCGGTCTGAAGGAACAAATAATGACTCAGCTCTCAGACGAAATTAAGAAACGTTTAGAACCAAAATATCATGAAATGAATGACCGTTTATCACGTGAATCTCCGTGCAGAACTGTTATTGAAAAATAATGAGAGTGAGGACAGTTTCACTATCAGAAATGGAAAAATAGTCCCTAAGCGTAAGGCGGGTGCTGTTTCCACGCCCCCGTCCTAATAAGTATTTTAGTAACAGTAAACGATGTGTAAATAATGATGTTTTTAACCTTGGTTTGAATATTTTATATTCCAATGTGGACTCGCTTCTCAATAAGCGTGGTGAACTTGTAGTTTTATTATCCGAAAAGGACTATGATGTTTTCATATTCACTGAGGTACTACCGAAGAACTGTAAAAACATCTTGGCTAGTGAATTTAATATTGATAATTATGACTTATTCCTTCCGTCTACTAATACTGGTAGGGGCGTAGCCATATATGTGAAATGTAAATACAGAGCTATCTTAGATGAAAATCTTTCGAACTGTGCTTTTAAAGAATCTTTATGGTGCAGGAAAGCCCTCTTGGAAAGAGCGACCATGTTATGTTATCATTTTATGTTAAATGTTACAATCCGGATGACGAATCTGTAAAACCTGTAAGATATGCTTATCATAAAGCGGACACTGATAAAATGGATCAATTATTTTCTAATTATGATTGGAACACCACAGATGATGTTTCAACTGAGGATATGTGGAATCTTTTCAAGAACAACATTCGTAAAGTGGTTGATGAATGCATACCGGTAACTAGTTCGAAATCAGAAAAGAAAAATCATGGATGACACAACATGCGTTGAAAATGGTTAATGCAAAAAAGCTGCATTCAAGAAATATTCATTCTATAAGAATGATGAAAACTTTAAAAAGTACACATTGAAACGAATCATGGCGACTGGTGCTTGCAGGAATGCAAAGAAAAACTTGTGGATAACTTCAAAGACGACCCAAAATCGTTTTGGAAGTATATTAGTTCCCAAACAAAGTCAAAAGGATCTATCGGCGACTTGTTGTGTGATGATGGAACATTGACAGATGACAATCTAAAAAAGACGGACATATTCAATAAATTCTTTAGTAGCGTATTTGTTCATGAAAACTGTGAATCAGTACCAACCCTCGAGGATCGTGTATTCTTAACTGAGCTATTGGACGTTGTCTTGACACAAGAAATTGTAGTGCAAAAACTGCTCAAATTGAATTCATCGAAATCTCCTGGGGATGACCAAGTTCATCCGAAAATACTGAAGGATAATTCTGAAATTCTGGGATCGTATCTATCCAAGTTATTCAACAAGTCGTTACAAACTGGTCAGTTACCAATGGAATGGAAATCGGCATTGTAGTTCCGCTATTTAAGAAAGGAAATAAGCAAAAAGCAGAAAATTACAGGCCAGTTAGTTTGACTAGTATTGTCTGTAAAGTTTTTGAATCAATATTACGAGATTACATCGTGCACCATATGGAATTCAACAACCTATTTGTATCGCATCAACGCGGTTTTAGATCAAAACATTCTTGAGTTACACAGCTTCTTGAAGTTACTGATGATTGGTTTGAAATATTAGATAACGGTGGATGCATTGACGCGATTCATCTTGATTTCGCGAAAGCGTTTGACACATTTCCCCATGAACGATTACTAAACAAACTACACAGTTATGGGATTCGTGGGAATGTATTAAAATGGATTCGGAACTTTCTATCTGAAAGAAAACAATGTGTCAGAGTTGGTAATGCTCTATCCAGCAAGGTAGATGTTGCAAGCGGTATTACGCAAGGATCAGTGTAAGCCCCGGCCTTTTCTTAGTGTTTATAAACGTTGTTCCGAATGTTGTCAAATCTACAGTAAAATTATTCGCGGATGATACCAAACTTTAGAGGAACATTGAGGGACCTGGGGACTGTGGTCTTATTCAGGAAGATTTAGACAATCTGTCAGAGTGGTCAGACACATGGTTATTGCGTTTTAACGCTGGAAAATGTAAATCTATGCATTTGGGTCGTAAAAACCCCAAACATAAATATAAAATGTCAAATAATGAAATAGTCCAAGTTGAAAGTGAAAAAGACATTGCAGTAACATTTGATTGTCAACTAAAATTCAACGAGCATATTACCCAGATTGTGAACAAAGCCAATCAGAAACTGGGCCTTATAAAGAGAAGTTTTGAATATATGGACAGAAGTATGTTTCTTATACTATACCAATCACTTATAAGACCGCAGTTAGAATATGCTACAGTAATATAGTCACCGTGGACAAGTTCAACGACGGGATACACGTCTTGTAAAAGAATTTGCACATATGGATTACAAAGATCGTCTAATCAGTCTAGGATTACCGACATTAATATATAGAAGGGAAAGGGCCGATGTTCTGCAATCATACAAAATTATGAATAATTTTGACATGGTGCATTTGAACTCTATTTCTGTGAATACCAATGCAAACACTAGGGGGCATAATATGAAATTGAATAAAAGACATCATAACTATAAGAGCTGTATGAACAACTTTGTCACCAGAACAACCAGTAATTGGAACGATCTACCGGATGCGTGCGTACAGGGTAAGAACGTGAACATTTTCAATAAATCCAATGAAGACTATAAGTTTTAACAATGTACATAACCACACATGCAATGGATATAGTAGTGATTTCTCGTCAATTGGCCAACACAAGCTACCAGCTTATTCATGACCGGCCTACAAAGGTAAAGTAGGCGAGTATTTAACGGTGTTTAACCTAATAATTACATTGACGTCTGACCATGTAGAAGAGTAGTTTCCCTTGTTGGAGAGTACCTGTTGCGTAGTAATATCAAATATTATAATATTTAAAATATTTTGTCCTCGGATTCATAAAAGATACATTATTTCAATGCAATCATGGTTTTAAAGAAAACGAATTAATTTTGTTTGAAAAAGAACTCAAGATTTATTCAAATGGCTTGTTTATTAAGAACTACTTGTTTGTTCGCAGATCCTAGAACTATGTGTACTTCGGTGTAAACAACATGGTGGACACCGTTGCTATCAAAGTTGCTTTCACTGTGTAAAAATCATCAAATCCTATGCAAATGCACTGTAATGGATGTCATGACTTTGCACTGAAATTTCTTTAACTTATTTGATAGAAACAAATCATTTTAATTTATTCTTGAACGTGCGAGCAAGTAAAAATGGATAAGAAAGGCAAACGGAATGTTGTCATGAATGTTTCAATGAATGGTCAAAATAAATTGGCTAATAACCAGAAAAATGTAGTTGATAATCAGTACTATCTTGAACAAGATCCAGATATTCACAATGATGTAGAAATTGTCTTACCTAAGGATAACAGACAGAGTGCACGATCAAGGACCACAATGTCTGCAAAGTCAAGAAAGACAGTGCAGAGTAAGATGTCAGCGGACACAAGAGAAAATATTGTCAGATCACGTGGACGACCAATTAAACCGCATGAGGTGTGTATATACTTTCACTCTTTGTGTCACTGAACAGTTTTATACTAATCAAACACTGCGGTCGACACTAGTAGACATTTATCAGTTTATGCACCAGTTAGTTGCATCCAGTTAGTTAATTGCATCCATGGCATTACCAGAGTACAGAATACATGGCCCCCATCCCGGGGATCCTCGAGGGGTTGTCTGCTAGGAGATTTTTTTATTATTTCTGGCTTTTATCTCCTCAAGTGTCTAAGTCGAGATTGTTTGACTACTCGGGGGATAGTCATGGTAACGGCTGTATTGTTACCTTCCAAGGCAGTGCAGGGACTGGGGAAATACCAGAGATTGTATCATCAGCTGTTCCCGCCTTCCCGGCAAGGCCGTGGAGGGTGGGGCTTTTTACAACCCAAAAGTAAAATTATATAGTCGAATGTGCATGTTGTGTTCTAGGAGCTTCTTTTAAATTGCTGACGGTTCAAGTTTGAAGTTTGTTTGACTAAGTCACTTGTAGAAATTATTTCAGTCTGTAAATTGTGCCTAAATTGTTGATAGTTGTCCTTCTTTCTACTTCTTCCTTTCATAGTACAGACACCATCTGGTGCATATTCATCCAGATGTTACTTGTCCATAGCTCTGCTAACTGTGGTTATGTGGCACCTCTCAAGTCGCCACAGTCAATACATTCCTTCCCCTTATATTTCTTAGGTACGACGCTTTTATTATCTTTGATCATGAACCCTGAGGCTGTTCATTCGTCCCTACATTTAAGTAGTGTAGCTGTAGTCCAATGACCCCATACATACAGTTTTAGTAATCCTGTGGTTGACTCATCACTGCTGACTGAGGGTTCTCTAGTCCCCTGATGAGGTCTGATGCAAAACTACCTCATGAAACTACTTGCCAGAATCAGCAAAAGTGAATAGTCCTCCTATATGCATGTAAAGCTTCTATACGCCCGCACACACTTTCAGACCACTCCATTATTAACTCATCTGCACTATTTGTTGATTCACAAATCCATTTTGTTTCCTCTATTTTCTAGACTGAGCCATTTCTTACCATAGATACTCTACCACCAGAAAAATCATTTGTGTCAGAAAAATCTACATACAATACTCCTGCAAGTAAGTGGAATTTACGATTTTATTTAATTACATCTAGAAGTGACTTCAGCATGCAACCCTTGTCTTACAATTGAGGGTTTACTGTTATTTAGTGACTCAACATCAACAACTTATTGACATCTACTGGCTAAAAGACTGGCTTATAATTGAATGAGTGTTCGTTTTTTATTGAACTTAATACAGTACCTGTTTCATTGTAAAAGAAAATAAAAAAGTGTTTTGTTTTGATAAATGTATTTATATTTATAAGGATGCATCTTTGGTTGAACTAATTATTTTACTTCCATTTTTGAGACCAGAATAGGCCTACAGTTAACTGTTTCCAAGAAAAAATGTAATGATATATTAGGCCAGACTGCAAGGCATCATAACATAAATCCTTGATAACCTTACCCGCTGCTTATCTGACCTGTTTTATGGTACCTTGGTATATTGATTTATACAATGGATAATTTGATACTGTTGAATGTTTAAAAACTGTTGAAGCTAAACAATGAGGTCAGTTGAAGTTAAATCAAGATGCTTCAAAAGAAAAAAAATCCATTTAGGTAAAAAACCACCCAATCTAGGTCAGCCAAAAAAATGTAATTTATTTGTCCATGGGCCCTCTCAAAATCTTTTCAGTAGCCCCAACCTTACTTTCACTTTAATATTTAAGCCAGAATACAAAATATTTCTGAATAAACCATTTCACTACTTCACATACAAGTATACAAAGCATTTAACACCAATTTCAGGATTCTGATGCTGATTTGTCAAGACATACCCGCATTTCCAGTCGCTTTAAAGTTTTTTACCGGACTATTTGACTGTATCTGAATTTTGCCCGCTTAGGCATTTAGTGGATATTTACCTTTAAAAATATGGATGGTTTATATAACCGTAGCAAATAATTAAATTTGTTGTGGGTCTTAATACAATGCCATGTAAACAATGTCAGAATAAGTTTATTGAAGACATGTACATTAAACTGTAGATAAGATAAGATAATCAAACAATACAGTCATAGAAGAACATTAGTGTGACCTTGTAGATCAATATGATCTTACATCATATCAGAATGTTTTGATCAAATTTATCTGTATATATTTGATCTGATAAGAGTTGACATAAATTATAGATTTTTTATGTTTTAAACCCTGATGATGGCTTAATTGTAAAGCCAAAACATTATGGTTACAATTAATAGTTAAAAACCCACCCGTTTTTATAGACTTTAGATCCATATATTTATATGTATTCAATAATTAAAAAAAGTTGAATATGTAACATATAGGCAGAGTCTTATCCAGGGACAAAGCACTGAGGTGAATATTTTATGGGATATAGTATATTTAAGGTGTTATCTCTTTAAAATACATGTTTACGCTTATTATGCTCCATTGTGTATCAGCCTTAACATGCTTTTGATTTTGAATTCAAAGGTTAAGGTGGCTCACTATAATGGACTTCAAAACCGTATGGTTGTTACTATTACATGTACATTTGATACTATACAATAACACACAAATACAAAATTCATATGTATATACTAAAATAAGTCTCACACCATTTGCATCTGTCTTTAGAGACTTTCGATTTCGATCTACTCTAAAGATTGTTCAATTAGATGGAAACACAGACTGTATGTTAAGGTTTATAGCATGCCTATTATATACCAAATTGTTTTTTTGTTTTTTTATAGTTATTTATTATTCCACACGTAAAAATCTTACAAACATACAACAATCAGGTAGTACTGATTCAAACAAACATGGCTCTCACAGACAAAACCAACAATACAACCATGCATTCTCACATGATAACACATATTTCATTAGTGTTTCTTTTGGTGCACATTACTACTATTTTTTACATTGTATAATCTAGAGGAACTTTCAAATATCTTTCTGAAGGACATAAAAGTCAGGTGTAGATACATGTATATAGTTGTTTTGTATATATAAATAGATGTTGTATTGTTAAATGTTTTATAGATCTCATCAGGACCTATGGATTAGCATTGTAAAATATAAAATAAGAACTTTGAAATATATAATATAAGTGAATGTTGATGGAGAAATTTTCTTAAAAACAGATGCGCCATGTAAGAGTTAATTATGATTATTTTCATTGCTACTGTAGTACCTATCTCATTTCTGGCTATTACAATGTTATGACATTTTTTGGCGTACCAGTATTTCCTTTAAAACAGCTTAAAAAGTGATATCTGCTATTATCGTTAACAACATGAAAATTGTACTAAAATTACATGTCCACAACTTTTTTCAATATGCAATTAATTTGAAGAAACATAACCTATCATGTCCATGTCTTAGCTCACGTTTTTATATGTATTTAATATGGTTACCAAACGGTCCACTGTAAATTGTAAAAACCCATACTGGAGTTTTCATGCTTGTTTTTCACTCACTTTTTTACATTTTTTCACCACCTCTTATGTATTGCCAAGTCTTAGTTAATCTATACCTAAAAAAATACCATGTACCTAAACATCTTTTCACAACCCTGTTTTATTTACTAGTATATGAAAATCAAAATTACCTTGATCAATGTCTGATTTAAAAATTTACTCCTACAATTGTAGGGGCCTTAGAGGTGCAAAGAAAAGGATAGATATCTTAACTTTGTTTAAAGAAAAAAACGTTGATATTCTTTGTCTGCAAGAAACCCATTTTACTAAGGAAATCGAAAACACAGTGAATTCAGAATGGAATGGAGAATGCACTTTTAGTCATGGAAAATCTGATGCTAGAGGGGTAGCAATACTGTTCAGACAAAATATGAACATGAAAATTGTAAATACTAAATTGGATTCAAACGGGAATTATTTGATTCTAGAAATAGTCTATAATGACACAAAATTTGTTCTCATCAATGTTTATACCCCTAATATAGCTGCTCCAGATTTTTTCAGCAAAATATTTAATGAAGTTGATTCTTTGGATACTACAGATATAATTATGTGTGGAGACTTTAATCTTGTACTTGATCCAGATATAGATTATAGTAATTACAAATCTAAAAATCATAATGTTTATGGTAGAAAAAACCTCATGGCAGTAATTGAGGACAGAAATTTAGTTGATCCTTTTCGTGAATTTCACGGAAATCTCAAAAGATATACATGGAGAAGAATGAATCCTGTACAACAGGGCAGGCTTGATTTCTTTTTAATTACAAATAGCTTACTCAACTGTGCTAGAAAATGTAATATTGATATCAGTTATAAATCAGATCACTCAAGCATATTTCTTGAAATGTGCCTCCAAACTGCATCACATGGAAAAGGCTTTTGGAAATTCAATAATTCATTACTACATGACATAGAATTTTTAAAAAGTATTAATACAAAGATTGATGAAATCATTTTGCAGTATTGTATACCGGTATATAATGTAAATAATATCTCAAATATGGATAGATCAAATATACAGTTTGTTATAAATGATGAACTTTTTCTGGAGACTCTATTGATGGAAATTAGGGGAAAAACGATTTCCCACTCTAGCTACTTAGCGAAACAGAGAAATAAAAATGAAGAAAATCTTCTAAAAGAAATAACTGACATTGAATCATGTTTATCTGGTAATAATGACAGATTAGTTTTCCTAAAAAAACAACTAGAGGAATTAAGACATGCTAAACTTAAAGGATCTTTTATAAGGGCCAGGGCAAATTGGGTTGAACATGGAGAAAAAGCCACGAAATATTTTTGCAATCTAGAAAAGAATTTTATTACTAATAAAACAATATCATTTATAGAAAAAGAAGATGGTACACTCATCTTTGACCAAAATAAAATTTTACAAGAAACTGGTCATTTTTATAAATCTCTGTATAGTAAGGAGGCTTTGGTAGATGATTTTGAAATAGAAAATGAACTGGATGGATGTGATGTACCAAAACTGAATTCAGATCAAGCAAATGGACTTGAAGGTTTATTAACTTATACTGAAGTAGCTGAAACATTAAAACACATGAAAAATGATAAAAGCCCAGGATGTGATGGTTTTACTTCAGAATTTTTCAAGGTTTTTTGGGGAAAAATAGGACACTTTGTTGTAAATGCTATAAATCATGCATTTCTATTGAATTCGTTCTCAAAAAATATTAAGTTGGGTACAATAACCTGCCTCCCGAAGGAAAATAAACCAAAACAATTCCTGAAAAATTGGAGACCAATTACTCTATTAAATGTCTTATATAAACTTGCCTCTGGTAGCATAGCAAATAGATTAAAACAAGTACTAAGTGTATTAGTTTCAAATGACCAGACAGGTTTTATAAAAGGTCGTTATATTGGGGAAAACACAAGGTTATTATATGACATAATGGATTACACAGAACTAAATAAAATTCCTGGTCTGCTTGTACTAATAGATTTTGAAAAAGCTTTTGATTCAATATCTTTTAATTTCATAGAAAAAACTCTCAATTTTTTTAAATTTGGTAATATGTTCAAAAAGTGGATCAAACTGTTCTTGAATAATACAGAAGTCTGTGTACAACTAAATGGATATCTTTCAAACTTCTTCAAAGTTGAAAGGGGTTGCAGACAAGGGGATCCAATATCACCATATCTTTTTATTCTATGTTCGGAAATTTTAGCAATACAAATACGACAGAACAAAAATATCAAAGGAATACATATTGATGATAAGGAATATAAGATTTCTCAGTTCGCAGATGATACTTCTTTATTATTAGATGGAACCGATATATCATTGAACTCTGCCCTAAACACGCTACATAGATACTCATTGATATCCGGCCTCAAAATAAACTTTGATAAAACAAAGTTAATATGGTTAGGCTCCCTTAAATACAGTACTAGGTCAATTAAAACAAGATGGAAACTTTCATGGGGTGATACCCAATTCAAGTTATTAGGCCTAAATTTTGATGTTGACTTAAAGAAGATGTATGATTTAAACTTCAAGGAAAAACTACAAAATATAAAAAATAGCATACTGTATTGGAAAAGACGCAACCTAACACCTATAGGTAGAATAACAGTTGTAAAAGCTATGCTACTGCCTATATTGACTCATCTATTTATAAGCATGCCGACTCCTGACAAAACATTCATAAAAAATCTTACAGATACATTTAATGAATTTGTGTGGAAGGGTAAAAATAAAATAAAATATTCAATATTTATAAAAGATTATCAAGAAGGTGGCTTAAAAATGATTGACATCTCAAGTTATATATGCAGTCTAAAAATCAAATGGTTAAAAAATTATATCCATAACAGCAAAAGTAAATGCTACAATCTCGTTAACTCTATATTTGACATGGATAAACTTCTCAACTGTGGCAAAACATACTGTGACGTCATCATTTCAAAAATAAAAAACAATTTTTGGATAGATGTGTTAAAATCCTATATTTGTTTTCTGGATAAATTGTCTATTAGTGACACAACACAAATACTTAATATGCCACTTTTCTACAACAACAATATACTTATAGATAATAAATATATATATCTACCTTCCTTCTACAAAAAAGGAATACGATTTATTAAAGATGTAGTTAATGATCAAGGAGAATTTGTTAAAATAAAATACCTAGAAGATATAACAGGAGAAAAATTAAATTTCCTACTATACTATGGTCTCAGAAACACTGTCAATAAATACTTAAAAATGAAAAATATAACGTTAGAGAAAAACAAACACTTTCTAAATCCAAGCATGAGTTGCTATATTCATCCAATTCTAACAAAAAAGGATGCTAATAAATTTGTATATAAAACACTGATTAAAAATGATGAAATACCCACAAGCAAACCCAAGTGGGAATCTGTAAGTAACAACAATATTGACTGGGACTTTATATATAGCTATGTTTTTAAATATACCAGGGACACATACATACAATGGTTACAAACTAGAATTGTACATAGAATTCTAGCTACCAATACCTTACTCTTCAAAATGAAAATTAAACAGAATAATCTATGTACTTTCTGCCAAATGCAAGAAGAAACGATAAGTCATTTATTTTGGGAATGCTGCAGAATAAAAGCAATAATACAATTTTTAAATGATGAAATCATACTTTTTAACCCAAATTTTAAGATAAATATGATAGCTATCATATTAGGATGGGGAAAAAAGGAATACATAGCTATCGATATTCTTTTTCTTGAATTTAAAAAATATATTTACTTATGCAAAAGAAAAGAAATCTTACCTAGTACTGTAACATTAAAAAATAGCTTAAAATTTGCATGGGAGATATATTTTAAATCAGGCATTACAGAAATAGAAAACAAAAGCTGGGAAATTGTTAAAAAAAATTGTCTCCAAACATAGGTACAGAAAAAAGAAACATTGTCATACTCTAGATTACATAAAGGTGGTGAAACTTGTTATTATTTTTGTCACTGTTTGACGGAAAAAGGTCCAAAGCCCCTTCTATTGTCCCCTATATTGCATTGTTATTATTGACTTTCTTCATTCTATCATTGTATTTATTGTTTAATTATGTTGTTGAATATTGTAAGGTTTGTGGGGGATGATTCTCCGACCCCCACAAAACCAACAGACGGGGACAATAAATGGGGTTACCCTTGTGGGCCCAAAAAAAAAAAAAAAAAAAAAAATGTTTACGCTTATTTTTGGTAATTTCTTCAATTATCACAGAGGGAAGTGCCTTCGTTGGTCAGGCTTGCGCAATTTACTCTTTTTTCTAAGATATTACTTCAGTTACTTATATAGTTTATGAAATTAGTTAATGAATAGCCCTAAAGGCATTGGCTTTGGCTATGTGACTTTGAATATTTCATAAATATTTGATGTATGACCTATGCATTAACATTGGTATGCTATTTTGTACTATACAGCTACTGCTAGATCAACTAAGCCTGTTCGGCAAGCATCTGGAACATCACGAAGCCTGGAAGCCCAGCTGCAGAGAATGACAGCATACATGTCACCGTATAACCAGCAGACTCCAGCCCCTCCTAGGTAAGATTATATTAGCTAGGATTGATATCATTGGTTAGCATGCACACTTGTTAACATTTCATTTCTATACAATAGAAAAGAAAAACATATATTATTATTTAAATGTCATTGAATGCCTATAACAAATTTCTAAAAGTATAAAAATATAGTATTCTCTCTTTATAGATATAGTGTTTGCTTACTTAAGCACATAAAAAAATGTGTATGATAGTTGGTGCTTTAATGGATATAAAACATGTGCTGCTTTTGCAAATGTTGAATCTTAATGGTGAAATGTTGTATTTATAAATTATCATGCATGGTTATCAGTTATCAATATTTTGTTATCAGATTAATATTTAAGGTGTTGTCACTTATCAGCATGTTGTCAGTTATAATCAAATTGTTATCAATTATAATGAAATGGTTGATATCATTGTGTTGTTATATATGTTATAACTTATCATAATAATTATCATTTATCACCATGTTGCTATCAGTTAAAATCATGTTGTTATCAGTTAACACTTTGTTGTTATCATTTATCATTATCCTATTATCAGGTACTATTTTCTGTTTTTCATACGTTTATAAAACCGTACGTTTTTCATATGTTTTTCATAGGTAAAACGTACGTTTTTTAATATTCTCAACCGTACGTAAAACATACGGCGTACTATGATCATGTAAAACTTTATCAGTTATTCTTGAAGATTTAGCTACTCAGTTATGAAATAATTGGTAGATAGCAAAATCGGCATGTGAATAAAGATGCAGTTTGAAATACTTACTTCATTAAAACATTGACATATTTCTTTTTACCAGTGTTCAATTTGACCTGCACAGTTCGGTGAAATTTAGATTACTTCAGTCATTTCTGAAGGAAGAAACATCTAGTACTAATTCTGAGATGAGTTGTAATGGGTAATAATTTGAACAATCAGTTTGGTCAATTACATGCAATTTTGAATTAGTTATACACAATCAGCGTAGCTCTCCTTTTGAACAAAACACATTTTAGACAATCTTCTTTAAATAACTTTGTTTACCAATGGAAAACAAATGTTTATAGCATGTTTATGGAAAGCTGTCCTGGAGACACCTTTAAAAATTTACTCTGATCCCTGCTATGTCTGGCAATACGCTCTCGGTATAGTCTAGACTCATGAATTTGATGAGCTTTTATTTGTTAGATTGTTACAATAGAGAGTTCAAGGATTTTAAGTTAAGCAACAACAAGCAATTGATTGGTTTACATATTGATGTGGTGCTTGATATGTGTCGGGACAAACAGATGTCACAAACATTATCCATGCGTTTTCTTCTTTACCATTGGTTGGATTTCTATGAAACTTTGCATGATGTCTTGGTGACAAAGCTTAAAGAAACTGTTGTGGATTTGTCTGAAATGTTTGGTCCAATAAATTTTGCCAGAGTTACAGCCCTTTGTTGGAGATATGTTTTGTTCTGGTTAATTTAAGCTCAATTGCTGTAGTATTGCAAAATGAAGGAGAGCCATACTGATTGAGTCAGAAATATTTTATGCACTAATGTGATTTTTTTACATTTCTGTGTCATGGTTGCCACAACTATTGGTGAAAGGGATTCTTGGGGTCACATGATGACTAGTGGTGTTGGGAAAGGGATTTTTGGGGTCGAGATTTGAGTTCACCAGTATTTGTAAAATACTTTTTGTTGCATACAACATTTCCGGGTAATGTAAGTTTCCAAATTGGGCAAAGTTTGTATGATTTTGAGAATAACATGTCTTGGGGAAAGGAATAATTGCATAGCAACTACCGGTAACCATCTTTAGATTGAAGCTAGCATAAAGGGCTGTGAATATAAATGGCAATTCACTGGAGGTTACAATATGACCTTGTCCTGTTGGTTTAATTTCCTCGCCCTGCATTTTCAGCATTTCAGGGGTTTCATACATTTAAGAATTTCTTAATTTTGAAACAAAATGTCTATGAATGATAGAGAAATATTTGAGCTTGTAGCAACCATGACGAGGATACTAAGGCACATTTGAAAAGCCAGGATTAGCCCTGTGAGGGTTATTGTATACCCCCAGATACAAAGTATATGGAGGATATATTGGAGTCACACTTTGGATCAGTTCTTATGATGACCATTCTGTCAGCAATTTACCTGTACTTTAGATAAGTGTTAGCTGTGCTATGTTCATTTACATTTGGTGTGGGTTTCCATGAAACTTCACTTGACTCATTGGCACCTATTTAAGTTGTGCTGGTCATCTGCACAATCATGATGCTGTAACTAATACTCAGTGACTTAGTGCCCTTTGATATACATAACAAATAGAAATGATATCATGAACATTATAGCATCCAGTGAGCTTTCCCCTTCTTTATTAGGTACCTGTTAAAGATACTTCCTGATCTCAAAAATCATCTAGTTACAATTTGTCCGTTAATTTTCCTAATGAAAATAATGCTGGTATTCGAGGTATTCATCACTTTTAGTGATGTAATGACTTTTTTTGTATTTTGCATTTTGTGTTGATTTCATGACATAGAGTAGGTTTGTTTGTGACTACAACTTGAACAAATATAGGAGTGGGTGGGATAGAGAAGACCTTCAATGATTATATCTGGTGTACCTTCCAGTACCAGTCAACTATTGATTATATTAGCTTGACATTTTCGGCCATTTTGACATTCATATACCAAGGGTTGGCTGCAAGACTGTCATAACTGCTTATAATTAAAGAAGAATATATGACAGTCTTGCAGGCAACCATCTATACATTGCTCATTCATTTAAATTACTTGACATTGTTAGCCATTTTGACATGCATATAAATCATTCGTTCATTTTGTTTATTTGACATTGTTGACGATTTTGACTTTCATATAAATCATTCGTTCATTTAGTTTATTTGACATTGTTGACAATTTTGACATTCATATAAATCATTCGTTCATTTTGTTTATTTGACATTGTTGACGATTTTGACATTCATATAAATCATTCGTTCATTTAGTTTATTTGACATTGTTGACAATTTTGACATTCATATAAATCATTCGTTCATTTTGTTTATTTGACATTGTTGACGATTTTGACATTCATATAAATCATTCGTTCATTTTGTTTATTTGACATTGTTGACGATTTTAACATTCATATAAATCATTCGTTCATTTTGTTTATTTGACATTGTTGACGATTTTGACATGCATTTAAATCATTCGTTCATTTTGTTTATTTGACATTGTTGACGATTTTGACATTCATATAAATCATTCATTCATTTTGTTTATTTGACATTGTTGACGATTTTGACATGCATTTAAATCATTCGTTCATTTTGTTTATTTGACATTGTTGACGATTTTGACATTCATATAAATCATTCATTCATTTAGTTTTATTACTTGACATTTACATTATAATCACTCATGACATTATAATACTTGCATTTTTACGTTCGTTACTGAAGGTTACATGAAGTTTTTTGTTTTGTCTTGATTTGAATCACATTGTGCACTTAAGTAAGGCTATCCTTAATACATGTATGCTGTATGTAACATCTTTAAACAGCGCTAATTAGTCCCCTACAGGTTTTAACTGGAGGGACTATAGGTTTGCCCTCCGTCAATTAGTCTGTCCTTCAATAAAATCTGGATCCTACCATAAATCAAACAGTTATAAGGTTCGTGAAAGTTGGTATGAGTGTAGGGACCAATATTAAAGGTGATTATACACTTCTAATTATTTGATTCGGACAAATCTTGTGGAACTTTAACAACCTGAAAACCAGGAAGGGGACTTCTGTATTGGTTGCAATTCCTGATTACTTGTTGGAGTGGGTTCGATTAGGGAAAATATGATTAATTAGACAGGGTAGGCTGCAGCATGCAACAGAAACTGATGAGCATAAAAGGCACCAAAAGGGACACATTTTGATCATAAACAATAATCATATGTGAAACCATTTTTTCTATTTGAATGTTTGGATTATACGACTTCTTATCTAACATTTAGGGTTAGGGATTATATCAGTCTGTCCTTCAGTCCATCCACCCATCTGAGCTTCTGTGTGCAACTCTTCCTACCTTTCTTAATAGGGGATTCTGGCGAACTACTATGAGGACCCACAGTACATATTGTCTGGATTTTGTGATTTGACTATTTTTGTCTTGAGTTATGGCTCTTTGTTAATTATCTTCTCGCAGTGGGCGATTTGGCTGTCTTTGACTGCTTCTTGTTAATGGTAGCCTTATTTATATACATGCAGTGTCAATTCTCATTTTATTGTCACAGTTGTGTTCAGTGTTTGGTGATGCAACTTTGATGATATTAATACATAAAATCACTGTTGTTTGTTTGTGTCGTACTGTAAAATCATTAATTTTCATGGGGGATTAAATTTCGTGGATTTCGTGGTTCACCTAAACCACGAACTTCAATCCCAACGAACATTGATTTTGACCCTTGTTTTACTACCTGAAATGCAAAATCCACGAATTCAAGTCCCAACAAAATTGCCTGTTTTACCAAAACCACGAAATTTTGTCCCAACGAAATTAAATGATTTTACAGTATATTGAAATAATAAAATACAAGTTGGTTATTTTACTTTTTAAAGCCCCAGTGTTGTGACTGGACACATTTATGCAAAGCGTGCACAATCATGCACTAAGGCGAGAACCAGCCCTCTTGTTGATTCAGGTAGACCCTCTACACACTCCGCACCTCGTGGTTCTGATGTACCTAAAGATAATAAATCAGTAGACACTGAGAAGGATTTGAGATCAACAGAAAATAACGTAGCTAATGACAACAAATCTGACAATCAGGTTGCCATGGATACGGATAAAGGTTGTGTAGCAACTACAATTGCCATGGAGATGCGACCTAGTTCAGCTCCTGCATCAGGAAGCTCTCTTCCAAATGCAGCTAGAAAGAACCGATCTGTTAATCAAAACAATTCAAGGTCAAATTCAGCAATGTCAAGGCCATCCACTGGAAGGTCAAATGTCAGTAGTAGAGGGTCACGGCCTGGAACAGCATCAAGGGTTGGTTCTGGGCTTGGTTCGAATGTGAATAGGATTAGGTAAGAGCGTAGAAAAACCGGGTTCAAACCTAGATATAGCGCTAACATCACTTGGTAGATTAGATGTTTGTGTTTGCGTAATAATACACCTATGCATCAAAGAAACTGTTCCTTTTAATATTCTATGTAATATAATATATGTAATAATTTTCTATGCCTAAACAGACATATTGTTTAACTGAGGTCATCTTTGGGTTAATGTTATTGTCACTGAGACTCACATTACAGTGTGAACAAATTAACCAGGTGGCCCTATTTTTTCTCCTAATTGGTTTTTTTTATGGCCCTACATCTTCTGTTGCAGGAGCATATAGTGATTGTCTATTCGTTTGTCCATCCATTTGTCCATTTCATATATGAAACTGTGATACTTTTGACATCCATGAAGGCATTGCTTTCAAACTTGGCAGACTTGTTAACCATCATTAAGACATTACATTGTTGCAGCCATGTAAACTATTCAAGATTTTAACTGAGTTATGGCTATTTTTACTTAGATAGTTTTTGTCTATCCGTCTGTCCGTTTGTGACTGCTGAAACTCAATTATGAACATTGAGACTTTCACCGGGGTATAAGCATTTACTGAATACCATCTTGTTATTAAAGACGCATTCCCTATAACTTTGATCGTTTAAATCGATTCAGCAATATCATACATTAAATGAGAACCATTATCACTTAAACTCGTTTAATTTTCAACAAAAAGCTCCCACTTATTACCGAGAAAAGAATGAAAACATATTTCAAAATAGTCACGAGTTGTTTCCCTTTGGACCACTTAATAATAAATCTCTGGAAGCAAAAAATTATTTTTGGTGATAAATTTAAAGATATTTTTGACATTATAGAGTCATATATTTGCGCACACTTTCTTCTGACAAATTATGATAATTGATGGTGCTTTGTACATTTAGCTCATTTAATGTGATAGTAGAGAAAAAAATGCTAGTTATAGGGAATGCCTGTTTAAAGGTGGTTGGGTATTAAATAGGGAAACTAACAGTAAATAATGTTAATCAGTGTGTGACAAAGACAGATGACCTTGGTTATATAACACAATATAATACCATTATTTCAATTAATTACATTTATAATTATGTATACTCCAGTTGGATGGTTGAGGTTATATATTTATAATAAATCATATTAATTTTCATTTAATTCCCTATAACTTGAATTTCATAAATATACATTAACTGTTGATAGCAATATCGTGCTAACACTAAGTCCTGTGTGTTTTAAATTACTCCCTTTATTTATGTCCTTTCTTCTAGTTATACATTTAACTCAGTTTAGCAATACTACATGACTTTTGACAAAAATATTTTTAACCAAGACAAAAACAGTAAATATTTGATTACTGTACTCATTCCTCAAAGAAACATAATGCCAGTTTAAAGTGAGAAATGTCTGTTAGCAGCTGGACCGTTCCATCATCCTGTGAAATTTCGGAATATAAGACAGCTTGAAAAGGATTACAAAGAACTACTTTAAGAAGGGTTCACAGGACGCTGGGAAAATCAGCCAAGCTGCTGAATAAGATCCTGTATTTCATAGAAAGCATAATTATTATTTTGTCTTCAGATTGTCATGGCCTATATATTTCATAGAAATTATATGATAAAGGAAATACTTGGCAAACATTGTTTTTGAAGCAGAGCAAATGTTGTCTTGGATGTGTAGCATTTCGTCACTAAGTTTAGTGATTTCAAAGGACAATTGTGGATTTGCTACACTGCAAACCCTTATACCATAAATATACTGCTGAGAACATAGTTTTCATATTTTAAAAAAAAACGTAATACATGCGGCTATTTTGATGGGAGTTGAGAAAACGATGTGCATAATGATGTAGCCTGTGAATAATGAGGATTTGAATATTCGTGTACATGTACTTGTTATATTGCTGGCTTAGAATGAGAAGTTTGTAACTACTACTTATGACCTTGTAAAGCTGATACATATTTAAAACAAGCATCACAAGGCGCTTCTAAAAAGCCTATTTTCATGCAAATTGGAACTTATGTTGACCAAACTGAAGTTAAAAACAGCTTGTTTTACCATAAGTAAAGAGTAATATTTAGACAGTTTCTTCTTGTTTTCTCAAAATATCAATTTTGTACTTAGGACCTTCTCATTCTAAACCAGCTATATACAGCAGTAGCATGGGTAAGGTTTCTACAAGTATATCATCCATGTATCATAAGAAGTTTCCCAATAAGTCATACAGTCATATGGTTTCTATTGCTGTGACAATGGTAAAAGAATAGTACTTAATTGAGCAAATAAAAATTGCATTTAGTTGTGTGGCCAATTTTGTAGGTTTGAGTAGCTGCAAGTTTAGTTCGATATCGAGCATTGAGCCGTGACTGCACTTTTAAAGTTTAATCCATTCGCTAATAAAGATTGGCGTGGGCTTGACTATTCAGATATGTATAACACACATTAGTAATATAAGTAGCATATCTTTAAATCATGACTATTGAAATCAATAAATCACGGGTTACCCGCACAAATAGACTCGTCTAAAAGGTCATGGCTCAGGGTTCAAAATTGAACTATATGTGGTGGCATAGCTTTTATTTCTTGACATGGTTTTTCATCAACTGCTTTTCACAAATACTGTTAGACAAAGTTTTCACTATTCATTTTCTTTTTGTAGTACTGTAAAATCATTAATTTCGATGGGACTAAATTTTGTGGTTTTCTAAAAAAAAGACCATTTCGATGGGACGTTAATTTAGTGATTTCATGGTTGAAGGTTAAACACGAAATCCTAGAAGTTTAATCCCCCACAAAAATTAATAATTTAACAGTATTCACTGAGAAGTTATAGTTTATTTATAAATGTGCTGATCTTCCGATAAGAATTCGTAATTGTATTAATTTGTCATTAACTTTGTTTAAAAATTCTTTTTTTTTTTTTTGAGTTTTGGAAAATTTATTAGAATAGCACATAGAATATATTACATACAAGCTCTTTGGCTTTTTCAATGACTGCCTTAACAATATTTAATTGAACTACTATGAAATAGTTGTAATATACATGTTACTGAAAGGAAAATACAGTATACGAAAAGAGATATTTGATTAAAGCATTAACATGTTCAAAACATGTTTTTAAAAATTCTTACCTGATGTGGTAAGACTGGCTGATCAATAAATAAAGGATAAATGTACAAAAGCATTAATGGATTCCTTTACTTATACTTTATGGAATAATTAGGACTAACATGTAAACATGCATGATAGAGAACTTAATACATGCCTTGTGAAGGACCTAATCATATAACAAAATTAATGTAGACATTATGTTACAAATATTTTAAAAGTACTATTACTCAAATTTGGTCAAATGCAATAGACCCATGGGTCTATATTCGTGAGTCTGTCTTTCAAATGTCTAGGTCACAAGAACTAGGCATTGTTATGATCATTTCCATGGCATCAATATTGAGTAAATATAAGAGTTTAATGAAACCATACCATGGACTAGACCGTAGCTGTCACAGGAGGCAAGCACTCACCTTTGCTTTAAGAGCTGCTCTTGTTTTCTATTATCAATTTAGTTGCTATGTCTTTGGTGATTTTGTTTAATTTTGTTTAATTATGCCATCCTTTTAATTTTTAAGTCTTTAACATAATGAAATGTTACGCACATGTCCGTTTGCCATGGTCTGTCGGGTAGACTCGACCATTTCTGATTGAAAACTATAGACTATTAAGAGCAATCTTTAAACTTGTATGGGACTGGAGGTTTAAGTATTTTTTTTTTCTTTTTTTTTATTTTTTTTAATTATTTTTAAGTTTGAGGAACCAACTCGGTTAACCCCGTTTATTCAATATAAGAATGATTACAACATGGTTTATGGTATTGGCACATACGTTTAAGTCATATAAATGGCCTACCTGAGTCCTTTGTCTTAAGGGTTTGGCTACTTAAAAGCTGTTACTGGTATAATTATGTCTGTATGTTTACACGTATCAACGTTCCTTTCTATTTTTCTATTACTATCATTTAAAACTACCATACATTGAACATGCATGTTAGAAATTCTCTGATCATTGCATTGAAAATTTTAGAAATTGAGAATCTTAACAACTTTTATCTAACAACAATGTATTTGAAATCATTACAGGTGAAAATTGTACAATAGTTGGCCCTTTTTTAAAAGTAAGACTATCAAGTTCATTTTCAGACATGTGTCCTTTCAGTTCACTGTACCTTTTATTCCCATGGGCCTCACCAACATTGTAAGACTGAAACTCAGACTTAGACTTAAAAGTAACAAAATTCATAATTACGGCCTTTTCTATGGAATTAAATTTTACCTTGTGAAATGTTGTCTCATTATTAGATGTAACTACCCACTGCAAATGTATATTAATTTTATCGGTATAAAATCGGTATGTCTATAACAACATGAGAGCGAATAGAACATTTGGAAAAATAAAGTCCTAAGCTGAGTTATAGACATACAGCATTGGTGAATAAGGCCCCTGGAATCATGGAGTCAGCTGTTAATGTTTCTATGAAAGTTGTTGAGTTAAAAGTTAAAACAGATGCTATAATTAGATTGTTGTTATTTACAGAAGTTTGGCATCACGTACGGGGAGAATCACTCCGGCTAATACACCATTCCAGTCACCAAACAAACAACTGAGACAGCCAAATCATCACATCAAGTCACCCTTCAAACATGCAGTCGGTAAATCTGAGCCGAGTCCGGTAGGTGAAAGTATTTCTCTTCTGATTTAAGCCACAATTATAAATACTGTAAATCTTTCCCCCCAGTAATGTCATCATAAAAAAAAAATATATATATATCGTATATACATTGGTACTTTTAATGGTCAAGGGGAAGTAACTGTTACAGTTGGTTTCAGTTTCTTTACAACTTTTGTTGTCAAAGGTAGATAACTAGCTGAAAAATGAGTTAATTATAGGTTCACAGGGGTTTGATCCACTGGTGCATACTGTTAAATGCAATGTCTCATGAATTATAATAATCTTATGTACGTTGTCTATAGGCATATACGAGGGTATATCCAAAAGTAATTTCACTCCTCCCGCGGTTTAGTTGTTTATAGGCTGATATGCATAAATATGATATCAAAATGTTCAGCAATTCAATTCTGATTGATATAATACGTCCTGAATTATTCGATTTTCATAACTGGATTATATGAACATTTGAAATATACCAATGACGTCATATCGCCGCACATGAAAATAACGATTGTTTTTCATAAGCATTACAATTTTCTTTAATGCGTTTTTATAAAATAATTCTCGAAACCAGACAATGCTTTCGTGACGTGATGAAACAAAAGTTTTGTATCTGCTGCTAAATATTCAATAACGTCACTCAACTTTGAAACTCGTAATATATCTTCAACGCATTGGTTACTTAGCGAAAACACAGCATATTTGTGACAAAAAGACGCTGCGCATAGTAATGCACTTTTCCTAAAAGTTTTGAAAGTCACCTACTGAAACTGTAGTTACACAAGGCGGCAACATAGGCTCATGCGTATGTAGTATAATCTTTTAAAGGGGCATATATCACCAAATCATTATCGAATGAGAGTCATATGAAAGGTTTTTAGTAGATCCGAAAAGAACACCAAGAGTATTTTAACGCCGTCAATTCAATTTGACGTTCAAAACTGCAATCATTGTGTGGTGAGTTAAATATCTCGCTGTGGGACTATCTAGATGACACTTAAAAATAATTTGATTTCGCAGAGAGTAAGTGTCGGATGGGTTACACAATTTTAAAGGTCTTGGAAATGACTGTATGGTTTATGAGTCGTTAGAAATCACCAGGGATGAACTTCTGCTTGATGAGTTGGTGTCAGCAAGTAACGTCATTCAGGGTTGTCATTAGGAGGCGGCAGGAGGCCCATTTGACTGCCTCAAATGATATTTTGGCCGCCTCAAAGTTACACACAGAGGCCTTCCACAATCATCGCTCAGGCACATTGGCCTCCTCAAATGACAAAAAGCCTCCTACATGAAATCCTAGTGAAAACCCTGGTCATTATGACGTCGTTGACGTCGGACTTGCGGCGATGTTCGTAAGTATGTCTCATAAAAATGTTCATATCTCCAGAACTATTATATGCATTGTTGTGAAATTTGGTCATCATATTCAAATTAGACTAAAGTCACGGTGTGAAAAAATTTGTGGTTTTACTGACATTATATACGATTTGATCATCATCAGTGACATTACTTTTGGATATACCCACGTACGTAATTCACTGGCATAGAATGAAAAGGTTGGAAGTACAAACATGTTATATTGAGAAAAAAATCTGTCTTAAAACTACCCTTGATTTATTGAGAATAGACTCATAAAAAGATCCTTGTGATTCAGATTTCAAATATGTATGGGTCTTACAAGGTCGCTAGTAGCACTAACAACCTTCTCATTCTAAGCCAGCAAATTATTAGCTTCTTTTTCTTGTTTAATTTCTAATATTTGATCTTGCTATTTTGTGATAGGATGGACGACAGACACCATCTATGGGTATGAAGGAACGTACAGCTATGGCAGCATTCCACGTACACAAGATGTTAGCTGTAGCCGGGGAGAAAGATGTACATAAACAGTCTGGCAAACTCATGAAAGGAAAGTATGTCATCTAATACTGTAAAATCATTAATTTTCGTGGGGGATTAAATTTCGTGGATTTCGTGGGTCACCTCAACCACAAACTTTAATCCCAACATTAATTTTGACCCTTGTTTTATTACCTCAAATGCAAAATCCACGAATTCAAGTCCCAACGAAATTGTCTTTGATGAAAGGAAAGTATGTCATCTAATACCTCATATAAATATTATATCTGTCTATTCTCAGTGTCCAGAAAGCATCCTAATCTAAGTTGTCCGACTGTCTGCTATGCTCAGCAAATTATACCCGTATAAGCAACTGACAACTTCTGTGCATGCAGAAGGCATGCATGTATTCAAAGTCGCAAGTAATTATTTGCATAGGGTCAACTACAAGTATGAATCGAAATGACTGAAAATGCATGATTTTCTTGCAAAAAGTGGTAGAATTTCTGCATACAAGTCTTGTAATAGTTATGTTTATGCATTTGAGACTTTTAGAGCTGTGTATCAAGCTGTTATATATACATGTATTACAGACTACAGCCCTTGTACCCAGTGAATGTTCAGGGACCGTCCATAGAACATTGTCGGGGCATTATTTCAGGTGAGTTGACTGATTTAGATTAGATACATAGATTTTTTTCTGCATATACTGTACAATTTATTTGGCAAAATATATCGCAACATACAATAACAATAAACAAACATACGTGCAACAATAATGTCATGGCAATCAACACTACATGTAAAGGAATGCGTAAAGAAGAACATTGTAGTTCTTATTTCCATTGCTGTCCTTTGACATATAATTTCATAGAATGTGAAATGATTATGGGACATGTAAATATATTATAATCTCGCTGAAGACTTGTAAGAACAGATACTGTAACTATATGAACTTCACATTGTTCATGAAGGAAAAGGTGGCCTAGAGGTTGGATGTGAGCTTTAGGAACAAGATGTCCTGTGTTTGTTCCCCGTCTGTGCCACTGCTTAATTTCTCTGAGCAACAGAGCAAGAATAACTTACATGCTCCACTTGACCAAGGTGTGTACTGGAACCAGTAAGGGCTGTGTCTATTCCTGAGCACTGTATCTGGATGTTGTCTGCATACTAATCAGGAGAAAAAAAGTATCCTAAGGCAGCCAAATGACCAGGAGAAGTTGAATTGTTTAATGGTGGCTGAAATGCTGGAAATGACCATCCATAACCACAGCATATAAAACTATCATTGTATGATACTATACAATTCAACATGTATGCTTTATTGTGATTGTAGGAAATCCACATGTTTATACACTGTGATAACAAGTAACTGTTTTTATGCCCCGATATCGATAGATCGGGAGGCATATAGTGATTCACCTGTCCGTCCATCTGTCCAGCCTGGTTAACCCAAATTGACCGTTTCTTCTAGCATTGATATGGCTTGCTACAAAGCTTTCAAACTTGCATGGATGTTATATATGACTACTCTCCACACGCCTGTATCACCTGACTCCATTTTGACCTTCACCTTGATCTAATTTGAACTTAGACTTATTGAAATGGCTTCCACGGGGGCATAAGCGTTTATTGGACGCAGTCTTGTATTATGTATCATTTTACAGAGGCGAGATCCTACCAACCCTCACCAAGTCGTACTTTACAGAGACGTATGAACTTGATCAACCAAATACCAAATGTCCATGATTATTTGTACGAGCGACCAAACACTGTAGAGTCGGTACATCAGACATCTATAGCTTCAAGCATTGACGACTATGACCCAGAGGCTCCTGATACTAACAGGTACATTAAAATATTATTTAAATAAAAATGAATATGTACCTGTGTTTTAAAAATAGAAATATGAATTTAGCACAGTCACAAGTTTGGATGCATAATAATAAAATCATGATAGCAACACCTGAGTAATTTAACGTAATGCATCTGAATAATTATTAGTCCAGGGGTGGTATTCACAAAGCATCTTAAGTGAAATCTTAAATATTTTGACTTAAGTTAAAATATTGAGTTGGGCATATTTTCCAAGAAACGAAGAATAACTCATTTTTTCTATGTGATTATTGTAGCTCATTACATAATACTTCTAAACAATATAAATACTTTTTAATTTTGATTTTCCTGTTTAGCTGATACACTTAAGGAAAATTTGAGATTTCTAGAAAATTCTAAGTTTTCACTTAAGATTCTTTGTGAATACCACCCCAGTACTGGTTTTCAAGCGAAGCTGAACGGGACTGTATATAGGTTTGCCCTCTATCTGTCTGTCTGTCAAGAATTCTAGATTCTGTCTTTATTCAAAGCGTTTACAAGTTAGGCTTATGAAACTTAGTTTGTGGATAGGGACCAATAAGGGGATTATGCATGTTTATTTGTTATTAATTTGGACAAAAATTGTGGTTGTCATGGCAACGGTAAAAATTAAGTACATACGTGGGGTTATCCAAAAGTTTGTGGACTTTTGCTCTCATTCAAAAACCATTTAACTTAAAGCTACGAATCTATGGTGCCTGTAAAATTGATTTATATTGAACACGTATACCAAATATCATACGGATATAATTACAAATAACATTAATATAGCATGCGTAAGCATGCGTAGTAGGCATACCCGGCGCACGCTCAGAAATGACATGCGATGTCGCCCTTTCGACTTAATCATGTCATGAAGCTCTTAAACGCTGTAAATAAGTTGTTCTTTGTTTCCCGTAATCAGCTGTATACTTATAATATGCAAACACACTTATTCTGTCGATGTGTACTGAATTGTGTCGTTTCTATCTCTACAACTGGATTATTTCTCTCTAATACCTAGGATGGTCAATTCTAACCAACGTAACGCTCATTCGTTGAACGTCAGTTTTGTACCTATTAACATGCATCGCCTGCCAAACCACCCTGACTGTCTGTTAACTATTTATGCCATTTAAAAACAATTGAATACAATGCAGAAGGGTTCATACTTAATTTGCCAAACAATTTTTGTCTTCCTTGCGGGTTTCCCTAGCTGTTTATATAATTCAATTATACTTAACAACTTTTCAAGTCCTCATTTTCATTTATCCATAACTTTCTTATTATATACAGCGAAGTGGCAAAATTTCTTATGTGAAGTTTGTACAACAAATTCATAATAATCCACGTAACGAATTGATCGTAAGTCACGTGGTTTGTTCGTCACGAGATTGACGTGCAGCTCATGCTTTTTTGACGCCACACGTTTATATATTCCTGGAGTGTGTTTCAAATACCATCACTTTATGTCCAATGACTCACCGTGTATGAAAAACAGTTTAAAAATGATTTAGTTATCACAGTTATGCGTCAAAATATGTCAGAAAATATTAAGTGACGTTAATACGTAACATTTCGTGTCGAAAATCGAGAATAATTATCTTAGCATCCACGCCTGATTTATTTCCAACGTGTTAATGTCTATGGGTGTTTAATTCTAGGTAAACGTATAGTTTGCTTGTTGCATTATGCTGATTGCGAGAGCATTAAGTATTTATTGTTACGTTATTGTTACGTTATGACGTAAAATCGTTCTACACCGAATACGAATGCCAACTTTTAGTTCAGACGGTACAGTTCAATGAGTCTTTTCGTTCAGCAATGCTTCCAACTCTCGCCCTTGACTGTCTATAGAAACGTCCGACAACATGGTAGTTATCCAACATTTCAATATCTTTATTTGCGAATTTTACTTTCTTTTGTTCTTTTGTTATATGCATGTGGCTGCCATACATTTCAATCAAACTCGACTTTTTGTTGTTCAATTCTACCAACCAATAACACACGCAAGTTATCTTCCAATTACATTTGACTTGAAGCGAGTTTGACAAATTATCTTCAACAATATAAGTGTGGACTTAGAAAAGTTGCTAAGTATATTTTGTGACTGTAAATGATATCTTGTGACGTCATATTTTACGTTGAATTTTATATGCCAACATTAACCCTCATGCTCATAAAATGACGAATATATACGATACAACCTTTAAATTATACTAAAATATCGGTATGACATGACTCATCATGAGGACACATTTTTTTACTTTTAAATGAAGAAACACTGCAACAATCGACAATAACGTAACGCATTTTACTGGAAAAAATTAGCAGTGCGCCGCTAACGCATTTTTGTGTTACTATGGCAACGTGTTACTCTTCATACAAATGGTACTTTACACAAATGTTTTGAGGTAATTGTTTGTAATAGATTATTGTCACTGTATGATAATTTTCATACTGATCTGACTTTAAATAAAAGTTTTAGAGCAAAAGTCCACAAACTTTTGGATAACCCCACGTAGGTGGTAGGGGACTTCTGAATTGCTTGCAATTCCTAATTACAATGTACTTGTTGTATGATAGAACAACATGTACATTATTTTGATTCTAACACAGCTTATATTCCACATTTGGCATCACATCAAGGCTTAGTTACTGTTGCTTTCTTGTTTCCTTATTTGCCGAGTTAACCTTATTTTATTGTGTTGCAGAAGTTTACCAGATGAGATCCTATATGCACAAGAACCTTCAAATTTAGCTCCACAAAATACATTCATGCCAGAGGCTACCAATGAAGGTATGTTTGGTTCATATTCTACTGTATTAAATGGTTTCTGCGCAAGGCCCTTACTCTACTCTTAGGCATTGCTGCTTAATGGGACTGGGGACCTTAGTAGGGGGCAGTTTGCGTTGTTTGAAGTCTGTTTTTCGTGGGATCTTTTGTTCAGAGATAGGGGAAAGCATACTTTTTTTGGTTGGGCAATGGAGCCAAGTGTTGGTCCTAAAAAAGCTGTAGATTAATTCATGTTGTCTCAGAAGTGTTTAACCTCTCCAAAGCAACAACCTCTGTGCATCATTCAATCTTTGTGTTTCCTCTAGAGAAATTTGATATATATGTCAAAATTGTTTGTATAACCTCCCTTGGATCATAAACTTTTTTCCTATTTTGCAGTTGTTTCCCTTTAATTTAAAGAAAATCTTATTTTCTAATTTTATGATGAAAAAATATTGCAGATTGATCAAAACAATATACTCGTATTTACATTGTTTGATGAGAAATGATACATGCATTACTTAGGTATGTGCTCATGAAAAAAATGCTGAACAACATAAATTACTGAAAATGTTTGGATCTTTAATTAATTAAAAAAAATAATTTTGGGATGGTTTCAATTAAGCATATTACACATTTAAGCATACATACTCCTTAGATATATCCCATTAATGAATACTTTTTAGGCTGGTCAAACTGTTTTCCTGAAAAATTGTGTTTAATTTCAAGACTTGTTGCGGTATAATATTATATTTATATATTTAAGATATGCTGGAAGGTTTCCAGACAATGGCTGTAGATAACACACCGAGGATGTTTGCTACCGAAGTTGGTATTAGAGAAACAGATGATGATACAACAACAAAAACTGATCTCACTGTATCCGATCATGTACAACATGAACTACATGTTAGTGAGTCAGGCGAAGAAATCAAAGACACTCAAGATTCAACCGAACCGATCAGTGGAAATAATAATAATAATAATAATGATAGAGCTATTAATGGTAATGCTAAAAATGTAGAAAGAGAAAGAGAAAGAGAGCAGCAGGTTAGAAGTGTTGAAGGAAGAGGTCGAATCGGAAGTCCATCTAAGTCTGTCAGATTTGCTCAAAGTAACGTCGAAGCTGATAACAGCAAGGAAATGAAACAAATAAGAAATGAGACAATAATCAAACAGCAGAGGAATGCTGGAACTGGTAGTGCTGGCTCTAAAGGTGATAGGGTTCCTAGTACCGGTAATAATCTAGACGACGAAGATGTTGATAAACAAGTGATTGATACTGTTAGTAAAAAGAATAAAGAGAATTCTAAAGGTACTTGTAAGTCTGAGGATATTGAAACAGTTAATAAAAAGGATTTTGATGATAGTGAAGATGATGGGGGTAATGATAAGACTAACGATAGACAAGGTGGAAATTATGGCAATACAGGTCAATCTGATACCTCAGGGAAACAAACAGGAGGTGAAAAGGAGAATGGAAGTGCTGACGGGAAAGGTTCTAGAAATTCTGGCTCAGAATCTAAAGATAGTGGAAATAAAAGGACATCACAGGCTAAATCTGTGTCTAAATCCTCTGTCAGGTCAAGGTCAAGGTCACACTCACGAGAGCGAAGTGGCAAAGATTCATCAAGAAATACTAAAATACGCAAATCACAAACTGGTGCGAGACCATCCAGTTCTAAGAAAGACTCGGGTAGGAACGGTCGTTGTTCCAGATTTGAGCAATCGCAAGCAAGTAAACAACATATCAATAAATTAGAAGTCTCATCTGTCTTACATAGTGATGGTGTCAGTATGAGTCTACGACCAGAAAGTCCTAAAAGAAATGGAAGCAGATCTACCAGTCCTAGTAGACAGGGGAATCAACCATTCCAGTTTTTCGCTCCCATGAACCGACCTTGCTTTGAGGCACCTGCTGATTATGACTGTAACCATGACAACAGTCAGAGGTCAAAGGTTAAATTCATGATAGAAGGTGAAGAGCCGGAAGTAGAAACCATCTTTATGGAGGAGGAGAATGAGGTTGATATAAAGCCTGACAAAGTTATATCATACGATGTACTGGACTCTGAGATTGCAATGTTACGGGCAGCTATACAGAACTCTTTGACATCTACTGGTGAGAAAGTGGAGGAATTTGATGAAAGTGATGAATGTGATACTGATATAAATGAACCAGATGATATTGTTGAATCTGAAGTAGACAGTGACTCTGAAACTGTTGATATGGAGACGGAACAGGATAATACAGTCAGGGGAGACTACTCTCACTTGTTGGAGAAATATCGTCAAAGATGTATGGATAGGAGTGAGACATTCGGTGCTATAAGTGCTATGCTAGTCACACCAAGAGACTCACAAACTGTCCAATCAAATAAAGCTAAGGTTGTGAGACAGCTTAGAAACTCGTCAACTATTCCAAGTGAAAGCAGACATGAGGATTTCAGTGTAAAATCTGAGGAACACACAAAGTTTATACATCCAACGTGTCTTAGTGACAGTGGGCATGGTTCAGCTGATAACTTGTCAGAATTATCTCATTCAACCAGTAAGGTTAGTGTTCCTAAATTGGAGCTCGGTGAAAGTACTAGCGATCTAGGACTGGATACAAGTAGAAGCGATGTTACTGTAACCAATGGTGAGGTGGATATAGAGGAAGGAGAGCTGAGTGGAAGAAACCTTCTGGAAATTGTCTGTGATCAGTTAACTACTCCAGTCTTACAAGTATGTATCTAATTAATTAATAATTAATTTGCTGGCTTAGAATAAGAATGTTGTGACCCACAATTATTTGAATTTTGCACCACAAGGTGTCTCTAATGAGCCTATTTTCATGACAATTGGAACAGGTTAAGTCAACCAAAATTCTCATTGTTCCATATTAAGTAAAGAGTAGATTTCAGACAATTTTTTTCTCCTCTTCTCAAAATATGGTCTTTGTACTTACCCCCTTCTCAGTATAAGCCATCAAAATAGTCAACTGATCAGTTATATTGTTTTTAGCTTAACTATTTAAGGAATTCCTACTTTAATATATAATAAGTACTTCAGAAGTAATTCATTCTCCTTCCTTGTTTGAACATAATGCTACAATGGTCTCTCGTCACTTTGGTCAGTTTGATGGCCACTCTGTGTTTGTCTAAAAGAAACTCTTATCTCTGTTCTGTTACCATAGTTAGACCAATCAAAGAAAAAACTCAACCTTGTTAAACACTGATACATTGTTACTAGTTTACTATGTTAAAAAAAATTTTATCCAACGGTGATTCGCCCATTTATGAATGGTGTATGATTTTTTCAGGAAAAGAAGCCAATGAAACGAAGAGACGTGTAAGTACTATATATTATTATATTGGATCATATTATCAGAATTATTTCCCTTGCCATTACACTGAACTTCAAACAAACATTATTTTTGTTATACGTTTAGTTGACATATATTTACTAGGGCTGTAACGGTACGCTCACATCATGATATGATACGTACCGTCAATTTTTCTAACGGTTCGGTGTATTTCGGTATGATACAATATTCTCTAACAGCAGCTTAAATACTACAATTTTTAAGTGGCAATAAATTTGTTAATTCTATAACAGCAATTACATTTTGTATTATGTGGTTATACACTATTCTAAATGAATTTCGACAATATGAGGCATATCTTGATACAATTAAAACGAGTAATGCATGGTAATTATACATAATCAGAGGGCTTTAAGACATTTCCGTCCTCTGAATATTATTTTACTCATTCGAAAGCTTATACCGAACCGTACCGAAATTTGCAACTCTTGTACCGTGAACCGTGTGGGACTGAAGTCCGCGGTCTTTCGTGTACCGCGATATACCGTTACAGCCCTAATATTTACTATGTAAAATTAAAGCGCTGTTGTATTTCGCCCAGGATAATGTGATGTTTATTAATCTCGGGTTTGTCCTCCGTGACAAAATTGGTTTCTTACATAAACACATTATGGTCAATTATGTACTTCACTGAAACTGATAAATCGTTCACACTTGATTTATCCACCTATGTGGCATATTCCAAATTTTCCCGCCTTTCTTGTATCCTGGGCCCACTACAGTCAGGTTGTTTTTCAGACAAAGAGGAACATTTATTGTGACGTGCTTAAGATCAGGTATTATTTTCGACAGAAAATAATTTTCATTATACTAGACTTTTAAGGTCAATTTGGAGGTCATGGTCGGGACTAAGCTAAAGTTATTACTGGTTATTGACAGATTTTATCGTACATCTGTCACACTAAGACTTTTAGTCGGTCATGATTGACTCATGAAAGACAATAATTCATTTTGGTTTAAGGTTTGTCAGATAATCAATGCATTATACCACACAGGGGGTCAGTTTTAGAATTCCATCGGAAATCTGACCAACACAAGACTAAAATAAGAATAATAGTTTTTTTTGTTTTTTTTTCTAAAATGAATTATGCCGAGCATAGCCTTTATTTGCTTTATTTCTACTAAAATATAGCAGGCTTATATATGTACCTCCACCCGGATTTGAACCCGGATCGCCAGATTAGACGGCAAGCGCACTAAACCACTGAGCTACGGAGGCATATAGAATAATAGTATATTTGTATGGTCATAATTCAGTACAACCTCTGTAGAGAAACACCCTGTGGGAGCTACAAATATTGGCCAGTGTTGAGAGGTTATATTGCTTTACAAAGGTTACATTGATAAAAAATACTTTAAAATCATTAATTTCCGTGGGGAGTTAAATTTTGTAGTTTTCGTGGTTCACCTTCAACCACGAAATCAAATCCCATCAAACAATAATTTTTACCCTTGTATTTATTACGTGAAATGCAACATCCACAAATTAACATCCCATCGGAATGGCCCTTTTTACAAAAACCACGATTTTTCGTCCCATCGAAATTAAATGATTTTAAAATATGTGGTTTGAGACCTTTTCAATGTGTTGTCTTTATATATGAAGTGAGAAAACATCTATTATGTTATATTAATAAGTAATTTATTGGATTAACGAATTATATTGGTTAATGCATAGATTATCGTTTTAAAATGGTAGACATGGGGTAAGGCCATAATAGATTAATTTCAGAGTGCATTAGCTTGATTGCTGCTATATAATTGAAGTGTGGCAAATTTCTGATAGAGAGTAAGATTTTGTTATACGCCCAAAGGGCCGTATTATGTTATCGCCTCTGTGTCCGTCTGTCTGTCCGTCTGTCGTTAGCAATTTCCCTTCCGCTCTGTCACTATTGAACCTCTTGAAGGATTTTAAAGAAACCTGACACAAATATTCACCACATCAAGACAACGTGCAGAGCGCATGTTCTGGAGGGGTCGCTTTAAGGTCAAGGTCACACTTAGGGGTTAAAGGTCATATGACTTTGTTTCCCTTCCGCTCTGTCACTCTTGAACTTCTTGAAGGATTTTAAAGAAACCTGGTGAGTGAAACAAAACCCTTTGGGCGTATATTGCCCGTATGGCGGTGCTCTTGTTATTATTTTCATGTGATATTTTGACAGAATATTTTAAAACAATTGGAAGGAAAGGTCCCTTAGTACTTTTCATTTGAAATTTTGATTGGTGGGGATCATAGTCAATGAATTATTTTATCCTGACCTAAACTGTACTCGGGTATTTGTAATAATCCTTTAATCATTAAGGTTACGTATGATATGTTTCGAAGTACCCATTTTAGTGTGTAAATTGTATAATGCTGTGCGGGCGGGCAGAATACTTGTATTATGGTTCAATTAATTATTCTTATTTTATTTTGGAATGTTTAAAGTTTTGCTTCAAAGTGGACTATTGAGTCACTTAAGATATGGACTACATTGTTAATGAAAAAAAAAGTTTTCTTTTTCTTTTTTTGCGTGTAGTTTTTAGATTACTGCATGGTACAGACTTTGTTCAGGATTATAAATGTGTGTAACTTAATCATGGGTCTGTTGTTACTACTGCTACTGAAGTTTAATCATGCTCATCAGCTTTGTTTCTTAATCTATGCCACACAGGGTACAGGCAGCCTCTGTGAAAATTTAAAAAATGCACAAAATAAATATGTTTTGAAGAAAGCAAATTGCCCAACCATAGCATAGAAAATATTTGCCTTGGTCCTTTAATCTGTGTCTGATGGGCCGGGCCCCATTGCACTCTACATCAATTTTTGTATTAAAATTTAAGCTAAATTGTGTCCTAAATAATCTAAATACTCCGGTTTACTGTATAAAATCTACTTGACATGTGGTAAAGCATTGAATCATCCATAAATTGAAGAGATTTAGTTATTTTCCTTGTAAGATGGATCAAAATATTTCACTATACTTATCTGTATTGTCACGGTACTAAATTTCACATATTTTGAACATTATTAAAGATAGGAAGACGTAACAACACAATCAAAGCAGGTTCAAAGTGATTTAGTGACCAACACTTCGGCTTATCAGGGTTAAAAAATTATTATTTAATATATAAATATTTCTAAATTATAAAATCCTTTATTTCAGATGTGTGATAGTAAATTAATGGAAAAGAAGTCTATGTTTTTTATTATTAATTAAGCCAAATGTTAAAATATAAAAGTTATTATAATTAATTAGCTGACTAAATTAAACTAGACTTCAAGCTAAGTTTAATATTATGCTGGTTCAAGTTGGACAAGTTTTGGTTTGATGATAGTGTGTTCCCTGACTATTTGTTGTAAGTGCACGATTCTAATCGTTATTAATGCTACTGGAATGTTAATAAACTAAAGGAAATAAATATTTCTCATAGCATAAGGCAGATCATGTTAAATCAACGAAAGAAAAGGTGAGTGTTAGTTACCATGGAATCATAATCGAACATGCAACTTCAAATTGATGTACTTTAATTGTATTGCTTCTAATTAGGGCTGGTATTCACAAAGCATCTGAAAATGTTTAAGTGTATAGAGCTATATCTGACGATATTTTTTAAAGTGTTTTCAAAAACTGAAAACAATTATGCCTTCATATCTATTTGATCATTGTTTGCTTCAGCTTTAACAGAAACTCTCTCTGTGATTTATCGGACATGCAACTTGTCCGTTTTCATACGAAAGTGCTCTAGAACACCCTTTTGAATTATAAGAATCGTCTATTTTTCAACGATTGAATCAAAGTACACTGAACCCATCCAAAGCTATTATTTGCAATTAAGGTAGTCTAGTATCATACTAAAAACAATGCAAGTAATTATTTTGACATTAAATGACCGTTAGATATAGCTCTATACACTTTAAGAGAAAACTTAAATATTTTGACTTAAGTTAAAAACTTGAGTCGCATATATTTCTTTGTTATTATTATAGCTTTATACATAATGCTTACAATGATAATTTGGATTTTCCTGTTAAATTGATACACTTATAGAGGAACTTTTATGATTTTAAGATAATTCTATTAAGTTTTCACTTAAGATGCTTTGTGAATACCATCCTAGAACGTCATTTTGACACTTGAAAGGCTTAAAAAATGTTGATGATAGGTCACATGCCTCGGTAAATGATTTGATATGTTTTGAGTTAATTTCCTTGAAAATTTAAGTGGCAGAAAAAGCTATTAAAAGCAAGTTACTGAAACAGTACATTCTACAACAAAGTGCTCGATAGCCCAGGCCTAGCAAAGTGCTTTAAAACAGTCTGCTGTCAGCGAGCACTCTTAGCACTGCCGGCTGGTAGTGTATCAATTGTGATTGAATGCTAATTGCAAGGAAAACATTGTAACAAGTTAAGTTTGAAGTTGTATGTATGATGATAAGACTGTATAGGAATATGTAGATATCTGCTAGCTGCCACCCGCTTCATATCTTCTGTCTTGTATCATCTGTACAGAAATTATATATCTAGTATGCATGATTTATTCCCAGATCGCAAAATAATTCCTGATATTTCACTTCTTAGTTCCATCATAGAAATATTCTTATTCATATGGCACTGACGTAACTGAAAATTGATGTAACACTTTGATGGAACTCAAATGTCATAATCCCAAGAGTCACATCGGTTTTCAGTTCCGTTTGAGCCATTTGAAAACAGAACAATTTCGAGATTCACAATACTATGAAATTTTCCTCAGAGAATAATACTTTGTTCATTCTGATTGGCAAATTCAGAGGTCGGGCAATATGATTTGATTCTTTAAATACCTTGGAGAATTTTTCACGATTTGTATATATTTTTTAAAATTCTTCGTAAGGAATTTGAGTTGTATAAAAAAAGAAAGAAACAAAAACATAATCTCTTTTTTTTTTCTTTTTTTTCGTTTCGGGCCCACAAAGGTAACCCCATTTATTGTCCCCCTCATAATCTCTTGAAAAAGACCGCATGGTCGAAAATTTGAGTCTAGAGTGGTTTTGCTACAAATGATAAAACTGGATTTTTTTTGTCAATATGGAGAAATAATTTTATATTGATGAATTGCCATGGTTGAGTTTGAGCCAGTCATTTTGGCAAACAAGATTTCTGAACGAGTTTCGTGAATAGTTTAGCTAACTGCCAATACAAGTATCATAAGAGTTGTGGCCCTTCTCTGAAGACCTATTGAAATTGGATGAATTGCATGCTTTCTTTAGCTACTCTAGTAAAGTAATTATAATTTATTATGTCTAGTTGCTTTCTTTAGCTACTCTAGTAAAGTAATTATAATTTATTATGTCTAGTTGCTTTCTTTAGCTACTCTAGTAAAGTAATTATAATTTATTATGTCTAGTTGCTTACTTAAGCTACTCTAGTAAAGTAAATATAATTTATTATTTCTAGACAAAGTTGCTTTCTTTAGCTACTCCAGTTAGTACATTATAATTTGCTTGAAACCTGGTTGTTGTTTTTCAATTTCGTAACAATATAAAATTATATATTGTTCAAGAATCACATTTCCCTTAGTTTTCAGATTTTATGTGTTTTGATATGGTTATGCGATACTGACTGTTTTTCTATCTGATAGAATTTCTCATATAGCATTCTTAGTATATTTTGTTCTGATCAATTTCTATTCTGTACTGTTTTAACCCTTTACTCTATACATCCTATAATATTTGGATATGTGATGTGAGCTTGAAGGTGTACACCATCTCAAATAATGGTATTCAAATTTTGGACAATTATTTAAAATGTCACAAACTGTCCCCTTGATCAGGTGTTGATTTAATTGATTTGTCCATTTTTGTAATTGCATCATCTTCCCCATAACTCATATACTCTTAGACTTCTTCCTTTACTTTCTATATAGTTATAGAACAAAACATATCTTTCGATGGCTTAGAATTAGAAGGTCGTAACTACCAAATCGATATTTTGAGAAAACACTGAAAAACTGTCTGACATTTACTCTTTACTTATGGTAAAACAAACTTTTACAACTTCAATTTGGTCAACATGACAAGTTCAGATTTTTATGAAGATGGGCTCATAAGAAGCGCCTTGTGATGCTTATTCTAAATATGTATGAATCTTAAAAGGTCGTAAGTGGCACTTACGACCTTCTAATTCTAAGCCATCGCTTTATAGAATAGTATTTTTTCAGTTAGAAGTAAATCAGTCCACTTTTCAGTTTTAGTTTACGTATACTTTGTCTCAAAAAGACATATGAAACATGTGCTAATTTTGTGATCAAATTTAGTTAAAATCCTGAAAATAATGGCAGAGCCTGTCTGTACAATTTTACAATGTTTTCTAGGAAAATATGCTGGCTAACCCTTTTGATGAGAAAAACTTAAGACTATTGTTGACAAAAATTCTCTCTCTTTCAATCATAACAACTTGCAGTCTGCTTTCTATTTTATATACAAGGAGGCTGCAACAGTCAGAGTCGTCCCTGTGTTATGTAACATCTAATTACTTTATAAATTTGGTCAATTCCTGAGAATAATTGAAAAACAATCTGAGCAGACAATGATTAAAAGACAACTATTCAGTAGAACATCTCTTGAAATTGCTTAAATTCTGGCACTTTAAGCCAGACATGGGTATTATAAGGTTTGTGATGATTTCTTAAAAGGTTTTGTGAATTTATTTTCCAGAGAGGAAGATGTTTCAAATTTACAAGTTATCGCAACAACTAAATCCATCTCCAAGAACAGGTTGGTGTTTAAAAACAATTAAATACTGTAAAATCATTTAATTTCAATAGGACAAAATTTTTTGGTTTTGGTAAAAAAGACCCATTTCGATGGGATAGTAATTCATGGATTTTGCATTCAGGTAAATACAAGGATCCAAATTACTGTTCGATAGGATTTGATTTTGTGGATGAAGGTAAACCGCGAAATCCACAAAATTGAATCCCCCACGAAAATAAATAATTTACAGTACATGGCGGGGGGTTCGAGACACTATTTAGAAGTGCTATTTTGTGCTGATGGATCAAAGTTTGTCTGAACTTGTTTTAATTTCATCTTATACATTAGTCTGGTTACAATAAAACGTAATTATATTTAACAAAAAATACTTGGAAAAAAAACTTGCAGATTGACAGGAATATTAGATTGGATGTATTGTGCCAGAGTTAAGGTCCTTTGTTAGATCGAGTGGCTTACATTCGTCTGTCCAAAATCCTTCTAGTTTATGTGTAAATGCATGTCTGCCTGCTTCTTTCTTCCATCCTCGTACATCAGTGGTTAGTCAAGTTTCCTAAATAGCATGAAAAATATGATCGCTGAACAAGAATGCTTTCTTCTGGACTATTATATATAGTCAGTTTGCATTCACTGCCTTGCATATATTTATTTCAGTAAGAAAGGATTCAGCAGCAATACAAAGGCACCATTTCCCCCACTTTGTTTTACCATCAATGCACGTCCACCACAAGGCTATCTATACTACTTCGCATATGGTCCAGAAATGAACCCCAACAGGTAATTTGTGCTTTATATTTTTATGCCACGGCATCTACTGATGCAGAAGGCATATAGTGATTGTCCTGTCCGTTAGTCTGTTTGCTCGTCCGTCTGTTACAAAATATTGATACTCAAATACTTTTAAGTCCATCAAGGCATTGCTTTCAAACTTGGCATACCGTACACCGGTACTTGTTTACCATCATAAACCTAGTATATTATCAAAGCAATGTAACACTATCAAACATTTCAACTGAATTATGGCACCTGAATAACTTTTACTGAACACAGTCTTGTTTTAGGCTATGTCATGCAGTCTATTTATTTAAAGAGGCGTTCCCTATAACTTTGATCGTTTAAATCGATTCAGGAATATTATACATTAAATGAGAATCATCATCGCTTAAACTCCTCAAATTTTCAACACAAAGCTCCCACTAATTACCGAGAAAAGAATGAAAACATATTTCAAAATAGCCACGAGTTGTTTCCCTTTGACCACATAATAATAAATCGCTGGAAGCGATAAATTATTATTGGCGATTTAAAGATATTTTTGACATTATAGAGACATATTTGTGCACACTTTCTTCTGACAAATTATGATAATTGATAGTGCTTTGTACATTTAGCTCATTTAATGTGATAGTAGAGAAAAAACATGCTAGTTATAGGGAATGCCTCTTTAAGTTTCTATCATAGTTGTTTATAATTGGGAATATGATAATGTTCACTGCAGTATGACTTTCCCAGATTTGCAGAAAAAATAATTTTGTGGACTCAATTATAAATATGACTTTAACCTTTTGGCCACTTGGTGAGCTATTATCATTTCCTTATGTCCCGTCATTTGGTGTCAACAGTTGGATTGTTAACACATTATAAAAGCTTGTTTATAAAAGTTTCTTGAAAAAGTTATATTAAGGTCACTGTGACTTTACCATTTTCCATTATTGTGCAGCCATGGTTTGGTGTCAACAGTTGGATTGTTAACACACTAAAAGCTTGTTTATAAAAGTTTCTTGAAAAAGTTATATTAAGGTCACTGTGACTTTACCATTTTCCATTATTGTGCAGCCATGGTTTGGTGTCAACAGTTGGATTGTTAACACACTAAAAGCTTGTTTATAAAAGTTTCTTGAAAAAGTTATATTGAGGTCACTGTGACTTTACCATTTTCCATTATTGTGCAGCCATGGGTCATGCTTGTTTTACAAACATCTCTTGTTTAATAAAAGTTTAAGAAAAATGTAATATGATCAAATTCATAACTCTTTTATATAATTCCTCTATTTGACCTATATATTTATATTGTACAGATTTAGCAGTTACATACAGAGAGAGATCCAGGATAGATATTGGGGACTTTTATTTGGCTTCAATCTTGTCTTCAACAAAAGAGGTAGGACACTTTTATCAGGAATACTGTAAACCAATAATACTTTAAATTTTCATGTTTTGCCAATCATTTGTATATTCACGACTTCAAATTTGCCTGTTATTAAATTTCCTGTGATGTATATGTTAATGTTTTGAACACTTTTGTGACTACTTAATTTTGCTAAATTTCTATCTGCACTAAATAATTTCTTGTTATACAGTAATGTACTACAGTCACTGAGTCACTTTATCCAGCCTCCCAGTTTCGGAACTTGAAGGCATAAACATAAAATTTTAATATCTAACATTTACATTATGTTACATATATATATATAATCTCAATATAGACTCAAAATTGGCATCACAGACCAAAAACAAAGTGCATTATATTCAGTCTATTACAGAAAACACTCAAGGGTTTCAAGTTCCGAATTGATATCACAAACTCAGATTCTGCTAATATTAATTAAATGTGTTGATAAAAGTTATAAAATTTGCAAGACCTGCAAAATTTGTCAATTTACATCTAAAGGAAAAAAGACAGGAACTTTTAAGTTCGAAAGAAATTCTAAAAAATTTACCCCTGTTAAACTTAATTTATGAAAATTCTCTGGCTTAGAATGAGAAGGTTGTAAGTACAAAATCAATATTTGAGGACACAATAAAAATCTGTCAGAAAAGTACTCTCTACTTATGGTAAAACAAGCTGTTTCAACTTCAGTTTGGTCAACATGACAAGTTGCGATTTTCATGAAAATAGACTCATAAGAAGTACCTTGTGATGCTGATTTTAAATATGTATCAGTCTTATAAGGTCGTACGTAATACTTACAACCTTCTCATTCTAAGCCCGCGAATTATGTGTGCATTTATTGTTTCAGGTACAAGTGAGGAAGCCGGGGGATTTGCTAACATTGAGTTCAATCCTGTACGATCAGTGGAAGGATGTATCTATAAGATAACACAACAAGAATTACACGTGTTAGATAAATGTATTGGCTATCCTGAGGTTGGTCTGACACCTGTATACTTAATGGTCAATGATATAATAATAGCTTACTGGATTTATTGGCCAGGTTTACTACTATTCCTTCTAGCGAAAATATTTGCCTTTAAACAATGCACAGCTATGAAACTACAAAAGTTGCTTTAAAATTTATATTTTGCACTACTGTACATTTATTGGAAAAGTTAGCAAAATTGGAATAATTTGAGATAAGCAAATTTACTAATGTACTATCAATCCTTAAAGCATAAATGATTGCCTCTAAACAATACTATGTACAATGAAATAAAGTTGATTTTCTATTCACAAGCTAATTGGCTGAATTGTAAAATTGCTATCTGTATTTTCTTGATACTTTTGATTGGTAATAGCATTTCTAAACTGTGTATGTATGTCTGTTGCCAAAACTGACTAAATAAAGATCATAGATATGTTAAAATTATTTACAATAGTAAAATCATTCATATTTTATGTTAAGCTGACCCCAGAATTCTTAAGGCAGTTAATATAAATTAATAATGCTTCAAACTCACTTATATCAAAGACCTTAAATACACAGATTTGAAAGCTGTGCCAAATCTCACAATGTCTCGTGGCAGGCAAAGACGTAAAATACATTTAAAAAAAAAATTTATGCAACATAATTATGCTGCATGCCTTTTTTTTGTTTTCCATCAATTTTCAATTGATTGTCCAACCTGTGTATTTTAGGTCTTTGCTTATATCATGAATGCTGTCTTATTAATAATAAATAAACATATTATTTTTCTACACTATTTTAGCATTACCAACATTTGATGTTACCAGTGTGGTTATCTAATAGTTTGGAACCAGACAGTTTGGGTGTGGCTCAGTACTGTGTCCCGGCTCTAACGTTTATAGCACAGAACAAATGGACAGAAACAGGTAAGGCCTAAGTTAAACCAGATGTTAGTCGAAAATTGACCTGCTGACGTCAATCTACTGGGTCATGTATATTTGCTGGCCAACCTCCATGTAAAGTTTGAAGATCCTTAAGGGCAAAGCGTTCTTGAGTTATTGAACAGAAACTATTTTGGTCTACCAACAGACAGGCTTGACAGACATTATGCAAAGCAATATACCCCTCAACAAAGATGGGGGCTTAAAAAATTTTTGTTTGACATTTCACCTAATGAACCACTAAATTGCCCCTGCCTAAACAATTATATGTAATTGCTTTCCAAGGAAAAATTATATTTTTATTAAATCAGACTTTATTGAGTCTGTCTTTACAAAAGTGCATGAGGCCTACATTATGTTCCAATTTTCATAAAAATTTAATCAAATGAGATTGATTTGATTTTTTACAAAGAGGTACATAGTCTTCTTTGTCACAAATCCCGATACACTTTTATGACACAAAAAGTGTGAAGACTTAAAAGTACTGTCTGCTTGAATTCTGATCCAATTCTCTGGAGCAGCAAAAACTTTGACTGTTTGATTTTGTTTGGCAGTTAAGATCAAATATGTTCCATTTTGCTTCTTAAAATTTTCCAGGTTTGCGTCAATCTGTCGTCTTTGCTCTGCATTCTCATACATTATTTTTGTCCTATTTCTTTTCCCCTGAGAAATATCTGCTGTATATTCAGTAAAAAAAATGAATTATTGCATTTGTTCGTACAAAATTAGATCTATTTTTAGTAAATCTCAAGGGATATGTTTTCCACTATGTTATTACACACTACTCACATTAATTGTGAAATATGTCATTTGCCGCTTTTATAAAGCGTGACAATGGCCCTATTTGTTGCTGATGTAGTTCAAAATCCATATTGTGATATTCAAGATATACTCTATAACCATTAAACTGAATGTTTTATATAAACTCCTGGGCCAAAATAAATCAATTTCATTCTGTATGCTGTAAACTAATTTACTTTTGCGTCAAAACTAACTTTAGCATTTTGTTGATCTTCGGCATTTATATTTTAAGTCTCCCACGATGCTCACATTAATGTTTGAACACTTTCGCGGCTACTTAGTGTCACAAATTTCTATTTTGAAATTAAATCATGCAAAATAGTTTCGTGGTTTACAGTAGATGTAAGTCATGTGAAAAAAATATATCTGTTGTACTTTATATAATATAAGCCAATAAAAAGTAAATTCTCAAGTTTTGGCCATGGACAGGTGGATGACCTGTGTAACCAGACAATCCAAGTTTGATGCCCAAAGGATTTTGATTCATGTTCACCCACTATTAGCTGAGTTATTGCACTAGACCTGGTCGAATGACATGTATGGGGAATTCATGTCCTTTACTTATGGACACATTTCTTGTCTAATTTGAAATCTTAAGATTGTTGAGAGTCCATTATTAATATGAATCACTGCATAAATGGTATACTTGATCTTTTAATCCATGATTGTGCAACTACCATTGAACTTTGACGCCTCAAACTTCTTTTGGACTTGGAATATAGTTCAAGCCATCTACCTGTATGCAAGTTATTATAGCTATTGTTTTGGCTGGATTGAAGTACTATTATGATGTTTCTTGGAGTCAAGACTGTCTGAGGCACCAAAGTTCTACTGCAATATCATTATTATTTTTCAGAGAAACCTTTGAATTGTGACTACGCATTATCTCAGTGTATAAAAAGTGCAGACTTGGTTACAACAGAATACAGAGATTCTTTAAAATCCATGGCAACCCAACAGCCAATCACAGCTTGAGAATTATTTCATGAAAATACAATAGCCAATCAGAGCGTCAGGATGATTTGATGGAAATCTATCAGCCAATCAGAGCGTCAGGATGATTTGATGGAAATCTATCAGCCAATCAGAGCATCTGGATGATTTGATGGAAATCTATCAGCCAATCAGAGCATCTGGATGAATTGATGGAAATCTTTCAGCCAATCAGAGCATCTGGATGATTTGATGGTACTCTATCAGCCAATCAGAGCATCTGGATGAATTGATGGAACTCTATCAGCCAATCAGAGCATCTAGATGATTTGATGGAAATCTATCCGCCAATCAGAGCATCTGGATGATTTGATGCAAATCTATCAGCCAATCAGAGCATCTGGATGATTTGATGGAAATTTATCAGCCAATCAGAGCATCTGGATGATTTGATGGAAATCTAAAAGCCAGTCAGTGGTAGTATTCACAAATAATCTTAAGTGAAAGCTTAGAATTTCCTCCAAATCTTACAATTTCCTTAAGTGTATCAGCTAAACAGGAAAAATGAGACTTTCGACTTTTCTCATTTTTTTGAAGCGTTATGCAAAGTGTCCCAATTACTTTCAAGAAAATATGAGCTATTCTTAGTTTCTTGCAAAATATGTGCGGTTCAAGTTTTGCACTTATGTCAAAAATATTCAAGTTTTCCCTTAAGATGCTTTTCATTGGATTTGAATATTGAATACATAATTGGCGAAATATTATTCAATTACACTCGTCACAGCACATCTATTAAGAAAAACTAATGTACATTATTGTATTTTTGAATTTATTGTATAAAGTCTCATTTTGTCATGATATATGATATTATTATAAATCCAAGCTTATTCTGTTAATACAAAGTGTACTCTCATATATTGACAACTTTGCATGTGATCTCAAAGTTTGAATATGATAAATGTGTATAAAATTATGTTGTGCATGTTGCTTATACTCGCCCTGGTCATGCAGTTACGCAAACAATGTTGTTGGCTATATTGTTGCTTGTGCTTATAGAAATACATGTTGTATGAAACATACCTGCCAAGTTAGTTAAATCCAAAATAGGAGTAATAAAGCGAAACATGTTACAATTTGCACTTAAATGTGATTTAAAAAGGGATTTAGATGCATAAACAACGAATGTATTAATTATAGTGTTTATAAATATGGGACAGATATTTATAAAATTAATTAACTGTACCATTGTTCAAAGGTAGCTAGATGAACTTGGAAAAACATTAATTTTAAAACAATAAAAATAGGAGTAACTCCACTTTAATAGGAGCACTTGGCAGGTATGGCGTATTGCTATGATTCTATGTTTGTGTGCTAGATGTTTGTCATTATATGGTGCTTGTGATGGTTATACATGGATTTTTTCCCCAATTATACTTGTGTGTACAGCATCTGACTTACAACTCAACAACTGGGTTCTGCAGAAAGCAGTCTTTGAATTAGTTTTTTTGACAGATTGCCCAACAATATACTTCATGAAGAAAAAACTCTAAAACCTGGTTGCCCGGCAAAGAAGAAAAAGTCTTTTGGACAGTCGTGCAACCCACTTATTCAAAGACTGAAAGTTCAAATGACATAACACCAGTGTAGAGATTCTCGGAATTAGTGTTAAAAGTAGTTTGCAACATTAAAATGTTTGTGATTTTTAAATTCAGACAGAAATGATCTCAATAAGGTTCTAGCTTCCGATCAAATCTCATTTCTGTATTATATTGTTTGTAAATTGTATATTGAAAGTTTATCTGAAATAAAATATGTTCAAAATAAAAGAACTACTGTTCTTCGGCGTTGCTAATGTAAGATAAGCGTGTTGCTAATGGAAGAAACTTTTATCTCACATTAGCAACATCTTTCTCACATGAGCAACCGCACGTGAATTTATACCGACCTTTAAGTGGGTCTACTTTTACTTCTACTACGTCTGCATAGTAAATAAACTTGGTATTTAGCTAACAAGAAGAACAAAAATAGGTTCTATACTATTTAAGGGGCTTTTTCTTAGACAGAAACGTTGAATGAGAACGTACGGCAAATGCCACGTTATGATGACGACACGTTGACGCCACGAACGCTAAATAATGATAAAAACTCATATTTTCACGAATTGCTTCGAAGAAAAATAAAATGATCCACAATGAGACAGTCTATGTAGGATAAGGAAATCTCACCCTCGGGGTCGGGTGAGATATAGAGAAACTCGGGTCCCTGTCCGGTGAGAACAATGTTATCAGGCGAGGTGATATCGTTCGGGTGGCGAGGTTTACCGAGCCATCCCGGGCGATATCGCCAAGCCTGATAACATTGTTCGAGCCGGACAGGGACCCGAGTTTCTATTTCTCATGAAACCAACAACGGGACACAATTTAGAGGCATATTTTTTAATTTTAAACTGGAGTTGTCGATCGTCCTTAGACCGCCCGCCGATTAACACAACTTCATTTGCTTCCGTACACATAATATAGTTCTCAATTCTACGCTGTTCAATTAACAAAAATATTTAAAAAATAAATAAGATCTATTTCAGTTTTTAGTCAAAACGAGAAATCTAAGCAAATTATAAGTATTACCAAAATAAAAACATCGTGTCGTAAAATTAGAATAAAATTCCGCTCATGAATTTTGATGTTTTTTTCTTCTGGATGATGCATCAATGAAACGTCATCAATGACGTAGTGTGTGTGGAGAAGGTCGCTAATTATGTCAAACTTTCTTATGTTATGCATCACACAATGACAAAATACGGATTGATTTAAATACTGGATTTTGTGTGGCAACGGACAGTGCAAAATTGTATCCCGTGAAATGGAAATAACTTCAAAAATGAACAGTATAGACATGCTTGTAGAACCGAGTGGGTGGAGAACAGTTTTCAACAAGATCAACTTAATCACGACAGAATGCTGATGAAAACAGATGGAAATACACAATGGTGAGTAAGACATTGGTTTGTTGAAGAGTCTATTAAAGTTTGTTCTATTTTTTGTATAAATTGTAGGGTTGTGTACTGAATGTAACAATGTTTTGATTCACAAAAAGAGCTCGGTGCTTCATGTCATGGTTTTCGTTTTGTAGGTCAACCTTCGCGAGTCGTGAAAATGAGAATAAAAATTCCTTTAGGCCAGAAAACTGGATATAGAGTGGATAGCTATGACTATTTTAACGTTTATTTATCTTTGACGATGCTTAGCCAGTGTATTTATCTGTGTTTGTTGGTTTATTTCAGGGCCTTTCAAAACGATCGATCCGTGGGCGACCCGTATGAATTCAAGAACAATTACTGTGGCGTAGCCCTACCTGGCGAAGAATCATTGCTAATCTGCGGTGTAAAACTAAACGTTGAATAAATAATAGCTATTACATGCACAATTCTGTTGTTTTCAATGATATTTATGACAATTTAAGACGGAATGCCATATTGCAAAATAGTCCGTTATTTGTGGGCGGAGCCAAAAAGTGTTCTCAGGCTATTGACCTGAGAACACATACTTATCTCAGGTCATGTGTTATCAGGCAGTTACCATGGTAGTTGCATGAGAAATCCTTATCCTACATAGACTGTCTCATTGTGGATCCTTATATTCAATCATTAATATTCTCTGATGATTAATTTTTGTTCATTATTGGTTTTACAGCTTTTTCTGTGAAATTATCGATTTTTGCAGCTTTTTCAGCGAAATTATCTATTTTACAGTGTTTTCTGCAAAATTATTGATTTTACAGTGTTTTTTTGTGAAATGATTGATTTTTACATTTTTTTCTGCAAAAATTATTTATTTACAGTATTTTCTGATTTTACGGTATATTCATTTTAAATATTTTACTTGTCTGTGATAGATTAAGCCAGGGTTTGTGATTTTGGCACTCCAGTTGGTAGATTTTACATTTTGTTAGTTTTCACATATATTTTAAGTTGAATTTTATGGCCCGACAGATACTCTCAGACCCAGGAGGCATAAAATGTCATTGTCCTGTCCATTTGTCCGTTTGATTGCTGAAAACTTTCAAGTTGTTCATAATCTAATAATTTTGAAGTCCATAAAGGTATGCCTTTCTAACTTGGTATACTAGTTTTTTAAAAATTTGCTTACCATCATTATAAAACACCTTACATTGTCAGCAATTCTACCACTAGGCTGTCACACAGTGTGTGATAGAATCGCAGGCCCAGGCTCTAATCATTTATAAACTGCTGTGTTTTATTTTTGTAAATGTGATATAAACAAGGGAAACGTTTAGTTCTACCAATCTTTATGTATAAACATGACATTTTACATAGCAATGACTATATGTATTTCCTGATACATGCATGGATTCTCAGTTACATCAGAAAAATGTACTGTTTTTATATAGCTCTGACGGAACTAAAAACCAATGTAACTCAGGAAACATGACATTTGAGTTCTGTCTGAGTGATACATCAGTTCACAATTCTCCAGAGCCATATATGAAAACAGAACAATTCTCTGGCAGAACTGAGAAGGGATGTTTGAGGCTTCATATCGTGTTTTATTTTTCTTTGTGATATATATTTTATCAAGTCTTCAGTGTGAAAGTATGGGCATAAAAATGTGTGCTCCTGGTTTTTGGTTGAAAAGGTAATAGGTGAGTCAGGAATTTGGCATAATTTCATTAAAAATGATGTTAACCCTTTATTCCAGACAATCATCAAAAAGGACTGAATTTCCAATAATCTCCGGGAAGATAGTCCAATTATAGAGTTCAATTAACAGACATGTCATCAAGGGAGATCATACTTGATTATTGTCTCAAAAAGCTGCACATTGGATGAATAGAATAGAATGTGTACAAATCTAAAGTGATCTCCCTTTATAATGTTACATGATTAGTAGATTTCTGTAATTAGATTGTCTCCCCTATTCACATTATGTTTTATATTAATTTAAGGTGAACAAAGGATAGAAATTGTCAATGTTTTCTTTGGAGTAAAGGAAACAATAAACAGTTTAAGCCTTGGAACAACGCTTTTTATTTTACATCCAGAAACCAGAAGACATCTGCAGGTTCAATACAAAACTCAGCTGAAGCATTTTTGCCCATTACTCATGTTATTATACATTTATAACTGCTGAAAGTTGTTTACTTCCATTTTACTGCTGAATATATTCATTTATGTATATTAAGTTATTATATGACATAGGGATTTGACACAAACAAATGTATTTCTTGTGTCAAAATCCTGTGGTCGCTTCACAAACCTGCTCAAATAAATTTACCGGTATCTTACATGTATACTTATCATTATGTAGAAGTTTTATATGTGTTATGCAGTAAAGTTAAAATTGTGAATTTTTTGGGGCTTCTGTAAAAATTGCTTGCTTCAAGTACCAAGACCTGCCATAAAGACTTGTTGACAACCTTAATGATAAATAGCTATTTTTATACTTTGTGAATTGAAGTTCCGCTTTCTCTAGTATGAAAGAAGAATGAAAAATAGTTTCAACCTACCCTACTATTTAGGGGCATTATTGTCTCCTTTAGACTGATTTCTCCTTTTTATCTTACAATGTTTGAAAAAAGGGGTCCAGATTCAGTCTGACCTTTCCAAATACTGATATTTTGCATGGATGAGGGTCTAGCAGATATGGTATACATATAGGTCTAATACTATTTCAGCCATTTTGCTAATGCACCATTCCAAGGCCTGTATACTATGAGTACTAAATTGTTACTGGAAACAAACTGTTTTTAACAAGCCTTATAATACTGTTTTATGGCATATAAACGGTGATTTTGCTCATACTTAAACGGGGGAAAAAAGGTACGTTATTTTAAAGATCCTCGCGCATGCGCTGCGGTGTTCAGTTTTAAGTATGCTCATTTCAGGACCCAGCCGACGAAAATCAATGATTTACAGCGTTATATGAACTGTAATTCACATTCTAATTGTAACTACTAATCAATTTTCTATAATAGTAAAATAATAAAGGTAAACAAACCCTTAATGTCACTTTTTTTTTGATATTTGCCAATACCGGAAGTCGACGCTCAACTATGTAACAAAAACTTGTATGTGGCGTAACGTTTGCTAAGCGACGTTGCATTTGTTTTCCCGACGTCGCCAATATGTCCCGCCAAAATGTCATAAATTTGAAAAACATACTAACAAAGTGTTGTTTTTATGCTATTATAGCGTTGACGCAAGCCTTTTTGCTTTAATACATCTGCAGAGTCCTTCAGGAGTGTTGGTGCCCTCGCCCTAACGAGCTTGGGCATTGACCGTCCCTCGGGACTCTGCAAATGTAATAGCCCGAAAAGGCATGCGTTAACCCTACAAAATTGTTAATAATTTTCGTGGGGATTAAATTTTGAGGATTTCGTGGTTCACCTTTAACCACAAAATCAAATCCCATCAAACATTATTGTTGACCCACGTATTTATTATTTGAAATACAAAATCCACTATTTAACATACCATCGCAATGGTCTATTTTACCAAAACTATGAAATTTTGTCACAGCAAAATTAAATGATTTTACAGTATTGGGTTGTCTGTATTGTATTTTGTATAATTAATATAATGTAAATATATATATCTGTTATGTTTGTGTAGATTGTAATATATATATTTTAGGTTTATAGATAACTATACTTATATTATAGAAGTTGTTGTTGTTAAATATTGCTCTATGTGAAATTAAACCAGTATTAATGTATGTGCACCTTGTTCTTTATATAATTACCGAGAAATTCCCATCCAGTTTTGGCTTCACCTTTCAAAGAATAAGAAGAGCCATTGTACTACCGTTGGTGCCATGAAGTGTTGGCGTCTCCTCGCGTTTGAGTTTTTCAGGGAACTTCTATTTGACAATATTTCTGGTATTCTGTTTGAGTTACTTAAATGTACATCAGTGAATTTTGGTATACAGCACAACGTTTAATTCATGTGTGTGTATACAGTAGGGCTGTAACGATATACCGCAGTATACGAAATACCGCGGACTTCAGTCCCACACGGTTCACAATACAAGACTTCTAAATTACGGTACGGTTCGGTATATGCTTTTTTATGAACAAAATAATATTCAGACAACGAAAACACATGACAGCCTACTGATAATGCATAATTACCATGTATCACTCGTTTTGATCGTATTGAGATATGCTTCATATTGTCTTAATTCACTTAAAATAGTTGGTAGGCGCCTAATATTTACTGTTATTGAAGCAACACAATCATTATTAATTAAAAATTAAAGTATTTAAGCATTTGTTAGAGAATATTGTATCATACCAAAATATACCGAACCGTTAGAAAAATTGACGGTACGTATCATATCGTGAGGTGAGCGTACCGTTACAGCCGCCTAGTATACAGACACTTGTATTGTAAAGTTGCTGCTTTGGTTGCAAATTGGGGCCAATTAATGTTTTCATGTTCCACAAGAATTCAAGGAACCATGCAGCAGCATCTCCATACAAAGAACAGGGAAAAACAACTCTGTTTTCAAATTTTCATGAGTAAGTGCGTCTGAAAATGTACACACGCATGTTTAAAGATACATCATGTACATTGGAGTTGTAAATCCAGCGCTCAGACTTGCCACTATACCATGGATACAGCTTGATGTCATTGGATATGGTTTGGGATCCTCAATTGTGGAAACTTGGGTTTTAGTGCCATTTTGGCCGTTTGTAACTTACACTACACTCAAATACAAATAAATACAAATACATGTCATTTGTAAAGCGCAAAAATTATGAAATCATATTCTATTGCGCTTCACAATAATATATGTTCACTTAAAAACATTCAATTTAAAATCTGGATTCTAGAAACTAGATTTAGTCATATGATAAAGGGCACACTCATTGCTGATGAAACTGCCTATACAAATAAGTTTTCAAATATGCTCTGAACCTGGTTTCACTTTTGATGTCTTTGAGATAGTTTGGTAGATCGTTCCACTCAAACCCAAGTTATAAACCGCCACCAGTCCTGGTATCATTAATATACTTTCATTATTTATACAATATATAAAACAATTGTATAGGTTACTTTAAGTTCAATCTTCTGACAATCAGCATGTGTTATTTCATTAATTTCTAACAAGTTTTAATTACAGAACTAGTAGTCTAAGAGTTAACATACCACCTCTCAAAATAAAAGTCACAGCGTTCTTCTGTTATGGTGTCTCCCCATGGGACGTGCAGCCTGAAATGATATTGAAATGTTATTGAATGTTTGTAATGCTTATAAGACATAAGTTATTTTTGAGAAAAAAATTATCGAAAGGCATCAAAATTTTAAGGAATGTACCACAGGTAACAGTATCATTGAAAAAGAAATAAAAAAAATTGAAATTTCAATTTCATTTTTTTATTTCTTTTTCAATGATACTGTAACCTGTGGAATGTACCTGTCTCAAAGGAACACCTGATTGCAACATTCCGACCGCTCTCCCTCTTTCTTCAATAGACATGCGAGCAATGTGTCATGTTTGTATGATTTGGTATGAACTACCGAAAGGATTGAAATATGTCGACCTAATTTTAATAAATGAATATACAGGGTTCATTACCTCCATTACAGAAAGAGCACTGCACGCTACGCCTGGATAAACACATAGAAAATTTGATTGAATACATGTAGTGTAAAGTGGCTTAATTTCGAATGAAATAGTTGGTAACAATTTTTTTTAAAATGTCCAGCAAAATTTCCAAGAAATTTCATTTTTTTTTGCAGGCAGTTTATAACTTGGATTGAATGTACATACTGGCCTCAACTTCAAGTTTGATAATTGAATATAAAGAATTTAAATTAATGCTATATATCGGATATACAGTTCAACTTCTCTTCTTTTCTCTATCTTGAATAAAGGCGAACACCATATATCAGTAAACTCAGGGACTTTATCTTAAACTATTACTCTACAAATTCACAATTTTTAAAAGTTAAATTTTCCCTCTCTTCCAACATGTTTAAGGGAGGTAACTCTGTCAGTCATGTTTACAAATGGAGGCGGCACGCTTCATAACAGGTGCCCCTACGTCACTAATCCTAATTTGGAAAAGTGTCAATTACTGAGCATAACACATGCAAACGGGAGGGTTAAACATGTACTTTGTTTTCAATTTGTGTAAATAATGACAATAACATTTATAAACAGTTGTGAATTCATGAGTTAAACTGACAGTGGATTATATACACGGATACTATCTACGCAGTTCGTGTTAAGCTGTGACCGCGCAGTTTTGGAATTGACCCAAAAAAAATCGGTATATATTGTTTATTTTGCGAGTTTTGATACCATCTGTATTGGGGTTAAAACGTTATTGCCGCAGTGTTTACATTGTGTATTATTGTAGAAATATGTTAAATATATGATATAAATATTATTTCGATGACTGTCATTTCTTCTTTGAGATTAAAATCGAATTTATTTATGGAATTTCCCACTATGAAGACTTTGTATGTTGTCGGCCATTTTTTTCGTGACCTGATTGGGTCAAAGAGTTTTGTAGGGCACGGAGAAATATGTAACACTCTGCCAGGAAATATCGCCCTACTGGTACAATGGGGTCAATTAATGCCTATGCAATTTGTTACGATTTTTTAACGCGTGATGTTTAACTTTTGTGTATTGCAATGTATATCGACCCCATTATCTGCGTTATTGATCAGCCTACAAATATTGGAGAGATGTAAAGTTGTGTATTGACTTGGGTGACCTGGGCTGACACTATGCTTTATTCTTGTAGTTGTATGTGTGATCTTTGATATGTGTAGATAACATAGTATTTGACCAGATTTATGGGTCGATGAATGTTTGTTTTCAAAGTTAAATCGGGATTTTAGACGGCAGGGTTGATTTTGAGTAGTTTAAATGTTATAAAATTTATGAGATATGACTTTAGTAGATTCTACATTGTAAAACGTCTTATCTTTGTGTTAATAACCAACAAATTCAGCGATATTTACATTGGTGTTTCAAGAATGTGGTATTCATAATTAGGTACTGGATTTAACCATATTGTATAAATTAACTTGGGATTATACTTTTACTAGGTTCGTATTTATGATTAGCTTCTAAACTTTGGGCTTTTTTTTCGCTGAAGCGTAATACATGGTTTAATTGTGCTTAAAGACCTGCATTTTGGCACTGGGCCAACCAAATTCGGTCATAATTTTCTCAGCATGTGGTTACTGATTTTTAAGATATCTGACCATATTGTACCCTATTACATAATATTATGCAACATTGCACAGCATGTTAATTAGTTTACAAGAGGCCCTACTATTAGATAAGAGACAACAAGAGTTCCCTTTATGACAGGAAGTTATAAAATATCTGTAGGCCTATAGTAAAATTAAATTGATATATAAGTTTTTGTAATATTTTATTGTGAAAAAAAACCCTGAACCATCAAGATTGACATACTTTTGTTTGTGTTGCTTGAAAACGACTGTCGTGAGATTAGACACACATGCATGCAAATTAATGCACAATTATAAAAGTGTTTAAAAAATCTGAACATATATAACTTTTATACCGGTAGCTGTATGCCTCATGATTAACATTTTTTAATAATGTATTCAATGAAATGAGTGAATTGATATTATTCATAAGATATAAAAATGTTATTTTTGATGTTGGTTTTGTTTTGATGTTTTGAATTAAAAAAAATTATTAACTAGATAACTAGATAACTAGAATAGTATTATGTTATCTAATATTTATAAAAAAAGGTATATTCACAGACATACAATCAGAATTGATATTGTGTACCTCTTTGGTATAGTTGCTTAGTTTTATTTGTTTCTGGTTTGGGTGTGTATTTATTAAAATAACTCTTAGGGAATATTAATAACTAAAATAGTAAATATTTTGACAAACAGTTTTTACACACTTAAACCAGATGGAAACAATAATCAAAGAAATATATCTAATTATACAAATTAAACAAACACACAATGGTAACACATATTTTCAAGGGTACATAAATACAGTAGCACATTATTGATTATCAGTAGCTATATGGGCCTCTGATCCCTTACACTGACCAGTTACAGTGTTTTATGACCCCAGATAATCACTGATAGTGATCTCATGCTGGCACAATGCTGGCATCATGCTGATCCCTCTATAAAGTTCTGGACCAGAAGCAAAGAAGGAAGAATGTAGGGCTTTAATAAAAGTTAAATCTGATATCGTTTTATAAGTTCAGTATTTATCGGATAAAAAATTATGAATGGAAGTTGAGTGTTGTTTATTTTTTAGGAAAGTGAATATTAAATATATTAAGCCTAATTACTTATTAGTGGTTCCAGCTTTGGTTAATTTAATAATTATTTAAGAACTAGTGTTACACGTATATATATGTGTTTGGTAGGTACGTTCAGGAAAATACCTAATTGAGGTCTTTGGCTCAGGTAAATATAGGTGGGTGTGCCTACTGGCCTGGTATATTGCACATAGGATAATAAGAAAAACGGGAAGAATTGGTATAAACCACATAGGTAGAAAAATCATGCATGCACAATTTATCAGTGTTATTTTAGTATACAATTGACCATATGTGTTTATTTTAGTATAGATATATATCTTTAACACATTTGGCCATTCTACATTTTGCAACTGTAGACTAATACAGCCAATGTTTGTAAATATAATGACCTTATCATTGACACACTAAGTGACACTATTTATAATATACTAAGCTTGGCCATAGCCAGGTTCGAGTTGGGGCGAATAAGGGAGGCGCTTCCCAGCTTAGGTTTTATCTATTTTTTAGTTAAAATGGGGCTGCCTTCTGCACTTATGCTCTTAATGTTCAAATGAGATATTAAATTATTTAAATAGTGTCACTAAGTTTTAATTCATATTAAAGCTCTATTATTAGTTATGGTATAAATGGAAAATAAGCTCTGTTATTTGTTATGGGATGAAATAAGCTCTGTTATTTGTTATGGGATGGAAAATAAGCTTTGTTATTTGTTACGTTATAAATGGAAAATAAGCTGTTATTTGTTACGTTAGAAATGGAAAATAAGCTCTGTTATTTGTTTAGTTAATGCAGAAACATTTAATGTGAGTTGAATGACCACAACTGATGCTGAAATATTGTTGAAAATAACTTAATCGTGAAAATGATCAAAATTACTGTCATAGTTATGTTATTATAATTTACAGTGCCCACCAAAAATAAGTATACAGTCGAAAATTAAACTTTATTAATTTATTCAATATCTGCTTATCAGACAGTCACAATTATTAAACATATAAAACAAAATGTACTTAATTCTAAAACTACATATATATCACATATCCTGTGGTCTGGGAATGCAGTTAGGCTCTGCCCGAAATATCCTTTGGCACTCTCAGACCTTACATGAATATGCAAATTAGCTTGAAGCGACGTTAGCCAATTCATGTCTTGCTACATACCAACGAAGTCTGTGCATCACGCACAAGTACTGCTAAATGCAGATGAAGGATGTTCTGAATTTAAAAAATGTTATTCAAATGGCTGAAGTTTGCATCTGAAGAGCAAGTTCCCCAGCCCATTCGGGCCCTTCGATAAGGATAAAAAATAGAAAAACATATTAGACAAAGTTTCAAACCCCATAAACTCTTCATAGCTTTTAGGATAGTTTTAGAGTAGGTAGGATAGGCCCAGAAACAAAGACAAAGGTTTTTTTGGCCTTCGATGTTGAGTAACCATAGCAACTGGTGATGCTCAAATAGCTAACCTATATATAACTGGAATATATGGAAGTGCTTGTCAGCCTGCTTAGCTCTGTTGGTCGAGCATGAGACTTCAGATCTCAGGGTTGTGGCTTCGAAACCCGGGCTGACCAACCAAAAATTTACTAGTCTTTCGGATGAAACTTTAAGCCTAGGCCCCATGTATGGGTGCTATAAACCTGGCATGTAAAATAACCAGTTGTGTCTCTGGGACGAGTACACCTCCTGTATCTGCACTAAGCACTACCCCGAAACCTAAAATGGATAAACTCTTCTGGGTGCCTCTCCCATATATGGAATATCTGGTGGCCAGGATATCTAAAAGGAAAATAATGGTAGAAGTACATGTACTCTGAATTACAGAAAAAGTAAGTGTGATGAATAATTAAGTAGGTTTTTTATGGAATCTATATAATAAATCTAAAAAATATAGGTTAATGTTTCTGTATAAATAATAGAATCAAGGAATATAATGCTGCTTTATGGGTTTTCTCTGTGCTTTTTGTTGGCACCAATGTCTGCATTGAAAAAAGGCCATAAATTCTTGATCCATTGTTGTTGTATAATAATATGAAAGAGTACCAGCGAATTTCTGCGTCTTTGATATAGTGTTATTTATGCCATTATGGCTATAACTCTGTATTGAGATTGTTTTGTTTGCATTGTCCGAAATGTTTGTATTGTTCGTTTATTTTCAACATTATTAGATAGAATCCTGTTTATATTCATACATAACAAATCTATAGGGATTGTTTGTACTTTTTATGCATCAAGTGATTTGTGAGTTAATGTTTTATGGCTTTGTACCAAGCGAATTCGATTATCACCCCACATGCTATCTTTTTAAAATTTGCATTGTTTGTAAGAGCATAAAAAACCCATTTTATTTATTATTTACATGTATTGAATAATAAATACTTGTTGATAAATACTTTGAAGCTTTCAATTTTGTTGATAAACAGATAAATAGATTTAAGCTTTTGATTTTTCCATTACCGATTCAAAAATGATATTCCATATATTTGCTTTTAACATAATGATAAACTATCAAAGGGAATGCATGATATTATTACTGTAAAATCATTTAATTTCGTTGGGACGAATTTTCGTGTTTTTTGGTAAAAAAGACAATTTCGTTGGGACTTGAATTTGTGGATTTTGCATTTAAGGTATTAAAACAAGGTTCAAAACCAATGTTCATTGGGATTAAAGTTTGTGGTTGAAGTGAACCACGAAATCCACGAAATTTAATCCCCCACGAAAATTAATGATTTTACAGTATATACATTTATAACTGCGACATATTTTATGGCATTGCTCTGCTGATTATTATTAAATCAAATTTTGCATTCATAAACTACCTCCTTAAAATATAAAATAGTTTGATTTATTTTCATATTTTTTTAGCTGCAAAATGTTAGTTAGGACAATTTCAGAAGTTCTAAATTTTAATCTACAATGTAGTATCAAATAATTAAGTACATTGGATTTTCAAGATATTATTAAGAAATAAGTAATAATTTAAAACAATTTGAATGTCATTTCAAGAATATATGAATATAATTCCAAAACTCACTTTTTAAAAGAGGCATTCCCTACAACTAGCTTATTTTTCTCCATCACATTAAATGAGCTTAATGTACAAAGCACAATAAATTATCATAATTTGTCAGAAGAAAGTAGGCGCAAATATGTCTCTGTAATTTCAAAAATATGGGCGTTTTTCAAAAAAAGTGCAAATTGTTGTCCCAGACATTTATTGACTCATAAAATAGTGTATATAGCTCTCAACTGAATCCAACAGTTGTCATGTACAAGATTGAACATATTTCTATCTACCAAACCCTGCAAATGTCTATATAAACTGCTTATATCCTTCAAATTTTGCGATTAAGAATCTAACTCCCTGAAAATGGGCTGTCCCAAGCAGTTCAGAGTGATGTTGTTCCTTCAAAATCTCTTTTATTATATGAATTTATCATGCTAATTTAAGCTAAATATAAAGATTTTGTACTTTGCAGTAGAGGATAGTCAATTTTTCTGATTGGTCTGGAATAAAACCAGTGTTTTTTTACGTGAACAAGTGTGTCCTCACTTTTGTTCCATCCTGTTACCTTACTGGTAAAACAGGAATACATCAAAGTATTTATTCCTAGGTATAATCCAGTTATAATTACTTGATAGAAGTCTCCTTAACAAAGATAATGGGGAAAGGGAATATTATGTTTTATTAAGAAAAATAGTGTTTTTTATAAAAATCACACAATCATATTTGATGGTAAAGCTTAATTGTCCATCCTGTTACCATGCTCCATTGCTTATAAATTCAACATAATGACATTAAAACTCAGACATACATTTAAAAAACATTGGGAAATTTTATTTTCACCTTAATTATGACTCTTTAGAGGGATAATTATTATTCATAGGAAGATTTACTATCAAATTTTCCATCCTGTTACCATGCTTTTTTGTTCCATCCTGTTACTTCAATTTTGGTAACAGGATGGACAAATAATGGATATATTGATCATAAATTCCGAATTGCTTAATACCTTACAGATTTTTAAATGTCATTTTAAAAAAGAATATCTTACATAACAAAAAATATTTTTTAATGTACTTTGCTCCCGATACTTAAGGAGGCAGAGCTTCTTGAAATAGAAATTACGGCCATACTTAAGGTAACAATCCATCTTAATTGTATGTCATAATGTATAATTACTTCTTTTGTCAAATTGAATGATTACAGAGTATCAGTGAATATCTCTAATAATGAAATCCTCCTTGAATGACTTTTTATTGATGTTATATTTGACTGACAGGGCTGACAAATGAAGGTGCTTTCCATCCTTTTACCACATTTTCCATCCTGTTACCAAATTTGTCCATCCTGTTACCGTTTTCCGTCCTGTTACCATCAGATTTCTAAAGTTTTCAACTATGTGTATTATTTTATATGGAACTCCTTAATTAAATGTTCACCAAGTTGGCATATGCAACAGTATTTCACTGAAAATTTTGTTTTAATATTAAATTGCTTACATTAAACAGTTAAATAGTGTAATTATTACATACATGCGCAATGAGTGAAGGTGTATTCTCATGTAAAATGATGTTTTTGTATTAAATAACTTAATTATTTCTGCATATATACAACAAATATAATACATTTGATGATTTGCAACAATCAAATCATATTTATTTTTATTATATTAAAATTAATGAAGAAATATTGGTGTGGTAACAGGATGGAAAATGATGTTTTTTGAAAAATTCAAGCAATTATATTTACATTTTTAGCGAAGCAGGAGGTCTCCCCTTACTTGGAATGTGTTTGTTTATAATAACTCTTTCTTATCATGTTAAAGAAAATTTGATTTAGCATAATTTTTTTTGATGATAAATTTGTTTCAAAATTTGCACTTTTTTTTAAAAACGCCCATATATTAAAATCACCTAAAATATATTTATTATTATGTGACAAAAAGGAAACAACCCTTGACTATTTTGGCTTGTTACGGAAGTGTGTTTTCATTCTTTTCTCGGTAATTAGCAGAGTTTTTTGTTGAAAATTTGAGGAGTGTAAGCAATAATAATTCTCTTTTTATATGTAATATTCCTGAATCGTTTTAAACGATCAAAGTGAACGCCTCTTTAAGTAAATTTAATGCAATGATTTTATAAACTTGCAAAAAACTCAATTGCGAATGAACACAAAAAATAAACACATTGCAAATAATTCTCGTCATACGGTTTATGAACCTAATGCTCTATTGTAGGTATTGTGACAGTTGCTACTTGTGTTTTTCAATCAATAGGGGCAAACAACATGTGTGGCCCGACAGTATGTTGGTGTCACAGTTTTTATAACGCTTTTGTGACAACAACATTACGGTATTTTTTTATTGATTGATACAAATTAATGTACATGCATTGGTATAGCTTGGAGAATTTGACACGATCCTGACCTTTTAATTAGTATAATTTTACTAGGGGTGTAACGGTACGTTCACCTCACGATATGATACATACCGTCAATATTTCTAACGGTTCGGTATATTTCGGTATGATACAATATTCTCCAACAGCGGCTTAAATACTTCAATTTTTAAGTAATAATGAATTTGTTGCTTCTATAACAGCAATTATTATGTGCCTATCAACTATTTTAAGCGAATTTAGACAATATGAAGCATATCTCAATACAATTAAAACGAGCGATACATAGTAAGTATACATAATCAGAAGGAGTTTTCGTTGTCTAAATATTATTTTGCTCATAAAAAAGCTTATACCGAACCGTACCGAAATTTAGAAGCCTTGTATCGTGAACCGTGTGAGACTGAAGTCCGCGGTATTTCGTATACCGCGGTATACCGTTACAGCCCTAAATTTTACAGATGATATCTTGTCTGTATTTAGGTCACAAACCACTAAATAAATTTGTTCTTTAGCTCAATGTAAAGTTACAATAGTCAGTCCCAGGTTGATACATGTTGAAGTCTATGGCCAGACGGCAGACCTATATCAATGAAAAGAAGGGGCTACCAGCTTTAAGAAAATACAAAAAAAACAGGGGGTCACGTATCATGTAAGAAAAATTTTGTCCGTCCAACGCGGTGAACATATTTTTACAGGCGCGCGGACCGACCAAATCCGGGTTTTACCCTACCCTACTTTCGCTTTGGTATTTTGGCCAAAATCTCAAAATATGTAAAATAAAACAGTTTCAATACATCACATACATGTATACAAAGCCTGTAAACCCAATTAGATGATTCCAGTTCCACCTTGTCAAAGCATACTACCATTTAAACACAATCACAAGTTTATTTAGGGACTATTTGAGTGTATCCTATTTTGGTTCGCGGAGGCATTTAGTGGTTTGTAACCTTTATAACGTTGTATGTTTTCATAATTTGGCATTATCACGAAAACGCTTAAGATTTAAATAAAACCCAAATTTGAAATACCAATATTGTACGATGTGCTTGCAGAGATTTATATATTAAATTTCAAAGCAAGAACCTTGTGATATACCGGTAGTCCTGCATAAAGGTCAATATCGGGTTAAAATCTCTTAGCTATAACAAAGTCAACAGACTTGAATTATTTATTATTAACATATAAAGTTAGTGCCTGTAGATATTACATTATAACTTTAAGCCTTTCTCAAATGAATTTTTGATGTAGCGTATTAAATTATTAATTCCGTAACATTTTATTACATTGAGGTCTGTCATTTGTATTATAAACAATGTAATGCATGTACCGTATATCATAACAAAAGCAATTTTAATGTATAAACATGTAAAATGAAATTAAATCGGATAGATTGGCAGTAAAAATAAATTTGTTATGCACCAGGCCATATACTCCTATATTAATTAGAATAAATTTATATATATAGTCCATCCAATATGTAACACTAATTAGGGACATATCCCATTCGAAAGAACAGCGGGAATTACCGTTAGCTTGGGTATACCCAGTTAAACCTAGATAAATATAGTTTACCGGACAGACAAGCTAATCGTGTAATGTTTACTAACCGTTCTCATTTAACTTATGGATAAATTAATTGGAGCAATTATAGGTCACAACCACGTAAACAAACATTCGACCCGGTAGATTATTACAGGTTTCTCGGGATTAAATTCTACCATCATAAATATACTTATATGATTAAAACTCTGATGGTCCTATAGGGTAGTGGTTTACTTACTGCATTTAGTTATTTAGAAATGAAGCATTCTGTCAGTTTTGACAGACATCTTTGAATCAACAATACAATGTATTTTATATACACAATGTTATGTAAACAGGTGACTGCCTGGTTAATTACATTATAGCTTGACCAGATTTAGTAGGCACTCCGGACATATTCTGTGCATATTTCGGACAAAGTCGGTGCAAAAATAAACAAATATTTCCGATAAGTACCGACAACGCTTACGGAAAATAATACACGCTTCCGAAGTTTAATGAGTGCCTACTAAATCTGGTCTAGCTTATTAACTAGAATGTGACCACTGAGCTGTGACCTTAAACAATTCATTATATAAAGTGCAGTCACCTCATTTATGACTTAGTGTTTCATACTATATAGCACTGCAAACATGAATTATATAATATATACAATTGGAAACATTTATATAGCGCTTTATATAGCATTAGTCTCTAAAGCGCTTAACACGCAAAAATCAGCTTATTGAAAGTTCTGAGTAAAAGTCTAAAAAAATTCACTTGATTATCACTGATATGCAATTTTGAACAGGTTTGTTTTCAATGTTCTTTTAAAGACTGTCAGAGCGTCAATGTCGGACAGTCCCTCATTTCCATGAAGTATTGTAACATTACACTACATTATATAACTTGATAAACTTGTAAAATACTGTGTATCTATGATCTTTATTCTTATATCACATACATGTAGTATATAAATGTAATTTTGTTCTTTGCTTTATAGATCAACTTCACTCAACTGTACTTTATATTGTTGGTCTACTTTTCATTTGATATGTTTTAGTAGGTTAATTAATCCACTACTGTTAAATTTCATGTAAATATCTTTCTGTAAATGTTATATTTGTTTTCATTTGTTGTAAATTGTATGTACATAGTTATTGAGGCTCACAGGTAACACTGGCTTTGCCAACTGTGTTGCCTCATTAAATAAAGTCTTTATTATTATTATTATTATTCTACACAATATTATTTATAGGACTGGTACATATCCATATGGGCCTCTTGACCATGACCAGTTACAGTGTTTTATGACCCCAGATAATTACTGATAGTGCTCACATGCATCAACACAATGCTGGCATCATGCTGATCCCTCTATAAAGTTCTGGACCAGAATCAAAGATTGAAAGAAGGAAAATTGTACCCCTTTAAACCATCTGTCCTACCTCCACACCATCATGACACCTTATGTTACATGCTAATTATCAATAAATAATAAGTATACTCAGGTACTTGTAAGTTCATAATGATAATATGTATAAAGAACATGTATAGGAATTTAAAGTGTATAGAGCTATATTCTAACAGTCATTAAATATCAAAATAATTACTTGGATCGTTTTGAGACAGTATGATACTAGACTACCTTAATTGCAAATTTAAACTTTGGATGGGTTCCGTGTTCTTTGATTCAATCGTCGAAAAATAGACGATTCTTATAATTTCATAGGGTGTTCTAGAACACTTTCGTATGAAAATGGGACAGTTCGCATGTCCAATAAATCACAGAGAGATTTTCTGTTAAAACTGAAACGAAAAATGATCTAATGGATATGAAAGCATAATTGTTTTTCAGTATTTGAAACTTTTTAAAAAAAAATCTTCCGATATAGCGCTATACACTTTAAGGCTACGGAAACTAATAGTGTATTATACCATCTGTAACCAGTACAGTAAGTACTGGAGCCACACCACAGTTTAATGTAAATGTTCAGATCTAGTATGAATTTAAAGTACTTAGAAAAAAAATATATATTTTAATATATGAGCCGTTCTCCAGGAAAACCGGGCTTAAATATATATGTAAATATATGAGCCGTTTTCCAGGAAAACCGGGCTAAGTGGCAAAATTGTGAATTTGTTGATAATATATGGTTAGAAAGGAAAGACTCTTGTGAACAGTTTCTGAAAATTTGAACAATTTATTGCAAACACTAACAAAGTTATATACTTTTTAAACTTACCACTACCGCTTACTTTATGAGTGACATCGCGAACATCATTATGGACGTTTTTGACGTAACATTAACTGGCTTTTCAAAGATCCAGTTTCTTTTAAATTTTTGACGTAAACTTTTAAAATTTTGGCACATTTTAGAATCAAATTTTATTTCAACATAACGTGTCCAATTTGTGTGTCTTTGCTCACAGGATAAAATAGCAAGCGATTTTAGCCACTTACCCCTTGTTTTCCTTGATATGAGTACTTATGAGAAATCGATCTCCAAAGCAACGACTGAAGTTATTTTAACACAATTTTAATGAAAACTTGAAGCCAATTAATAGTACTATACTATTCAATTACATAAATATGAAATCAAAGGACACAAAGTTTTTTCTCATTTTATACAATTTTCTACTTACAATACAATGTCATTTAAAACCCAGTTTTTCTGGAGAGCGGCTCATATGTAAATACATGTAGATCCAAGTTTTTTCATTAATTTTTGCTTAAAGAAATGCAAGTGTTTTTATGTTTAATATCTTGGAAAAATAAAAGTGTTGGTATTATTTCCCCGAGTGTTTTTAGCTTGAAGTACTATTGCTTAACGGAGATGGGTTGCCAATAACATTACAAAAAATGTATGATAGTTTCAAGAGAGGATGCAAAAAAGGTATTAGAAAATCCGACAGGGAAGTTTTGCTTATAATACATACATGTAATAATTAAGACTTTAATGCAATATAAAAATCTCACCCCTCCCGCTCACTCCCACATTTTATGAGTAAACAACTGTAAGTTATAGCTTGGCTATATTGACCTGAGCCTGACCTTTATGCAAGAATATATTACAATATATTAAAATCATGCAATATCGGTATTTCAAATTTGTGTTTGTATTACATCTCGAGCGTCTTTGTGATACTCCCCAATTATGAAAACATACAATCAGTGTTATAAACGAAGACAATATATCAACTGTTAAATTATGCTAATCAAAAGGTCAGACTCGTGTCAAATTGGCCAAGCTATACTACCTTTATGTTCTTTTGTTTTGATGAGTTTATCATATAAAAAGTTGTGCCTATACATATAAACCATTACATTTATGTAGGACATAAAAAACTGTTTCGTACCTGAGAGATGTACTCCAATATCTGTATATAGATAATGAAGCAGATACAGTGGTATGCTTCCAGCTCACCTAAGCAGATAGAGTGGTATGCTCCCAGCTCACCTATATGTCATATTTGCAGTGCTCACCAAAAAAATAAGTATACAGAGGTTATTTCCCCATTTAGTTGCATGTATAACACTACTATTAGCAGAACAGTGCAACAACAATGTTTTTGAAGATCAGGAATATTTATTTGTTTATCAAGTGCAAAGACAATACACTGCATGATTGCCCCCCCCCCCCCCCCTAGATGTAAAATATTAAGTTTTTATGCCCCCGTATCGATAGATCGGGAGGCATATAGTAATTCACCTGTCCGTTCGTCCGTCCGTCCGTTCGTCCGTCCGGCCAGGTTAACCCAAATTGACCGTTTCTTCTAGCATTAAAATGGCTTGCTACAAAGTTTTCAAACTTGCATGGATGTTGTATATGACCACTCTCCACGCGCCTGTATCACCTGACTCCATTTTGACCTTCACCTTGACCTAATTTTGGACTTAGACTTATTGAAAGGTAAAATTCTTGGTTAACCCAAATTGACCGTTTCTTCTAGCATTAAAATGGCTTGTTACAAAGCTTTCATACTTGCATGGATGTTGTATATGACCACTCTCCACACGCCTGTATCACCCGACTCCATTTTGACCTTCACCTTGACCTAATTTTGGACTTAGACTTATCTCCCCTTTAGTATTTTTACAATAAAATTTTGTCTGGAGCGTATCTTCAAAACTATTTAACGTATTGACTTGAAACTTGAAATATAAATAGATGGCAACTTGGAAAAGTGCATTGACAAAGAACCATAACTCTGTCTGTCTTAAATTTTGAATTATCTCCCCTTTAGTGTTTTTTTATAGTCAAATTTTGCTCTGAGTATATCTTCAAAACTATTAAACATATTGACTTGAAACTTGGAATATAAATAGATGGCAACTTGGAGAAGTGCAATGACCAAGAACCATAACTCTGTCTGTCTTAAATTTTGAATTATCTCCCCTTAAGTATTTTCAGAATCAAATTTTGACAGGAGCGTATCTTCAAAACTATTTAACGTATTGACTTTAAACTTGAAATATAAATAGATGGCAACTTGGAGAAGTGCATTGACAAAGAACCATAACTCTGTCTGTCTTAAATTTTGAATTATCTCCCCTTTAGTGTTTTTTTATAGTCAAATTTTGCTCTGAGTATATCTTCAAAACTATTAAACATATTGACTTGAAACTTGGAATATAAATAGATGGCAACTTGGAGAAGTGCAATGACCAAGAACCATAACTCTGTCTGTCTTAAATTTTGAATTATCTCCCCTTAATTATTTTAGAATCAAATTTTGACAGGAGCGTATCTTCATAACTATTTAACGTATTGACTTTAAACTTGAAATATAAATAGATGGCAACTTGGAGAAGTGCATTGACAAAGAACCATAACTCTGTCTGTCTTGAATTTTGAATTATCTCCCCTTTAGTGTTTTTTTTATAGTCAAATTTTGCTCTGAGTATATCTTCAAAACTTTTAAACATATTGACTTGAAACTTGGAATATAAATAGATGGCAACTTGGAGAAGTGCAATGACCAAGAACCATAACTCTGTCTGTCTTAAATTTTGAATTATCTCCCCTTTAGTATTTTCAGAATCAAATTTTGACAGGAGTGTATCTTCAAAAGTGTTTAAGATATTGACTTGAAACTTGGTATATGAATAGATGGCAACTTGGAGAAGTGCAGTGACAAAGAACCATAACATCTGTATCACCAGATCACACATGAAGTCGATCAAGGCACTGCTTTCAAATGTGGCATTATTCGTTTACCATCATCAGCCCCTTATAGTTCAAAGCCATGTAACACTATTAAACATTTTAACTGAATAATGGCCCTTGATTTACTTAGCTTTTTATGGACATGGCTTCCACGGGGGCATAAGCGTTTATTGAACGCAGTCTTGTTTTTTGTCTGGCTTGAAAGTTAACTTGGTCATTAAAAGGCAGAAAATTCAGCCCCATGGACCCCATGATTATTTGAATTCAGAACATTTTCATAATTATTTCTATCACATGTTTTGCTTGTTTAGTAACTAGTTTCAGGAATTACTTTGTGACCGTCTGATAAATAAGACATTGAGTAATTTAACAAATTGTAATTCTCCATCTGTCAAAGAGTGTATCGGTATACAAGTTTGTTTATGGTGTGCACTGCATGTGACTTACAAACTGATAGAAGTTTACCCACATGGTAATGATGTTGTTGTTTTGTAAATAATGGCCAAACAGTGAGGCTAACGGAAATAACGAGGAAATAAGATATCAATTTTTTTAGCTTGATAATTGAAGTTGATTCCATTAATTATTACTCTGTAAAAGGTAGAAACTAAATCAAGTTTTATGTTCAATAGATATTCTGTAAAATAGAATTTTTTTTTATTGAATCAAGTTTTATGCTCAGTTGAGTTGTGAGCATAATTTTATTTCCTCTCCAATTAAATGAGATCTGAAATGTGTCAGTGGACGACTTGATTACATGATCTTTCATTTTTGAACAGGGTTTGGTTGCTGAGTTCATGTCCTTCATTTTTTCTCATTTAATTTAGTGTGGGAAGGTAATCATATAGTTGTATTGCTTTTAAATAAAAATAATATTTGTTTTATTTTGAGCAACAAACATATGTATGTCTCAAACTTACCTGTGTATAATTTTTTTTTTACAATTTTTATTTTCCACTTTATGAACGTAGGTGTATTTATTTATAATTAAAGTAACATATATATTACTTGTCATGGTTTTGTTATATATAAAGTACCACATATGTTTCTTGGACACATCCAGGTTATTAGTATGTGAAGAAAAAAAATTTGAGTTTGCTGGATCGGGACGGGTTGCAATAGTTGATATCCAGAACTCTGTGCAAGGTGGTTTTCCCGTTAATTTACATGTAGGTACAAACAAATCTGGCCTAGTAAGACTGGTTTTGTATTCGTATGCAAATACCACTGACCCAAACTCTATTGTCCAGATATGAATATTCAAGCGTCACAATGATTATAACGGTAAAACTTTATTTGTACCTACAGATTAGTGGAGATCCGGAGTAGGTCTATTGGATCAGCGTAAAAAATGTCTTTGTCTCCATTTTCTCGTGTGAATATTTATAAGCGTTCTTATAAGAAGGCTTCAAGCTTAAAATTCATAAATGGTTAAACTTATTATGTTTCCACTTTCAGGAAGAAGTGCATAGAATCGAGGCCATCCTATTAAAGACGTGTTGCTTTGGGGAACGCTCCATCATTGAAGTACAACAAAGTGGAATATAGATGATCATACATCGGGGACGTAAAAAATAAATTTCATGAAAGTCATTTATGATTGAATTTTACTTATTGGTATAAAAAGTGAGAATAGAAAATATGTGAAGAAAAGGTTTGAAAGTCATTGTTATGAATTAAGCAGACCACAAGTTTCATCTGAGTGCATCACAATTGTTTGAATTTCCATGACCTATGGTTTCAAGGTTTGTGTTTCATAAAAAGGTACATGATTGAACGTCAATGGATCGAAATATGCAAGATTTTAAGAAAACATATTAATTAATGTGAGAACAGTCAACTATAATTTGATGATGCTGCACTAGTGAACAATGTAACACAAAGATAGTTTTATAAGCTTGGATATTTTGAAAAAACTTCTTGGAAAAAAATATGTAACTTTTACGATATTCATATATATATATATGCACCTATATGAACTCTAAATGGGAATGTCATGACTAACTAATCACAGAGAAAATGAAGGAATCAGCGTTCCTGAAAAGTTGACATTTGAAAAGACGACAACTTGTCAACGCAACTTGTCCACGTAAATACGTACAGAAACAATCTTTGAATTAGCACTTTTCCTTGAAACTGTAGGAAACAACCAGGTGTTAATTTGTTGAAGCGGAATATATTGATTAAACTTTCGCAGTTGTATCGGAAATGGTCAGTTTTGTCAATCTTTGACGTATATTTTACGTAAAATATTGTGACTAATAATCTTCTTATAACCGTTTCTTTCATATTTGAGGCTCTTGTCGCAGAAGAAAGCAAGTTTTTAGCTTGTTTGTTCTTGACTTTAGTTGAATTTGATGTGAAGCAGCATAGAACATAGTCAAACTCCAGAAGTTGATATTTATCACAAACATTGTGTGATTATTTGCCGACATTAAACGTGTCACAGTGAGTGTAATTGTAGTGATTTAACGTTCAATATTCTGTTGGATATATATGAAGACACTGTAACCCGGGTACCACATAGATCTTATGTTGTTAGATGAACACTACGTATAGGCTAGCCACACTGTAACCCGGGTACCACATAGATCTTATGTTGTTAGATGAACACTACGTATAGGCTAGCCACACTGTAACCCGGGTACCACATAGATCTTATGTCGTTAGATGAACACTACGTATAGGCTAGCCACACTGATGCTCTAATCATGGAATCATTGATGATCATCTTACTCTTCGTCAACTGGCTTCACTCCGGACTTACAGCCACACCACAAACATGTAAGTATATAATTATATAATCCAACATACTTGCCACAGATCAGCCGTCCAGTCAACATATGACATCCACTGATGGCTTTCACCCAGCCACTATGCTACCTATGTAATTTAAAGAGACCAGACACATTTTATTCACTGACTTAAAGAGTCCTTTATTTATGGGTATATTTGTCAACTTGCTCCACTATGGACTCACAGCCACCATAAGTATGTTTTTGAGTACTCTTCAAAGGCCAACCAGACCCCTTATATTCCCTTACTCTGACTTTCCTGTATTAACTGGGCATATTTGTCAAACCAGGCTCCACTCCGGACTCGCAGCCACCCCACAAACATGTGAGTATAATATAAGTAAATTTGTAAGTATGTACTACATTGTATTCAAAGGCCGACCAGACTCAATATTACTCACAGAATCTTAATTCCCTTTATTTACGGGGTATATTTGTCAACTGGCTCCACTCGGGACTCACAGCCACGTGGGCTTTCATTCGGGTGTATACGGTATAACTGTAAACTCTGAGCACTTTCTCATACAAGGGACCTTTTTGGTAGTGCACAACAGCCTGCTATCTATGAGGGCTTGTCAAGGTAGCATATCGACGGTGCCAAACCAAAACCCTGTAACTCAATTTTTGCAGCATCTGCTAGACGTCCCGAGCATTTCTGTCTTGTCACCATCTAAGTAAAGCGATTGGCTATTTAAATGGCGACGAGACAGAAATGCGCGGGATGTCTAGCATATGCGTATGCTGCAAAAAGAGTTTTTGTGCCAAAATTGAGTTACAGGGTTTTGGTTTGGCACCGTGGATATATAAATGCTTTGCTTCATCCTCTACATTAAAGCACTTTTTTTTATATTGAGGAGTGCTAAAGTAGTGACAATTTGGTTAGACAACAGGCTCATGATAGGCCCTGCATGAAGTTTAAGGGTCTGAAGAATATACTGTCAACCATTGGTGATGATACATAAGAGTGGCTTGATTATTTCCTGGACCCTAAAATTGCATTGATTGAATGCTATCAGAACAATCAATTCAATTTCTTCTTAAAATGTCACAAATCATTGTACAGTAAGTCTTAATATAAGTACAGAAAGGGGAAACTGACTTCTCTGTCATCATGCCACGGTTAGTATAATAAGTTATTATATATTGATTAAGGTCTTCATGAAATCTGGTAGAGTGCAAGAGTTGATCATGTGTTTAAAAAGAATGTGTTAAAGTCAAACCATTTTTGATAAATTTGTACAACAATATATAGGAAATTAATAAAAAGTACTCATCAGTACTCATAAAATACTCGTAAGTACTGGTACTTTTGCAGCTGTACTTAAGTAAGTACGAGTACATGTACTCATAATTTTGGCTGAGTACTGAGTATCGGTAAGTACTGAAAAAATAGTACTCGAGTAAGTACGAGTACGAGTACACATACTCGGGCCCCATGTCTGATATTAACATCATTGTTGTCAGGTACTACACATGATTAATAACATCCACCTCAAATAAATTATATAGGCCCAAACAAAATTATAATAATGTTCTGGTAACACTACAATTTTCTCTATTTTTGCCCCTCATCATATAAACATTTTAGTGGCAGCGATTTGTTGGAATTCACTGCAGATTGTTGATAATTTATAGTGCATAAAATCAATATAATAATTTTGAAAGTATAAAATATTTCTCTTATACCTACTGACTTTATTTCATATGTCAATTTGTTAATAATAGTTTAAGACCACGATAACATTAGCCTTTATTTACAAATGAAAATGTCCAATAGAAATACTGCACAGTTAATTTGCTGTATTTTACATGTTTATTCTGCAAGAAAATATTTTTTTTAAGTGATCATGCGCAAGATCTATTTAATAGCTCATCAAAATGCATAAACGTCATTTGTACATGTATTTGTAAAGAAAGGCTAGAATTATGACTGGTGACCTTAATAGTAGCGTCCCAATAAGCAAAATTATCAATAATTTAGTGGCGTCTGTCCAAAATAATCTTGAAAAACTAAGACCTGACATACTTTTTTAGGTCTTTGGAACAAACCAATTTATTGATCATTTAGTGGCGGCTGCCCGTAATAACCAGAAAGAATTAAGTCATCAATTATTTAGTGATTTCTGTCCTCAAACCAGAACATACCAATTTATAAATATTTAGTGGTGGTTGGCCTTAATAATTAGGACAATAAGTGTAACAAATTTCTTTGAGGGAAACTTCACATGTTTTCCTTAGTGCTCCAATGAGTGTATCCTTTGTGTTTCAATGTTTTCTTTCTGGTTACCAAATTGATTGTATAATTGCTCTTGACTGGCACAGATTTTTCAAATTTCTGTTTGTAAATTAACAGTATGTAATGAGCGCCTTTATCTTTTAAACGCTAGGCCAGGGTAGAAGTGGTATAGAAGCTTCTGACAAGTTAAGACAAAGAGTTTTGCTCAAGTGGTTTTACTTTAAATCTGTCATTGAGATGCCTTTCATCTGGCTAGGTAGAGTAAGTAAGTCAAGTTATTCATACAGGTCTCTCAGTTCTTCAAAAGGAGGTTGATTCAGTGTGTAACCCACCTTCATGATGAAGAGCTCGCTGTATTGAAGCACTTACCTGAATGTTGAGTTAAATTGTTCACTGTCTTATTATTCATACACATTCCTTAGTTTGAGAGGTTAAATACAACAGTTTCTTTCCATCTCTGTCATTCATTTAGGATCCTTATAAACCATATAATGTGGTCCTAAATAACCTGTGGGGCCCTGGTTGTGCTGTATGGTCCAAGGTTTTCCAAATGGTCTTGGTTGTGCTGTATGGTCTGAGTTGTTTCAAATGGTCTTGGTTGTGCTGTATGGTCCAAGTTGTTCCAAATGGTCTTGGTTGTGCTGTATGGTCCAAGTTGTTCCAAATGGTCCTGGTTGTGCTGTATGGTCCAAGTTGTTCCAAATGGTCTTGGTTGTGCTGTATGGTCCAAGTTGTTCCAAATGGACTTGATTGTGCTGTATGGTCCAAGTTGTTCCAAATGGCCCTGGTTGTGCTGTATAGTCCAAGTTGGTCCAAATGGTCTTGGTTGGGCTGTATGGTCCAAGCTGTTCCAAATGGACTTGGTTGTGCTGTTTGGTCCAAGTTGGTCCAAATGGTCTTGGTTGTGCTGTATGGTCCAAGCTGTTCCAAATGGTCTTGGTTGTGCTGTATGGTCCAAGCTGTTTCAAATGATCCTGGTTGTGCTGTTTGGTCCAAGCTGTTCCAAATGATCCTGGTTGTGCTGTATGGTCCAAGCTGTTCCAAATGGTCTTGGTTGTGCTGTATGGTCCAAGCTGTTCCAAATGGTCTTGGTTGTGCTGTATGGTCCAAGCTGTTCCAAATGGTCTTGGTTGAGCTGTATGGTCCAAGCTGTTCCAAATGGACTTGGTTGTGCTGTTTGGTCCAAGCTGTTTCAAATGATCCTGGTTGTGCTGTATGGTCCAAGCTGTTCCAAATGGTCTTGGTTGTGCTGTATGGTCCAAGCTGTTTCAAATGGTCTTGGTTGTGCTGTATGGTCCAAGCTGTTCCAAATGGTCTTGGTTGTGCTGTATGGTCCAAGTTGTTCCAAATGGTCTTGGTTGTGCTGTATGGTCCAAGCTGTTCCAAATGGTCTTGGTTGTGCTGTATGGTCCAAGCTGTTCCAAATGATCCTGGTTGTGCTGTATGGTCCAAGCTGTTCCAAATGGTCTTGGTTGTGCTGTATGGTCCAAGCTGTTCCAAATGGTCTTGGTTGTGCTGTTTGGTCCAAGCTGTTTCAAATGATCCTGGTTGTGCTGTATGGTCCAAGCTGTTCCAAATGGTCTTGGTTGTGCTGTATGGTCCAAGCTGTTTCAAATGGTCTTGGTTGTGCTGTATGGTCCAAGCTGTTCCAAATGGTCTTGGTTGTGCTGTATTTTCCAAGTTGTTTTAAATGGTCTTGGTTGTGCTGTATGGTCCAAGTTGTTCCAAATGGTCTTGGTTGTGCTGTATGGTCCAAGTTGTTCCAAATGGTCTTGGTTGTGCTGTATGGTCCAAGCTGTTCCAAATGGTCTTGGTTGTGCTGTATGGTCCAAGTTGTTCCAAATGGCCCTGGTTGTGCTGTATGGTCCAAGTTGTTCCAAATGATCCTGGTTGTGCTGTATGGTCCAAGCTGTTCCAAATGGTCTTGGTTGTGCTGTATTTTCCAAGTTGTTCCAAATGGTCTTGGTTGTGCTGTATGGTCCAAGTTGTTCCAAATGATCCTGGTTGTGCTGTATGGTCCAAGTTGTTCCAAATGGTCTTGGTTGTGCTGTATGGTCCAAGTTGTTCCAAATGGTCTTGGTTGTGCTGTATGGTCCAAGCTGTTTCAAATGATCCTGGTTGTGCTGTATGGTCCAAGCTGTTCCAAATGGTCTTGGTTGTGCTGTATGGTCCAAGTTGTTCCAAATGGTCTTGGTTGTGCTGTATGGTCCAAGTTGTTCCAAATGGTCTTGGTTGTGCTGTATGGTCCAAGTTGTTCCAAATGATCCTGGTTGTGCTGTATGGTCCAAGTTGTTCCAAATGGTCTTGGTTGTGCGGTATGGTCCAAGTTGTTCCAAATGGTCCTGGTTGTGCTGTTTGGTCCAAGTTGTTCCAAATGGACTTGGTTGTGCTGTTTGGTCCAAGTTGGTCCAAATGGTCTTGGTTGGGCTGTATGGTCCAAGCTGTTCCAAATGGACTTGGTTGTGCTGTTTGGTCCAAGTTGGTCCAAATGGTCTTGGTTGTGCTGTATGGTCCAAGCTGTTCCAAATGGTCCTGGTTGTGCTGTATGGTCCAAGTTGTTACAAATGGTCTTTGTTGTGCTGTATGGTCCAAGTTGTTCCAAATGGTCTTGGTTGTGCTGTATGGTCCAAGTTGTTCCAAATGATCCTGGTTGTGCTGTATGGTCCAAGTTGTTCCAAATGGTCTTGGTTGTGCTGTATGGTCCAAGTTGTTCCAAATGGTCTTGGTTGTGCTGTATGGTCCAAGTTGTTTCAAATGGTCTTGGTTGTGCTGTATGGTCCAAGTTGTTCCAAATGGTCTTGGTTGTGCTGTATGGTCCAAGTTGTTCCAAATGGTCTTGGTTGTGCTGTATGGTCCAAGTTGTTTCAAATGGTCTTGGTTGTGCTGTATGGTCCAAGTTGTTCCAAATGGTCTTGGTTGTGCTGTATGGTCCAAGCTGTTTCAAATGGTCCTGGTTGTGCTGTATAGTCCAAGTTGTTTCAAATGGTCCTGGTTGTGCTGTATGGTCCAAGCTGTTTCAAATGGTCCTGGTTGTGCTGTATGGTCCAAGTTGTTTCAAATGGTCTTGGTTGTGCTGTATGGTCCAAGTTGTTCCAAATGGTCTTGGTTGTGCTGTATGGTCCAAGCTGTTTCAAATGGTCCTGGTTGTGCTGTATAGTCCAAGTTGGTCCAAATGGTCTTGGTTGTGCTGTATGGTCAGAGTTGTTCCAAATTGTCCTGGTTGAATAAATATTGAAAAACAATTATCAATAGAAAACACTGACCTCAATAACGAAATATTGTAAATATGAATGAAAAGAGGGAGATTAAACTCTTCAATCCTTCATACACACTTAAATCCCTCTCATTATATTTTATTGTACATATCTTGTTTGAAAACAACTTACCATTCATGCTCATAGAGATTTAAATCTTGATATTCTCTTAAATTTCTGAATGGGAGGTCTTGTATAGAGATCAAATAAGTTATCTGGTATTCACTCAGTATGAAATTTGTGCTTTAACCTGATTGAAACTTTTTTAAGTGTAAAGCATGGTTTACACTATAGATATGGATTCTTCAGGCAGTTTATATTAAATTTTGATTTATGAATTATGCCCCCATCTTTGATGATGATGGGGTGGTGGTATATTGCTTTGCACATGCGGGCAGTCTGACAGTAACCCAAATTGTTTCTGTTTATTTGTTCATTTATTCGAGAACGTCCTAGGTGATACAAACTTTACATTGAAGTTGGTTTAACTTGGTTAGCAACAGTAGATGACCCCTATAGATTTTGAAGCATGGGTTAAATGTCAAGGTCAATGTGACCTTATATATTTCATATTGGACTGCCATGGGACCTACATGTATTACAAAGATTTTTGGTTATTTAGGTTAAAACAAATTGTCTACCGTATTACCTCGTATTATCGCCCCCGGGGGCGATGCATTTTATGAAAAAATAATTCCATACACAGTCGGACCTTGTATAAACGCCCCCACGGAACGGTACCGTACAGTACGGCACTTAGCTGTAACCGTAACTAGTACAAATTACTTCCCCTTCTTAAAAACACCAGACTTTGTTTTTTAGCTCACCTGTCACATAGTGACAAGGTGAGCTTTTGTGATCACTCATCGTCCGTCGTCTGTCCGTCCGTCCGTCGTCGTCGTCGTCCGTCAACAATTGGCTTGTGTACACTCTAGAGGCAACAGTTTTGATCCAATCTTAATGAAACTTAATCAGAATGTTGTTCTCTATGAAATCTAGTTCGAAACTGGGTCATGTGAGGTCAAAAACTAGGTCACTAGGTCAAATCTTAAAAAAAATCTTGTGTACACTCCAGATGTCACCAATTTGTTCCTATCTTCATGAAACTTGGTTAGAATGTTGTTCTCAATGAAATCTAGGCCAAGTTCGAAGCTGGGTCATGTGGGGTTAAAAACTAGGTCACTAGGTCAAATCTTATAAAAACCTTGTGTACACCCTAGAGGTCACTGTTTTGATCCAATCTTCATGAAACTTGGTCAGAGTGTTGTTCTCCATGAAATCTAGACCAAGTTTGAAACTGGGTCATGTGGGGTCAAAAACTAGGTCACTGGGTCAAATCTTAGAAAAACCTTGTGTACACTCTACATTTCACCAATTTGATCCAATCTTCATGAAACTTGGTCAGAATGTTGTTCTCTATGAAATCTAGGCCAAGTTTGAAACTGGGTCATGTGGGGTCATAAACTAGGTAACTAGGTCAAATCTTAGAAAAACCTTGTGTTCACTCCAGAGGTCGTGGTTTTGATCCAATCATCATGAAACTGGATCTCTATGAAATCTAGGCCAAGTTTGAAACTGGGTCATGTGGGGGTCAAAAACTAGGTCACTAGGTCAAATCTTAGAAAAATATTGTGTTCACTCCAAGGGTCACCGTTTTGATCCAATCTTCATGAAATTTATATGGTCATAATGTAGGTTGTACTGAGGTTGTACCTTTCAGGCCCTCTTGTTTTGCCTATCATATGCAAAAATGTCTAATAAACATGTAGATTACGCTGTTCATAGCGGTATATAATTACTCGGTGGTAATTAATTGATTTGTTTGAATGGATTACCGTATCATGACTGACTGTTATTCTGGATTTGTGTGGATACTTAATTGGATTACTGTAGGACCATTTATTGAAGGTGAGATTTTTTTTCTTCAAAAATCGAAGGGGGGGGGGGTAATTAGATGGGGGGGGGCGCTAATAGGAGGAAATACGGTACAAACTCGAATTTAACACCTAATGTCTGATGATTACTTTGATGAGATAAAAGGCAAAAACAATTGACCTAAAACAAATTAAGTTTAAACATATTTATACTAAATAATATGTAAAAATATGTTCTTATAAAGTTGAAGTTAGAAAAAATTATTAAAACTTATTTATTGACTGATTACTACAAAGTCGCAAAACTTGGTACAAGTCTTCATGTACTCAGTACTATGGTACTCCCAGCGATCAATTTCTGTTCATATTAAATTGGTATTATATAGTAACTAGTGTAAAACTGGCTTTATACTGGAAATTCTATAATGATCTTATGTAGTGCTAACCTGATGTATCTGACCTCTGTTACATTACCTGTTTGTTGATAACACAACTTCACATACAAATCTACATAGATATTGTTACATTTATTGTAATGCTACCGGTATTAAATTTTGCCACAAAGAAAGAAATGGTGTTATTGAATTCTCCTGTTTTAAGAAGTACAAAAAAAGAACAAAAAAAAAACCAAAGAAAAAAGCGCAAAATGTTTTCAGTTATTCAGTTCTTGATGTCAAATAACTGAATTGTTCACTTGTTGTAAATTTAAACTCTTCTACCTTGTACCTTTTTGTTTGACTTCACTTGATAAAAGAAATTAAACAAGGCTTTTTGAAGGAGTGAATTGGGGTCAACTATCATCGAGTTTCAAACCAAACCATATTATAACCTGTATTATACCAGTGTACAATTTGATCAACTGTGATTTGATGAAAAAAGAATGTTGGGTTGAAATTTGTTGTGTTTTAAACATTTTAAACCAGCAAATAAGTATTCTTAAATTACGATTAAAGAGGCATTCCCTATAACTTATATTGTTTAAATCGATTCGGAAATATTATAAATTAAATGAGAATCATTATTGCTTAAACGCCTCAAATTTTTTGCAAAAAGCTCCCAATAATCACAGAGAAAAGAATAAAAACATATTTCCGTAACGAGCCAAAATGGTCACGAGTTGTTTCCCTTTGACCCCATAATAATAAATCGCTGGTCAAGCGATAAATTATATTTGGTGATTTAAATATATTTTTGACATTATAGAGACATATTTGCGCACAATTTTTTCTGACAAAATATCATCCCATACCGGGTCAGTAAAAATCAATATCGGGTGCCCACGTGATCAATACCATGTCAGTAAATTCAATACCGGGTGCCGACGTTCGACTAGCTATCGGCCGCCATTGTTTTCGTCGCATTGAATTCTTTTTTAGCTCACCTGACCACAAAGTGGTCATGGTGAGGTTTTGTCATACCGAGATGTCCGTCGTCCGTCGTCCGTCGTGCGTCGTGCGGCGTGCGTCCGTCAACAATTTCTTCAAAAGACTTCTCCTCCTAAACCACTTGGCCAAATTTGATAAAACTTAACAGGAATGTTCCTTAGGTGGACCTCTACCAAAGTTGTTAAAAAATTTCCGGTCTGTCGCATAATTAGGTCACACAGGCTAAAAAAAGATTTTCAAAAAGGAAACTTCAAAAATCTTCTTCTCTGAAACCGTAAAGCCTAGAGCTTTCATATTTGGTATGTAGCATCACCTTGGGGTCCTCTACAAAGATTGTTTAAATTATGTCTCTGGGGTCAAAATTGGCCCTGCCCCCGGGCCCTTAGTTTTACATAGAGTTATATGGGGGAAACCTTAAAAAATCTTCTTCTCCGAAACCGCTTGGCCCATGGCTTTCATATTTGGTATGTAGACTCAGCTAGAGGTCCTCTACAGAGATTTCCAAATTATGCCCCTGGGGTCAAAATTGGCCCCGCCCCGGGGGCCCTTAGTTTTACATAGAGTTATATAGGGGAAACCTTAAAAAATCTTCTTCTCCGAAACCGCTTGGCCCAGGGCTTTCATATTTGGTATGTAGACTCAGCTAGAGGTCCTCTACAAAGATTGTTCAAATTATGCCCCTGGGGTCGAAATTGGCCCCGCCCCGGGGGCCTTAGTTTTACATAGAGTTATATAGGGAAAACCTTAAAAAATCTTCTTCTCCGAAACCGCTTGGCCCAGGGCTTTCATATTTGGTATGTAGACTCAGCTAGAGGTCCTCTACAAAGTTTGTTCAAATTATGTCCCTGGGGTTAAAATTGGCCCCGCCCCGGGGGCCCTTAGTTTTACATAGAGTTATATAGGGGAAACCTTAAAAAATCTTCTTCTCCGTAACCGCTTGGCCCAGGGCTTTCATATTTGGTATGTAGACTCAGCTAGAGGTCCTCTTCAAAGTTTGTTCAAATTATGTCCCTGGGGTTAAAATTGGCCCCGCCCCGGGGCCCTTAGTTTTACATAGAGTTATATAGGGGAAACCTTAAAAAATCTTCTTCTCCGTAACCGCTTGGCCCAGGGCTTTCATATTTGGTATGTAGACTCAGCTAGAGGTCCTCTACAAAGATTGTTCAAATTATTCCCCTCGGGTCAAAATTGGCCCCACCCTGGGGGTCACCGTTTAACATAGACTTATATAGGGAAAACATATAAAAATCTTCTTGTCTAAAACTACACTGCATAGAGCTTTGATATTTGGTATGTAGCATCATCTAGTGGTCCTCTACCAAGATTTTTCAAATTATGCCCCCTGGGGTTAAAATTGGCCCCACTCGGGGGTCACAGTTTTACATAGACTTATACAGGGAAAACATATTAAATTACACTGCCTTGAGTTTTGATAATTGGTATGTAGCATCATCTTGTGGTTTTCTACCAAGATGTTCAAATTATTCCTTTGGGTGAAAATTGTGCAGGGTTTTTAATCAGGTGAGCGATATTGGGCCATCATGGCCCTCTTGTTTAGCAGTTTTGGTTAATAAACGGCGTTTTTAAAGTCACGGACTATGATGACAACGAATTTTAATGAATCAAATAAAGTTTGATGATAAGGGCTGTTTCGTAATAACATCTCAAGCATCGAACGTTAGCAAACTTACATGACCGTGTCACTAGCTTTTCCGTGTCACTAGCCCATTAATTGCAAGCGTTTGCGATATATATTTTCATGCGCCTATTGGACATCGAAGATGTTTTAAGATTCGTCAAAAATAAAGGTGAAATTTTCATTTAAATAGCCGATTTATCCACGACAGTACTCGATCTCCGAGGAAATTGGGCTTTAATAGACATTACAATGATATCAACACTCAGATTATACCAGCTTCTTGAGCGTTAGTAGGCTACAATTTGTTCCACAACCAGTTGCTCATGGGATCACTATGTCAACAATCCTATGTCTCAATGTAGCTTGTCAAAGCAATGTTTTAATATAAGATTATTTTATTACTGTGTATTTAAAAGACTTTTGTATCAGTCAAGTTTCATCCACATCACCCCACCCTGGGGAATGGTCGGGATTTTGAGTCGAAACCCCCGGCCTTCCACAACCTGCGGGTAAGCTGATGGTAAAATTTCCGGTATTTCCCCGACAACTAAATATTACAACTAACAACTTAGCTATTGGTTCGCAGAAAAATTCTCCTGATCTGCGGGGAAGCTGGTCGGTACAAAGACCAATTCCTTGAATTTAGTGGTAATTTTCTTGATGTGGTCTTTTATGGTGGTTATAATCCGTTTTGAATGGTCATCGACGGGGTAAATTCGTTGCATGGTCATCTAGTGACCTGGTACGGGATGATACATGGTCAGTTAATATCGTACCATGACTCGGCTTCGCCTCGCCAGGTACGATATTTACCGACCATGTATCATCCCGTACCAGGTCACTAGATGACCATGTAACTAATATTGCCATACTCTATAATTCAATGTGTACTCCTTATTGCAATTTCTGTAAATGGGCTTGTTTACACACAATTGAATTTAAGGGGTTTGGGGGGGGGGGTGAAGGAGGAGGATGTCTTATATGCAAATCATCTGAATATGATGCTGACATTTTTGTAAATAATGTGACTGTATTTCTGTATACATTTGATTTTGTGTTGTATTGCCAATGTATAGTTGGAATTTTCTGACTTGTCGCATGTCACCTTTTAGACCATAAGTAAACATAACAGCATTACATGTATTGTGCCTGAAATAAATGGTTCAGTTGAAATCACTAGGAGAGAATTTACTGTTAATTGTTGAACTCCTATTATACCTCTTCATCTCATCCATCCAAATAGTATTCAATGGCAAAATACTTTGCAGCAAAATACTTTGTGACATGTTGAAAAATCCACCTATAATACTTTTATATTGTGTTGTTATACTTCAGACTGTTTATTACTTATATGTCATACTATCTTTGTAAATATGTTTTGCCATAGAGGCTCACAGGGAAGACTGGGCTAGCCCAACTGTGTTGCCTCTTAAAATAAAGTCGTTATTATTATTATTATTATTATTACATTGTTGATGGTAAAATCAAATTCAGAGACTATAATGTGGCTACTGTTATATGGGATTATTATAATGCTGATGGCTTATAAAAATATGACTGTCTATAGTACTTGTTCGTAAGTCGGTAAAATCAAGTTAAATGATTTACACAAAAGTGAAAAAATCAGTACAAGGAATAAAACTTATCATAATCTTACTTAGTTGTGTCTATATCAAAATATGGGAAAAAGTGAATTATAAGTAATTTAAAAAAAAAAAAATCTTGATTATTTTTTACCTGACTGATGGACGAGTATGTACGGTAAATCTAGTTCAGAGATTAGCTTCCCTTGCTGATGATAATGATGAATTAAAAATATGTATGTTGTTTTATGTGGTTGCTGATGGTGTTGTTTAAGCTGCTGACAATACCTAGCTACATTCCTGCTGCAACCCTGGGGACATAATTTGAAAATGAAGACTAGTTAATGATTTTAAATCTAATATTTTGGTATTTCTGGAACATTTTCTAATTTAAAATGTTCGCTTCTCCCTGCAATTTTCTCCTGCTAATATTATTGTTCTAGATTCCGCCGCTTTGTGTCTTTGTTACAAAAAATTATCCAATTCATTTGAAATTGTTTTAATGATGCTTTGTCATTCTTTCAAGATTATGCTATGGTGGGGAAGTATTAAAATTGGGTGGAAAATAGAAAATAAGCCAGATTTTTTTTTAATATTTTTTTTTCGGAATTAAGAGCCTTTGAAAGCTTTATAATAGATTTCGTTGTTTTTTTCCCTGGTTGCGCAATTTCATGTTGCAAAATTGTGAGTAAAAGCAGGGGCTTGTGGGAATTGCCGCATTGTGACAATTCATAATCGTTACCACGGGAACCATTGTGTGTTGAGCACTTTAAATACGTCAGTAATTGCTGACAATACGGGCTTATTGAAGAAATGCTGGATGTGGTGTGACTGTAACCATCTGAATGCTATAGCTGCTGCCGAAACAGTTCTGTGAATGACATAGAAATGAAATGGGAATGCGGCTTTTCTTTCCCGGCGAACATAACCCATAAATAGTATTGATTTTCTTAGATACCATTCATTGCTGGCTACAGTTTAAGCAGAGTTTGCACTGCACAAAGATGTTTGTTTAAGTTTCTTCAAATGAAAATAGATGTTCGCTTATTTTTCTGCTGAACACTTCTCGATTCTCGATTTTGTACAATGAGGTTGTATAAATTAACGGCTTTAAGTTCTCTGCTCATTATGTGCTGTTAGCTGTTTAAATTGTTGAAACTGATATGTTTTACAAATTGCGGGTTTCAGGGTTTTAGGTTTTTCTCAATCTGTACTGTGAATCTTTGTTTTGGTTATAAATGAATGAACCATGATACCCCTGATTTGTTGGGACATTGTATTTGATGTTGGTGTTTATTTTAGTTGATAAATTAGATTAAAATCAAGTAGTCTTGTTTGGGCATTAATTATTTATTTTAAAAGATATCGGTCATTTTGTGTATTAAAATTGAATGAAATGATTGTATCTTTTTAACGAGTTTGTAATAATATTAACAGTTGGTTGACGATATGTTATAGTGACTTGATACAAACTGACGGAAATTTTAAGACTAGATTAAGTTAATTCCTATAGGTATCGTCCCCCCTTAACTACCCGTCCTACTTTGGACATTGCCTATTTTGATCACCTTTTGTGTCCATGGTGGTCCATTTTGATCACCTTTTGTGTTCATGGTGGTCCATTCGCTCATCGGTATGTCCATCGTCAATAATTTATTGAAACGATTTCATCTCCTCAATGTCTTCAGTAATTATCGATGTTACAAAATCTTCAAATGCTGATAGAATTTTGATTCTCAGAATTTTCAAAATCTTCACATATATAGATGACTTAAAATAATTAAACTTGTTTTAAAATATATCCAAAGTGTATAAAATAGAGACTTGATTGAATAAGGATAAAATTTTTTTAAAATGTTCTCATGCTGATAAAACTGTTTTTGGATGATTATCAAACAATTAATTGTGTCCTAATTGGGTCGTAAACGTAACTATAAGGTTATATCAACGTTGTCATCATCTCATTGTACTGTGTGTAACAAGGGTTTATTTTATATATAGTGTCTTACCGCTTGAGGTTACGGTCACAAGAGCATCAACCTATTTGTACTAACAGTTAACTAATTGTTTGAAATATATAAGAATACATTCCTGTATTATATTGTAAATGCTTCAGTGCAATGACTAACCACCGTTTGAGTTAAAAGGTTTTTCGGTACGTATGTACTTAAACAACATTTTTGCTATATTGTACGGTAAAATGAAAAAATTATCATCATCATATCATCATAATAAAAATAGTACAAAAAAAGAGTACCGTAAATGAATGGAACACATGATCAATAATAATAATAATAATAATAATAAGTAAAATAAATACTTTATTAAAAGAAGCAACATAGACACTTCCGTATGGTCCTCATTTATCATAGATATTAATCTCTGGATGAATAAAAAAAAAGAAATTGAGAAAAAATCATATAGGTTCTGAGTGTAATTGTGTGTAAAACGTCCTGAAATTCCCAACAGTTGGCCTTCTTGTTGATGATACTGATTTTCTCAAGCCATTCCTCGGCTATAGTGCTTGTAGAGATTTTAATGCATAGTGGAAATTGATTCACACAAAAAATACTCGTGCAATTATTTCATTATTTTATCTGGGTTTTCAAATGTTTGTTTATTTCTTTTGCGAGATTCAGATTTATTCCTAGGATAAGATTCCAGTTCAACTGGTGTAAATATCTTGTAGAATCAGTGAGGAGCTAACACCACAGTAAGGCTGTGTGGAAAATGTTCGTTGTTAGAACTTTTCATACAATTGTATTCCTAAGAGGAAATGAACAAATTGTGCATATTAATATCAGTCCTAAATAAGGAAAATAATTGTGTATGTGTATGTACGTAACACCAAAGCATCTTTGATTTTGATACTCTTTGCTTTATGAAAACATACAATCATTTTAGGGCATTAAATATTTACCAGATAAATTAATTGAAGTTTGAGGGGATCGTATTAACATGTCCTTACTTGTAATTGATATACATAGCCCCTGTCTGATAGGTTCAACCCTACATCTCCCGTGAATGTATATATTACATACCGGAGGACCCGTTCAGTGTATTACATCTGTGACCCCTCTATCGGAAACCAGACTTCCGTAGGATCATACTCGTGTGAACCGGTTATTACTGCCAAGGTGTCTGTTTGTATTTTAATTGTTGACACAATGCTTTCTAAAGTACACACTGTATTAATGGATTTGTTTACAATTAACAGATTAATTATTTTATATTTTTGGTACCTTTATACTCGCATCTCGTCTGTTGCATGGTGCAAACAAATTAACAAGGTCCTGGCCGGTGATTATAAACGTTTTCTCATTCTCATACTCCATACTCCATGCTCAAACTTGAAAAACAACTTTTTAAAGAATTTTGCATCAACACCTACAACTGACTTTAATCATGCTGCAAATGATCTATACTGACTGAGAAAATGAACCAGTTTACAATTCCTGAAATTAAGGTGAAATGAATTAAAATTAAAACTTGTAAAACTATTTAAATTTACATTTTAATCGAACCTACAAGAACATCGCTGTCTTTTCTAGAACACTAATCTTGAACTACTGTAATCATAATGATGATGTACTTTTATTTTTACTTATTATTGAATATTCAAAATTATATTAAATTGGTGTGAAACGTCAAATTTCAATTTTATATAGTTCCAGCTATGATGAAACTTTTCAAGTTTCAATTTAAATTTTAGCGAGTTCATCAAATGTAATATTATTTCTGTTACATGACAAAACTAGAATTTAATGTGAAGATAAACATATTTTGTTCCATATTGGCCTTATTTTGAAGTGTACTTCACTTGTTTTTTGGTATCTAACTGTGAGTAAAGTACATCTCACGCTGTGGATGTTAGGTAATGTGCTTATTTCTCAGATCATTTTTAATACCGGGGAAACGGTACTATGAAATAGGCCGTTTTTAGGTTTTGCTTAAATTAAAGAATATTTAGAAAATATGACTCAGATAATAAATTCTAGAAGTCAGTTAGGTTCTTTGACATTTCAAGTTGAATTGAAACTTTCAAGTTGAATTGTTAAAACGTTTGTCAAATTATTCTGAAAATTATAGCTATGCAATAATGGAGACAGTGTACTCACTGAAATAGATTATATATTTAGGGTTCTATGGTGTTAACAGTCTGTGATAATAATAATGGTGTAAAGGGTTAAATTTGTCCTGGAGAAAAATAGTAGCTCAAGAATCTTATGATTACCTATCCTGGGAAACGTAATGATGATGATTTACGACTTGGAATACATGTAGTACGCAGTAGGAGCGTGTTTCACCGAGCGTGTTTCACCGAGCGTGTTTCACCGTGCTTCACCCGTCTAGTGATGTGAAAGAAATCATAAGTTTAACTAAACGTAATGAGCCGAGTTCTGTCACTGTTTGAGAAGCTTCATTGAAATATTGAATCGTATTGTTGCGACGTGTCATTCAACAGTTATATACACGATAAGACTGTGTGTGGTCATATGGTTTCTTCATCTCTGTGATTTCTGTCCCACTAATAGGCAATACATACGTGCTACGTTAAATACATACACTCACATACACTCACAAGTTTCCTTTGTACGTACTTCAAAAGTATTCCAAGTTCACAGTGTTTATCGGAATCGTTGTTTGTGTCTGAACTCTGTACGTGTTTCTGGTGTAGAATTGTTTTCCGTGTTTGTTAATTAAAGTAGCGTTTTTTGTTTGTATTTTTTTATGATTATATAATACACAGAAAAGCACCAATGTTTTTACAGAATTGTTCAGGACATACATTTTACTGATATGCCAGAACAGTGACTGTTGAACCATATGCCAGGTTAAAACAACAATAAGGGGTACACACTAACTTTGTTTGGTCACTGATCCAACAGAAAAGGAGATTAAAATTTGTAAAGAAAACAGTCACAAATAATTTTTGCTACTGGTCCTTTAGACTTAAGCTGGTTATTCATAATTTTCTCTGGCATCAGACCAGTTGACCGGTGTAAGTGTCGAGCCCTGACATTTTGAATAAAAAAACAACAACATTTTTTCCATAATTTTCATCAAAGGTGTTTCAGAACCCAGTATACTCGCTGTTACATAAGCATGCACTCAGCATTTTTACCAGCCTCTATACAACTCAATGATTACTCTAACTTACATCAAAGTACAAAGCCATTTATTCCTAGTACAAATCTGAATTTCTTAATGGAGAAAAACCACTAAAGTCTAGCTGTGACCAGATATTTTTTTGTTATGATTAATATGTGTATTGTATGTTTGTTTGTAGACCATGTAAAGGACTTGAAAGTCATAAATCATGGTCTTTGATGTACATGAATTGTTGGCTGTTTTACCATAGATACGTTTAACCTTTTCTTACATTTAAGAGACTGCTTCTAGTAGGACTGTAACGGTATACCGCGGTACACGAAAGACCGCGGAATTCAGTTCCACACGGTTCACGGTACAAGAGTTGCAATTTTCGGTACGGTTCGGTATAAGCTTTTTTATGAGCAAAATAATATTCAGAGAACGAAAATGTCTGAAAGCCCTCTGATTATGTATAATTACCACGCATAATTCGTTTTCATTGCATTAAGATGTGCCTCATGTTTTCGAAAATCATTTAAAATAGTTGATAGCCACATAATAATTGCAGTTATAGAATCAACAAATTCATTGTCACTTAAAAATTGTAGTATTTAAGCTGTTTTTAGAGAATATTGTATCGTACCGAAATATACTGAACCGTTAGAAAAATTGACGGTTCGTATCATATCGTGAGGTGAGCGTACCATTACAGTGGCCTATATTGCTGACGTCCTGAAAACTCTAATGGGCAGTACTGTGCTTTGCTCTAATATATGCAACAACCTTTGGATAGCGGCCAATATTTGCATTCCGAAAAGCGTGTGCTTAGCTCTTGTATTATGTAACAACCTCACAACAGCAGCCCATCTTTGAGTATTGAGATAATGCTTTGTTCCCCGGTACGGCATCACCCCAAGTGTACTTAATTATGATGCTCTAATACGCAGGATAATTGTTGTTTCAAGAATATTATGGTGGGAAATTGTTATTTTTTAGAAATACTTAAATTTCCACAGACTTTAAATTGCTATTATGCCCTTAGGTATTTATAATTGATGAAAATGTTTAAGTAAAATAAGGTTATTTTACAATTTAACGTACAATTAGGTCGGCCATTTAAGTCAAATTAGGTCGGCTGTGTAAGAACAACCATACATGCTAGTACAATTAGGTCGTCACATTAAAACAATGATATATAATAGTTAGAAATGAGTACTGGGCCCGTATTCATAAAGCTCCTAAGGGGAAAATATTCCTTGAATATCTGAAACAACCTTAAGTTTTCATATTCAGATATTTAACGTGAAATCATATAAAACTAAGGGAATTCCTATAAAACCTTAGGTAAATAATCAACTAATTACTGTCCTAAGGAATATTTTCCCCTTAGGAGCTTTATGAATAAAAATTGGGCCCTGAGCTGTAGCTGCACTTTTAGCAATAGACTTTATAACTTGAGGTCATGGCTCAGAAGTAAGATTTAAACTTTACTGTCAATTCAATCAGGTAATGCTATATAAGGGATCTATCCCATTCGAAAGAATAGAGCATAGGGTGGACTACAGTTAACCTAGGTTTACCCACTTAAACCTAAATAAACATAGTTTACCTGATGGACAAGCTTATGTTAAAAACTGTTCTCATTTGACTTTGATTGGACTGTTGCTAATTATGTTGTTAATGTGATGTTCCTTTTCTTGTACAATTATTGGTGTTTATGTTGCTTGGTTAATTGATCAACCATGTGATATTTAAGTCAGGTTTCAATTATTGAATGTTTGGGTTTGATCATCCAATGCATCATAAACATTTTAATTAATTACATTTAACTTTAATTAATCATGCATACAAACTTTTTGTCTCACTGAGACTGTCTCAATCCAACATAAAAAAGAAAAATCTACAAAAAAACTATTTAAAAAAAACCAGTGTAAATTAAAAAGTCACTGTATTTTGATGTGTACCTTTTTACATTCCATTTAAGACTTTTTGTGACCGAAATTATAGTCTCTGAATTAATAGAAACAAAAGAGATTTTATACATGACCCTATTTAATTTCATGTCTGTCAAGTGGTAGTTAATTAGGGCTTCAGTTTCCGTGGTTTTTATTTTCTTTGTTAATAGTCGGATGAAATTAATTTCACATTTTTTGTATAAAAAAACTTATTGTTTTAGATAAGTATTTAATGTGTTTAAAGTGTATAGAGCTATATTCTAACAGTCATTTAATGTCAAAATAATTACTTGCATCGCTTTTAGTATGCTACCTAAGACTACCTTAATTGCGAATTAAAACTTTGGATGGGTTCCGTGTACTTTGATTCAGTTGTCGAAAAATAGACGATTCTTATAATTTCATACGGTGTTCTAGAACACTATGGTATGAAAATGGACAGTTCGCATGTCCAATAAACCACTGAGAGAGTTTCTGTTAAAACTGAAGCAATGATCTAGTGGATATGAAAGCATAATTGTTTTTCAGTTTTTGAAACTTTTTAAAAAATTCTCGTCCAATATAGCTCTATACACTTTAATGACGTTTCTCATTTATTTTTGCATGATATTTGTTTTGTGTTTTCTCCCTGTGTTTATCATTTAACTCTTTACTGAATGGAACATAAAATATATTGCTGTTTTATTATAAAATGAAAAGGTCGTAAGTACAAAAAAAATCAATATTTTCAGAAAACAAAAAATTGTCCGAAAATTACTCTTTACTTATTGTTACTAACAAGGTAACAAGAAGGTCGTAACTACCAAATCGATATATTGAGAAAACAAGAGAAAACTGTCTGTAATTTACTCTTTACCTATGGGAAAACACGTTTTTAAAACTTCATTTTGGTCAACATGACAATTTCAGATTTTTATGAAAATGGGCTCATAAGAAGCGCCTTGGGATGCTTATTCTAAATGTGTATGAATCTTAAAAGGTTGTAAGTGGCACTTACGACCTTCTAATTCTATGCCATCGATGATAAGTTCCGCTTTTCATGAAAATAAGGCTCATAAGCTGATTTTAAATATGTTTCAGTACTTACAACCTTCTTATTCTAAGCCAGCGATATAACCATACCAAAATATTTTGAGAACTATGTTGTTAAGACCAAAGTAAACAAACATTGTAGTTCCGGAAAGAGGCTGAAAAACAATCATAGGTTAGGTTGGACATTTGGTTTATCTACTTGATTACCACTGTGATTCATGGTGACTGAAAATACTTGAAAATCATCAATTTTCGTGGGGGATTTAATTTTGTGGATTTTGTGGATCACCTTCAACCATGAAATCAAATCCCATCAAACAATAATTTTGACCCTCGTAAAAAAGGCTTGTATTTATTACCTGAAATGCAGAATTCACAAATTAACAGCCCTTCGAAATGATCTTTTTTGTCAAAACCACGAAATTTTGTCACTTGGAAATAAAATGATTTTACAGTAGAAATGTTATTTTAAGGTTTCTTGTAGGAGCCAAAAATGGGATATTACTACGTATAGGGTTGAGTGACCAGGGAATTATAGTATCAACTTTAATGTTTTGGCCTTAACATACAACTAGATTTGATTATCTAGTTATTATTTTACTGTGGCCTAATTTTGAAGGGTAAGGGGAAATCATAGGATCATTATCAACTGAAAAAGAATAACAACATCTCATTTCTGATTAGGAACCCTGGAATGCAGCAATGGAAAGCTTTCCTTTCAACACATTGTGCAAAAAATGATCTCTAGAGATTTTATCTGAGAGTGTTAAGGTAAAATAATCTTTAAAATCTGCAACAACTGTTACTATGCCTCTTCTCAACGAGATAACCTAAATTAACCAGTCTTCACTTGTGTACAGCTTGCCCACATTGACATGAGCTTGACCTATTGATAAGCATAATTTAACAGTCGATATATTGTCTATGTTTATAACACCGATTGTATGTTTTCATAATCGGGGAGTATCACGAAGAAGCTCGACTTGTAATATAAACACAAATCTGAATTACCAATATTTCACGATTTGCTTGCGGAAATTGGTATATTCAAAGCAAGAACCTTGTAATATATTCTTGCATAAAGGTCAGGCTCAGGTCAAATTAGCCAAGCTATATAAAACATTGCCCTCCATATAGTCATATTGTGTATCAGAAAATTTCACGACCAGGGGAAATTTGAGAATTTGAGAATAGGAGAATTTTGTTCTCGGCTACACATGATTGACACTTGATCCTAAACAAGTATTTCGAGTGTAACAACTTGATTCATTTTTAAGGTCAATTTGAACAATTCAGAAATTTCCACGCTGATTATCGAAAAACTGCTTAAGGTGATGAAGGGCTTTGTATTTCCTGCGTAGATTCATACATTGTGTTTGTTTGCAGGGAAACATAATGGTCATATGAAACTATCGTAATAGAATAACCTACAATCAGTGACAAAACCTTGTCGAAAAAGTAACGCCCATAGTTTAACAGCATAATTTAATGTAAAATAGTGTCATTTTGGCGGTGCGTATATGTTTAGTCTTTCTTTGTACAAAATTAAACGTATATGTTTATTGTAAAATTCTGAAAATGTAATGACAAAGTTTTAACAGAATAATTCAATGTAAACTGTAGTTATTTTGGTATTGTTCTTTCTTTCTTAATGTAAGAAACGAAATTTGAATACTGACTGTAAAGTTTACCGGTAATGCACTTATAGTAGCATAATATAATTTTATGTAAAATAGTCTCATTTTGTGGGTGTTACAGAAATGTATAGTCAGGGGCGTAGCTAGGACCTTAGCAATGTGTAGGCCCGTAGGCAAAGATGAAAGAAGTAGGGGGTCCGGGGGCATGCTCCACCGGATTTTTTTATTCCTTGAAAGGTACTGGTGCGTTTTGACGTATACTAATATAATATTATTTTTTTTTCTCGAAATGATGTGTAGGCCCGGGCCTAAAGGCCTAGCGGCAGCTACGCTAATGATAGTGACATAAATTTTGCTGTTAAATCCTGATCAACTGTTAGGTGAAGATTTTTTTATTTTCGAGTGAAATTACGACATCATGATTGGTGTTGGTTTGGCTATCCTATAGTGTCCAATTGAATAGATCGATATTGAATAACCACCCCTGACAAATACCTAAATAAAAACATATTTTTTACCAAGTATTTATATACATATGAGTAAGAATCAATAATATAAAAAAGTATTTCGATGGCTTAGAGTTAGAAGGTCTTAACTACCAAATTGATATTTTGAGAAAACACGGAAAAACTGTCTGACATTTACTCTTTACTTATGGGAAAACATATTTTTAAAACTTCATTTTGGTCAACATGACAATTTCAGATTTTTCATGAAAATATACTCATAAGAAGCGCCTTGTAAAGCAGATTTCAAATATGTATGAGTCTTATAAGGTCGTATGAGGTAGTTACAACCTTCTGGTTCTAAGCCATTGAATTATAAATATGAGTCAAATCAATAATATCAACAGTTACTTTATATACCAGATTTTGCTAGATTAAAACATAACCTAGATGCTCTAAAAAAGTCAATGATCTAGCAAACATCTTGCATCTATATATATATATTTGTGGGTAATTGGCATTATTTGTTTATTGTTAACCTGTGTACACTCAGTGGTAGCACTGTTTGGAGAATTGAGAGTAGCGACTAAATGTCCGATAACCAATAGGAATTGCTATTCTACATCTATATTGATTCCGTGTATAACTGGAACATCTTCCTATTGTGTTTATGTTGCTATATCTGATGTATATTAATGTATATAGTGAATATTCTTCCAGTACAGTAACACTGTCAAATCTGTGTTCTTCAAGTATAGTAACACTGTCAAATCTGTGTTCTTCCAGTATAGTAACACTGTCAAATCTGTGTTCTTTCAGTATAGTAACACTGTCAAATCTGTGTTCTTCCAGTACAGTAACACTGTCAAATATTTACATCTGTATTCTTCTAGTGCAGTAACACTGTCAAATCTGTGTTCTTCTAGTATAGTAACACTGTCAAATCAGTGTTCTCTCAGTATAGTAACACTGTCAAATCTGTATTCTTCTAGTACAGTAACACTGTCAAATCTGTGTTCTTCATGCATAGTAACACTGTCAAATCTGTATTCTTCTAGTATAGTAACACTGTCAAATCTGTGTTCTTCTAGTGCAGTAATGCTGTCAAATCTGTGTTCTCCCAGTACAGTAACACTGTCAAATCTGTGTTCTTTCAGTACAGTAACACTGTCAAATCTGTGTTCTTCATGTATAGTAACACTGTCAAATCTGTATTCTTCTAGTATAGTAACACTGTCAAATCTGTGTTCTCCCAGTACAGTAACACTGTCAAATCTGTATTCTTCCAGTATAGTAACACTGTCAAATCTGTGTTCTTCTAGTATAGTAACACTGTCAAATCTGTATTCTTCTAGTGCAGTAATGCTGTCAAATCTGTGTTCTCCCAGTACAGTAACACTGTCAAATCTGTATTCTTCTAGTGCAGTAACACTGTCAAATCTGTGTTCTTCCAGTATAGTAACACTGTCAAATCTGTATTCTTCTAGTGCAGTAATGCTGTCAAATCTGTGTTCTCCCAGTATAGTAACACTGTCAAGTCTGTGTTCTTCTAGTATAGTAACACTGTCAAATCTGTGTTCTTCATGTATAGTAACACTGTCAAATCTGTGTTCTTCTAGTATAGTAACACTGTCAAATCTGTGTTCTTCATGTATAGTAACACTGTCAAATCTGTGTTCTTCATGTATAGTAACAGTGTCAAATCTGTGTTCTTCCAGTATAGTAACACTGTCAAATCTGTGTTCTTCATGTACAGTAACACTGTCAAATCTGTGTTCTTTCAGTACAGTAACACTGTCAAATCTGTGTTCTTCATGTATAGTAACACTGTCAAATCTGTGTTCTTCCAGTATAGTAACACTGTCAAATCTGTGTTCTTCCAGTATAGTAACACTGTCAAATCTGTGTTCTTCCAGTATAGTAACACTGTCAAATCTGTGTTCTTCCAGTATAGTAACACTGTCAAATCTGTGTTCTTCCAGTACAGTAACACTGTCAAATATTTACATGTTTGTTCTTCATGTATAGTAACACTGTCAAATCTGTGTTCTTCCAGTATAGTAACACTGTCAAATCTGTGTTCTTCCAGTACAGTAACACTGTCAAATATTTACATGTTTGTTCTTCATGTATAGTAACACTGTCAAATCTGTGTTCTTCCAGTATAGTAACACTGTCAAATCTGTGTTCTTCCAGTACAGTAACACTGTCAAATATTTACATGTGTGTTCTTCATGTATAGTAACACTGTCAAATCTGTGTTCTTCCAGTATAGTAACACTGTCAAATCTGTGTTCTTCCAGTACAGTAACACTGTCAAATATTTACATGTGTGTTCTTCATGTATAGTAACACTGTCAAATCTGTGTTCTTCCAGTATAGTAACACTGTCAAATATTTACATGTGTGTTCTTCATGTATAGTAAAACTGTGAATCATCATTCAATATTGGTGTCAAATTCTGTATTGATGTTAATATTGTTATTGTAAATATTTGTGCATAATTGTATTCATGTAAACTTGTGTATACATTTCATGTTGATGTGGACCATATTGAAAATTGGTCTAGAACCAAATATGTTATCCACTTTAAATAAAGTCGTTTATTATTATTATTATTATTGTACTTCATGTTTTTCCTGTTTGGTAAAACTGTTAAATCTGTCTTCCTGTATGCTTAAATTCTTCAAATTATGGTCTTCATGTTTGGTAAAACTGTCAAATCTGTGTTCTTCCTGTAACAGTGATTGCACCAAGCTAAGTGTACTGGTCATTTAAAAAAAAGTTAGAGTGGCATAAAGTGTAGGGGAGTTGTGGGTAAATAGTCTCAAATTTTATTTTATAACATAATCTGGGGCCCAGCAGTGTCAAAGGCCTTGCCTGCAATATCTTTCATCACTCCCAAAGTGTGCAATGAACATTGTCTTACTGAAGATATTTTCATAAAGTTACTGAAAGTCTTGTTGAGTTTTTCAGTAGTAAAACCAACTGAAATATTTGTTATGTCTTGTTTTTTTGAAGCAATAAAAATGTATGTTTTTGGGGGTCATTATCAAACCATTAATATCTTTTGATTACAAGGTTATACTACTATTTATCTAATTAGGTTAAATGACTCCATTAAAGTATTAGTTTGAACATGATGAACTTGATAAAGTATTCAGCTAAAAGTGTTTTACCTTGTTTATAATGGAGGTTTATGACCTTCGAGATCATATGTGGGTTAAATACTGTACATGAGTGAATGACTAATAGAAAGTTTATGTTTAAGTTACTGAAAGCCTCCCTAAAATTATGTTTCGTAACTGGAACATGCTCTAGGGAATTTTGAAATTTACTGCAAATAGGCCATAAGCTGATAGTCACCATTCCGCTTTGGCATTAAATTTTATAGGTCTTCTGACCAAGGGCCAACCGGATCTTCATAAGTGCTCAAGAATTTTCTCAGACTTTTTTGTGGCCATTTGGAGCAAATCAGACCAATGATAAATTCCTCCAATCTCAGACTCTGTTTGTCGTAATATTGACTAACTAAAATTTGGTATAAAAATTAATGGAAACCTGGATTTTTTTGGTATTTTTGATGATTATTATAACATTACTCTGTACTTATTACAGCGATAAAACTTTCTAGCAAGATTTGTTTTTGAAGTATTAGCAACACTTTGGAATTTATTAAGTTAGACAATTTGTCTCTTTCTGTAAAAGATGGGTGAAAAAAAAGTTTTTATTCTCAACTATTCATCGAATATTAAACCCCATCTTAAAAAATTCTATGTAAAGCGGATGTCATTGTGTAAAAACTTGACATCGAAATACAGAAAGTTATATTAATACAAAATCTGAATTAATGTCATAACATAAAACCCTTTTAATCAGTTACTTTTTACTCATTTATAGGACCTCATAAGAAATGACACTTAATTGATAAAACCGTTTGGCATCTTTGGTGGTCCTGACGGTGAATTGATTCAATAAATATCAGAGGTTCATAAAAGCTTTTAACCCAATTTGGCAAATACGATTGGGCAAAAACTGCAATCTTTTGTCCTATCAGATCAATTTAACAAGGTTGACACATGTAATTGTATGCACTTAACTAAACAGCCAATAGAAATAATTGTAACAGAATGTTTTTGGATAAATCAACCAATCTACCAATAATTATTGGCATGTATCATTTCGGTTTAATGACAACATGGCTATAAAATTATTACATACAGAAAGTCAACTTACAGATAATTAATATGCTCTCCCCTTCCAATAAAGAAATGGGGGTATTCCTGTATAGTCAATGTATATATATCCAATCCTTTTTTTAAACCAAAGTTGTAATAATTTCTGCTTCATACTTTAGCTATGTATTAAGTCGTAGAGGAATTGCTTCTGTCTTATTAATTGGCACCTGAAACTTGAGGGTCTGACAGTGTAGTGTAGACTGGCAGGTGGTTGGAGGGAACGGTCAGTTGGTCAGTGTCTTGGCTTTACATGTAAAGTGCAGGCCGAGTATTGTCGTGATCTAAGGTTTGGCTTGGGCATTGTGTATGCCATGAAATGGTGATCTAAGGTTTGACATGTGCATTGTGTGCCATGTATTGTGGTATGCGATGGTTTATGTTTTCTGTACTCGGCTGTGTGCCATGCAAGACTTAGTGCTGCTTTCCCTGTAAGAATTGCTCACAACTTTTCGGATTAAGGGTTGGGGTTATAATTATGGTCACCATGGATGGCTGGTTGGAGTAGGCTAGGCAATATCAAACATCATGCAAGACTTAGTGCTGCTTTCCCTGTCAGATTTTCTCACATCTTTTTGGATTTAAGGGTTGGGGTTATAATTAAGGTCACCATGGATGGCTGGTTGGAGCATTGAGCTAGGCAATATCAAACATCATGGCACCGATCAGATAGGATGGTAATGGCAATTCTCTCCTGTTTTTAGAACCCGGCCCAATGTGGCATTTATTTGCAGTTGGCATTTAATGTGTGCAGTATTGAGCATACGTGACAACATTAATGTTATCTGTTCTGTGTCAGATTGGCTGCCTGAGAGTGATCTAGTTGTTCTGATTGACTGCCACTGGTATTTAGGTCTGCTGTGACACAATTCCTAGATATATGTTATGTCCTCTTTATTGGCCTATATTAGCAAATACCATATACCCCTGAATATACGCCCCCTTGGGACCATACATTTTGCAAAAGGGGGTCTTAATTAAAAAAAAATAAGTTTCCAAAAAAATGGTGAAAAAATCATAAATGCATTTGCGTTATTGATGAAGCAATAAAATATTGATAACCATTATATTTTTTATACCAAAACTTTCAAATTCTTGAATCTTTATTATTTTTGAAGTCCAACAATGGGAAAGGAATTAAGTCAAAAGTAAGTCACATGTTTTATAAATGTCTTCTTTGATGTTTTTCAGATGTTCGATGCCGAATTTCACCATTGAATGATCCTGATGTAGTTACCGCAGTCTTAGAGAAGAATGTGCTGTCAACAGGCTGTGTTTCCAATAATACATCGCGGAAGAATGGAGCCGAAGTTCATGTAATCCGTTACCAGGCTGGTGGAACGGACAAAGAACGAAATGTGGAGTTATTCATTCAAGATTATGAGAAACATGGTAAGTTTACACTTGTACCCTGATTACTATTACATAGAGGATATTTGTTGATTTTGGTGTAAGATCAAATTTTATTTCACGGAGTGATCGTAAAAATCAATATTTTCACGAGTGACAATTATGAAGCCATAGTGATGTAAAGCATATTTTGAAGCATATATTTTTTGACATGGCATTTCGTTTTATGCACAATACTGGAACCGGAGCGCCAAAACAGTGAAAATAACAAAACGATAATTTCACTGTTATTTTGTCACTGTTAATTTCACTGAGAATCACCGTAAAGGTTGAAAGCAAATAATAAAAAAATCTATTCAAAGTTCAAATTGTTTACAAGTTTAAAAGTGCAACTTGAATTTGTAAGAACAGTAGAAACGTGATGATTCCATTTCAATAAGCAAACATACATTTACATGTACTGTATAGCGGGTATTATTCGCTGTCGACATCGAATGCGCGAAATCTAAACCCGTGAAATAATACTATAAAAGATATACAATTTTTACAAAGGGAGACGATTCATCATCAATGAGCTATAAGAAATAACACAACATGTAAATGTTTGCCGAATGAATTATTTGTTTTTGAATACATATTTTTCTTATGTAAGCTTACGGTAACTTGCAAATTATTATAAATCATCAAATTTTGATGGACTGTAATTGTTTAATTATTGATTATGGATAGCAATATATTACTCATGAAAGTGTACATATCTTCGCAATGTTAAAATCAAATTATTAATGAACAAGTTGCCTTTACGACCGGTTTTCGTGCGCTATTGCATATACGGTTAAACTTTTTTTACGAACTTACACTGTGAAACTTACATAAGAGGGACCTCTATATTTCATTTATTAAAACAAGGTTTTATTTTCGCGGTCAAGGCTGTTTGCGGGAAATCAAGACATCGCAAATTCAAAAGGATCCAATTAACGCGAAAATTGGACACCATGAAATATACCCCCTATACAGTATGTAATTATTTGAACCTTTCGGTCTATGATAACCTATAGAAGTGCAAGCGCTTATTTCCAATGGGGGTCCTGTGTTTTTGCTGAAGGGACAGCAGGTGGAGGAGACGGAGGTGTGATACAAGGTATCCGGGCACGCTGCCCTAGCTCCTTCCGAAGAGGCACCTTGGTTCTTTAACTTGCCTGGTTGCTAAAAAAACAAAAGAACTTGCCTGGTGTACAGCACCGATACACGCTTGCCAACCAGTTCAACTCTAGTTGGATGGGAAACACTGAAAATGACCAAGTGCCTGTCTGAGGATCAAACCATGGACCTATCGATCAGTAGTCAGATTATCTGCTCGACCAATGTGCTAATCCTTGTAATATATTTGAGGCTGCTATGAATTAACAGTTGGTGAATCGGGATGAGTTGGTCTAGGGATTTATTCATTTTAGCCTAATATTTGTTGTTTATTTTCAGGATTTGATAAGCCATTTATAATTGTGCTGGCATCTGATATCAAAATTTTCTGGCAAGTCAGGCTGAGCAAGAACCCTAAAAGTCTGGGCAAGCATACGTTTGTGGTAAGTTTTCAATATATATAATACAAACCCTGGAATACAATTATAGCTCATAAATGTAGTTTTCCTTTATTAGGCAAGCTAGCAATTTCTTTTTCTTGGGAAGGGATCTGACCGACACTTTCCTGACCATCTGCATTTGCACATGTGATGGCTCTATATAAATATATTTGTATATCTGATAATTGACATTACGCCAGAGAAGAGATGGTTTGGCGAAGACTTTCAAGTTAATCCATTGGACAATGTGATTATAATTTAATGTTAAAATTGATTTAAAGGGCATTAATTGACAACTGGCGTAATGTCGATAGTATGGGTTTGTCAGTGTTCTAGTATACTTGGTCAGTTTAATAGACAGATCCTAGCACATCCTGCTCTGTGGGTATTCTATTCGTCTATCCTCTTCTTGCCGGCTGGCACATAAGGCTGCTACCAGAGTTATCCATTGCTTCCTGTCTTTGGCTATCTGTTCAACTTCTCCCAATGTCTTCCCCATGGTCTTAATCTTATAATTGATAGTCCTTTGCCATGTTTCTTGTGGTCTTCTTCTGTTTCTCTCCCCCCTTGATGGTGTCCATTTGAGTCGGTATTCAGGGCCGGTATTCACAAAGCATCTTAAGCAGGGGCGTAGCTGGGTCACCTCAGAGTGTACGCCCGTTTTTAGATTTAGTTTTGTGGAGTATATATGTAGCAACAGACTCAACGTGAAATCAACTGTTAAAGGTATTATGCGAGCGAAGCGAGCTAGAAAAAATCGGTTAACCTGAGCAGCAGACACGTATACTCATTCTCAACTTGATGATGTTCACTTATTACAATACTTTAGAAGCGAGCGAAACGAGTAGAAAAAACTGAGCAGCAGGCATACATACATGTTCCCTACTTAATGATATTCTCTTAGTAAAGTTCTGAGCGAGCGAAGCGAACTAGAAAAAAACACTGTTTGCCTGAGCAGAAGGTGATACATACATGCTCCCTACTTGATTATATTCACGAAATACAGTACTGAGGGAGTGAAGCGAGCTAGATAAAAATTGTTTGCCTGAGCAGCAGACATACAGTCCTACATACATGTTCCCTACTTGATTATATTCATTTAATACTATATTGAGCGAGCGAAGCGAGCTAGATAAAAAAAAAACCTGTTTGCCTGAGTAGCAGGTCATACATCCACGTTCTCCATTTGATGGTATTCGCTTATTAATTTAAATTGAGCGAACGAAACAAGCTAGAAAACGCACAGTTATATCTGAGCAACAGGCTATACCTTCAGGTTCTTTATTTAGTGATATTTACTTTGTAAAGTACTTAGCGCGCGTAGCGAGCTGAAAAAGAAATTTGGGCAGCATGTCACCCAAACTCTATGTTTTAGTATATTTGATAAATTACTAGATTCTTAAAATATTGAGCGAGGTAGTACTGTTTATTTATTTAGACAGCATGCAACACAGACTTGATATGAGATGAAATTCATTTTGGAAGTTGATGAGCGAGCGAAGCGAGCTAGAAAAATATCTAGAATATACCCTGAATCCAAAAGGAAGACTGTCTCTATTAATGACCATTTATGCCTAACCCTAGGGAGGCATCGATTTTTATTGCATTTTTGAGTCATTTCATTTTATCTTTTTTTTTTCATGGAGCGTACGCCCGGGCGTACGGGCGTATGCCTGGCTACGCGCTTGTTAAGTGAAAACTTAAATATTTTGACTTAAGTTAAAAAATGATGTGGCCATATTTTGCAAGAAACTAAGAATAGTAAAAAATTTCTTGGTGATTTTTGTAGCGCTTAACATAATGCTTCATAGCAATGTAAAAAATTGATAATCTTGATTTTCTTGTTTAGCTGATACACTTAAGGAAATACTAAGATTGTGGGAAAATTCTAAGTTTTCACTTAAGTTTCTTGGTGAATACCAGCCCTGTACATGTGTAATTGATGATGGGGACTACGAAGGGGCTCCAGACAATATGGCAGTCCTCGTGATCATAATGAAAAAAACTTTAAAATTATTTTTTCCCTTTTGTCTTTTCTGAGTAAAATACCCTTCTCAAAAAAAAATGCGCTTTTTACCAAAATGCGCTTAAAAAGTGCATTTTTCCTGCATTTTCTACATAAAAGTGTATTTATACTGCATTTTTGTCAAAAAACTGCACTTTAGTGCATTTTTTCTACATTTTTTTAATTGAAGTGTTTTTTTTCTGCATCTTTTTTAATTGAAGTGTATTTTTTCTGCATCTTTTATTCAAGCTAGTGTATTTTAACTGCATCTTTTCATTCCATAAGTGAATTTTTTCAATGAAGTGCATTTTAAGTGCATCTTTTGTAAATGAAGTGCATCTTTTACAGTTAAAATGTACAGTATTGTAATCAAGTGCATTTTAAGTGCATCTTTTGTAAATGAAGTGCATTTTAAGTGAATCTTTTGTAAATGAAGTGTATTTTTTAATCATACTTTTTCTGTACTGCGTATTAGGGGATTTCTATAGCCCATATGATTTTTCTGTTGCCATGACAACCATAAATTATTGTATTTTATGTACATTATCTACTTATTGGTCCCTATCCACATAACAAGTCTCAAATATCTAGCTTAAAAACTGTTGAGTTATGACAGGGTTCAGATTTTAACTATTTTCAGCATTTCTGTATCCATAGCAACCAAAAATTTTGTCTAAATAAAAACAAAATGAATGTGCATAATTAACTTATTAGTCTCTATCCACATACCAAGTCCCATATATCTAGCTTAAAAACTCCCAGTTTTGACAGTATTCAGATTTTAACTATTTCAGTATTTCTGTATCCATAGCAACCACAAATTTTGTCTAAATAAAAAACAAAGTAAATATGCATAATCTCCAAATTGGTCCCAATCCACATACCAACTTTCATAAACCTAGCTTCAAAACGGTCTGAGTTATGACATGATTCAGATTTGGAACTGTTTTCACTATTTCCGTATCCATAGCAACCACAAATTTTGTCTAAATAAAAACAAAATAAATGTGCATAATCAACTTATTGGTCACTATCCACATACCAAGTCTCAAGTATCTAGCTTAAAAACTTTTCGAGTTATGACAGGGTTCCGATTTTAATCATTTTCAGCATTTCTGTATCCATAGCAACCACAACTTTTGACTAAATAAAAACAAAATTCATGTGCATATTCTCCTAATTAGTCCCTACCCACATACCAACTTTCATAAACCTAGCTTCAAAACTGTCTGAGTTATGACATGATTCAGATTTGGAACTGTTTTCACTATTTCCGTATCCATAGCAACCACAAATTTTGTCTAAATCAAAACAAAATAAATGTGCATAATTAACTTATTGGTCCCTATCCACATACCAAGTCTCAAGTATCTAGCTTAAAAACTGTTCGAGTTATGACAGGGTTCAGATTTTAATAATTTTCAGCATTTCTGTATCCATAGCAACCACAAATTTTGACTTAATAAAAACAAAATTCATGTGCATATTCTTCTTATTGGTCCCTATCCACATACCAACTTTCATAAACCTAGCTTGAAAACTGTCTGAGTTATGACAAGATTCAGATTTTAAACTGTTTTCACTATTTCCGTATCCATAGCAACCACAAATTTTGTCTAAATAGAAACAAAATAAATGTGCATATTCTCCTAATAGGTCCCTATCCACATACCAACTTTCATAAACCTAGCTTGAAAACTGTCTGAGTTATGACAAGATTCAGATTTTGAACTGTTTTCACTATTTCCGTATCTATAGCAACCAGAAATTGTGACTAAATAAACACAAAATGCATGTGCATAATCTTCTTATTGGTCCCTATATACATACCAAATCTCATAATTCTAGCTTAAAAACTGTTATGACAGAATTCAGATCAGGTGCACTTCAAGTTTTTTTATTCTAATATTCAATCGTGACCAAGCTAGACGTATACGCAGTGCACCCTGCTGTGCCCTAAGTGATCAATACCGCCCTGCCCTTTGTAAAGTACTGATTTGTATAAAGAAATGTGTCAAACGAGTAATAAACAGAGTGACATGTCGTATAATTGACAAGATACCGTGAGATATGTCAATCATCCGTAAAACACTCTCTAATTAAGATCGATGGGGTGGAGCTTTGCATCCGCTGTCAGCCAATGAGATCGCGCATCGCGGTAACGCATTACCAATGTGCGAATATTTTTTAATTGACAAGGGCAACTGACATTAGTACTGATCGGTGATAGCACATCGACAACTATTCTTATTAATTTCAAAAGAAAATTTGTTGCAAATTACCGGCAAGTTTATGTATTACTCGGACCTAATTAACTTACCTAATTTAACAGTCCTGTAATACGTTATATCACTGTAATGCATGTGCGTTATCCAAACATTATAGTAAATCACGGGACACACAATATTACGTGTAACCTTAAATTCCCCACGTGAAGTCTGTGAGTTACACACGTTATATGACGTCATTATGCATAACTCACGCTTGTTCTGTACTGAGCAGGGTGTAGTTACACACGCTATATATAGACCATATTAAAAAGTAACTAATGAGTTAATCATGCTTGGAAATATTAGGCGTTTAATAAATCATTGAAAAGTTAGTTTTAATGGATCAGGAACATATTGCTTAATGGATTTTGACTGGATTGCTAGTGGTGACGAATTTCCGAGTATGTTCGGCTATTTCTTGTCAAATTTTTCAATTACGTTAGATTATAAATTCGTTTTTGGAAGAGCGATATAAAAATGAGCTTTATTTCCTAACAATATTACTTACTTAGACATGTCAACAAAAACTTACAGATCGATGTAAATCTAAATAGATCGACGGGATATAAAATTCTGATCTAATAAATAAAATAATGGTGGTATCACACGCGCAAATTTGTCATTTTCATTAAGAGAAAATCTTTGATTTTTTTAAGTTTAACATCGCGTGTAATTGTGCATCCATTTGATGAAAAGCCACGATGGTTGTGAATTCAAATAATAAGCAGTGTAAATTAGTGATTGTATGTTTAAATATGTACATATGAGTACAATTTGACAAGGACAGTACTTTGTCTATGTAACTCCATAAATTTGGGTACTGTACTAGTAGGCCTCATTGGCTTCCTGTACATAAATTTTGGTTATTCCTCCTTACAGCGGGCCGCATCCTCCACAAAGTGTCCTTTTTACAAACTTGCACCCTACCTGTCCTTTACAAATCCTGGATGGAACACGTAATTATATCTAAATATCGTATTTTTGTCGATCATAAACAATATATTTCCCAATAATATCGTATAATATTAATCGACCCCGCACGTTCAAAGTACGGCGTTACGGGATTTTAACCATTAAGCATTTTTTGAATAAACCAATCAGCGACGGCGTTATTTTTGTGTTTTGATTTAAAAAAAATGGCCACTAGCATCACTAGCGAATGGAGAAAACAGACGCGGAACATGGCAATTTGCCGATGATTTACGGACGTATGAAGGTTAGTACATAAGTATGCTACGAGAGGCTTGTATAATCTCGTAATTTTCAATAATTTTTCGACAAATGGCTACGATTTTATGGCGATTGAGTAAAAATCGAGAACGCCATGCTAGATTTCGTCACAAATCATGATTCTCACATTTCGTATCCAGTTTAAATCGTTTTTACGCTCAGTTTCGTAGACATTATGACGTTATCAACATATACTGCCGACACAAAGAAAGGAATTATACGATAATACGACCGAATATAGGAAAAATTGCCGCGATTTTTTTCGGAAATTATGGTTTCGAAAAAAATTACCTCGAACTTTAACAGAGCAAAATTCATTAATTATAGTCAATGTTTATTACAATTTAGTCATATTTAGGAATTAATTACACTTAACTAAGCATCCCAGAGCGTGTAGTCATGCCACGAAGAGCTTTTACCTCCACACTAAACTAATGCCAAAATTTGCTAAAAAATGAAAGGCATGTGATTTTAAAAACAGTTTTTCTTCCTCTTTTTAGCTCACCTGACCACATTGTGGTCATGGTGAGGTTTTGTCATACCGAGATGTCCGTCGTCCGTCGTCCGTCGTGCGTCGTGCGTTGTGCGTCCGTCAACAATTTCTTCAAACGACTTCTCCTCCTAAACCGCTTGGCCAAATTTGATAAAACTTAACAGGAATGTTCCTTGGGTGGACCTCTACCAAAGTTGTTAAAAAAATTCCAGTCCGTCGCATAACTAGGTCACACAGGCTAAAAATAGATTTTCAAAAAGGAAACTTCAAAAATCTTCTTCTCTGAAACCGTAAGGCCTAGAGCTTTCATATTTGGTATGTAGCATCATCTTGGGGTCCTCTACAAAGATTGTTAAAATTATGTCCCTGGGGTCAAAATTGGCCCCGCCCTGGGGGCCCTTAGTTTTACATAGAGTTATATAGGGGAAACCTTAAAAAATCTTCTTCTCCGAAACCGCTTGGCCCAGGGCTTTCAAATTTGGTATGTAGACTCAACTAGAGGTCCTCTACAGAGTTTGTTCAAATTATGTCCCTGGGGTCAAAATTGGCCCCGCCCCGGGGGCCCTTAGTTTTACATATGGTTATATAGGGGAAACCTTTAAAAATCTTCCTCTCCGAAATTGCTTGGCCCAGGGCTTTCATATTTGGTATGTAGACTCAGCTAGAGGTCCACTACAAAGATTGTTCAAATTATGTCCCTGGGGTCAAAATTGGCCCCGCCCCGGGGGCCCTTAGTTTAACATAGAGTTATATAGGGGAAACCTTTAAAAATCTTCTTCTCCGAAACCACTTGGCCCAGGGCTTTCATATTTGGTATGTAGACTCAGCTAGAGGTCCACTACAAAGATTGATCAAATTATGTCCCTGGGGTCAAAATTGGCCCCGCCCCGGGGGCCCTTAGTTTTACATAGAGTTATATAGAGAAAACCTTAAAAAATCTTCTTCTCCGAAATTGCTTGGCCCAGGGCTTTCATATTTGGTATGTAGAGTCAGCTAGAGGTCCTCTTCAAAGATTGTTCAAATTATTCCCCTCAGGTCAAAATTGGCCCCACCCTGGGGGTCACCATTTTACTTAGACTTATATAGGGAAAACATATAAAAATCTTCTTGTCTAAAACTACAATGCCTAAGAGCTTTGATATTTGGTATGTAGCATCATCTAGTGGTCCCCTACCAAGATTGTGCAAATTATGCCCCTGGGGTCAAATTGGCCCAGCCCCGGGGGTCACCGCTTTACATAGACTTATATAGGGAAAACATATAAAAATCTTCTTGTCTAAAACTACACTGCATAGAGCTTTGATATTTGGTATGTAGCATCATCTAGTGGTCCTCTACCAAGATTTTTCAAATAATGCCCCTGGGGTCAAAATTGGCCCCACTCGGGGGGTCACCGTTTTACATAGACTTATATAGGGAAAACATATTAATATCTTCTTGCCTAAAACTACACTGCCTAGAGTTTTGATAATCATCTTGTGGTTTTCTACCAAGATGTTCAAATTATTCCTTTGGGTGAAAATTGTGCAGGGTTTATAATCAGGTGAGCGATATTGGGCCATCATGGCCCTCTTGTTTATATTTTCCGTAGTTTGTGTAAATCATAATACATGTACATATGATTAAATATGTTATTTTCTACAGGATTTGAACAGATTATGGGTCCCAGGGAAGAAGGATGGAACTTAAACATAGAATTGCTGGGAGAGGTGACAAAGACATTTTATGAACAACAACATGAATTTGCAAAGGTTTCCTTTATACTAAAGTTTATGTTTTTAACTGGAAGGATAAATATTTATATTATCCCACACATAATAATTGGAGCCTAGGACTATTATACATTTACAATAATTGAACAGGAGTGTCTGTTACTTGATCAGTTCGGTTGTTTTGTTATTTAAGTTCTCGACACCTTTGAATTGAATTCTTAAAATATTTTCATGAAGCTTCATTGTCATGAGGGGCTACATATTTTTATTGCTTTGGCAATCTTATGTATTAAATTAAATATCGGTCCTTTAACGATTTATGAATAAAACACTTCTGTTTTCATCAATATCTCTTATGTAACTTATAAATTATATATAGTAATTAACATTTTTTATTCTCTACAGGCCTTGGACAAATTAGGCATGAATGACGAAACTTGAAACAAGAATTGCTTGGAGAAGTGACACAGACACAAAACTTTTATGAACACCAACATTTGCAAAGGTTTCCTTTATACATTTAACTTAGGGATAAATATTTATATCCCACACATAAAAAATAGATTTTTCTTCTTCCATGTAATTTGCAGTGCCCAAAGTCTGGGGCATGATCGCAAATGTTGAGACAGAGGTGAGATACAAGGAATCCGGGTGCGATATCCTAGCTCGTTTCGAATAGATTCCTTGGTTTTTTAACATGCCCGGTGTAAAGCACCGATACATGCGAGACTACCCCTGGGTTACCAACCAGGATCGTCTCTAGTTGGGTGGGAAACACTAAATAGCGTTTCTGAAATGACCAAGTGTCCCGGCTTAGAATCGAACTCAGGACATCTTGATCAGGAGTCAAGCGTCTTACCACTCGACCACCGTGCCACCCTCATTACTCATTATCAATAGAATGGAGGTCTATTATGTATTTATAAATAATATTACAGGAGTGCCTATAACTTGATCAGTCAGTTTCTTGCTATTTAAGTTCTCTGCAATTTTTGTATGGAATTCTTAAAAAAAAATCATGAAGCTTCATAACCACGAGGGGCTTTACATATTGCCTTGGCATTCACATCTATAGATTATATATTGGATTTAAAACCTTTACTTTAATTATTCATGAAAAAATACATTCTTGTTATAACTATTTGTTAATTTATTTCTAAAGCTTGAGCTAAATTATACATAGTTAAATGTTTTATTCTCTACAGGTTTTTAACAGATTAAGCATGAGAGATGGAACTTGAAAATTGATAAGACCTACAATGGCTTGGAGATGTGACACAGAAATGAACAACAAGTTACATAGACAAAGGTTTTGGTTTGTCTCTTACTGGAGAAACATATTTTTACCCCACCAATGAAATTTTGAGGGCTATATAGACTCGAGATCATTGAGGTTACAAACCACAAAATGCCTATGTGCACCAAAATCAGATACACTCATATATATATAGTTCCTACAGAAACTGGTGATTGTGTTTAATGGTAGTATGCCTTATCAAGTTGAAAGTTGATTGAGTTAACAGGCATTGAATACATGTATGTGATGTATTAATTGAAACAGTTTTATCTGAAATATTTGTTGAGGTTTTGGGTAGGGTAAAACTGGATTTGATCGTTCCCCAATATTTTCACTGCATTTGACAAACAATATTTTTCTGATATGATGTGATACCTACTATTTTTGTATGAACAAAACTGTATTTTCTATCAAATCTTTTTATGTCTATATTTTTATTGGTAATTATATTTTTATTCGGACAAGCTTACTACCATGGCAACATACACATTGACAACCTGAAAACCATGTAGGTGACTTATGTATTGCTGGCAATTCCTGATTACTTGTTGATTTCATTATAGCATTATCTTGTCCACAGCATAACTTTGTCAATGTAGTTTCAAATGACTTCAAACTTTATATGATTAAAATTCAGTTAAAAGACATTCTTGTTATAGTTATGTTCATACAGTTCTATTTCACAGTGTAAAGAATAATTATTCAGTGCTTTAGCTCACCTGTCGCAGAGTGACGAGGTAAGAAGTTGTGATCACCCTTCTGTTGACCATCCACATTTTGCTATGAATAAGCCTTTAGTTGCCAATCAGTTTTCTGCTGCAACTCGGCTGGCATATCAGTGCCTCGACTCGAACTTTTTTTGCCTAATCTACCTGACAAAACTTCTATTGGATTGTTCATTGGTTTTGTCATTGCAAGCATCAATATATGCTATTCTGTTGACTGGTTATGTCCCCTAAAAGGACCAGAAATTCACCCAAAATGTTTTTTTCAAACGAAAAAGATACACCTGGGTGTACCAGTATTATCCGGGTTTTCTTTTGAGAAAAATACTAAAGCTGGAAGTACATTTTTTTCGGCAGAAAAATGCGCTTAAGTGTATTAATGCACTAGAAAAATACAGTTAAAGTGCACTGAAGGCAGAAGTGTTTTTTTTTCAATTGAAAAATGTAAGTAAAATGCGCTTTAGTGTATTAATGCACTTACAATGCACTGAACCCAGAAGTGTTTTTTTTCCAGAAGAAAAATGCAGGAAAAAAAACACTTAAAATGCACTGCCCCGAGAAGTGTTTTTTTTTCCCAAAAAAATGCAGGAAAAATGCGCTTAAGCGTATAAATGCACTAGAAAAATGCACTTAAAATGCACTGAACCCAGAAGTGTTTTTTTTCCAGAAGAAAAATGCAGGAAAAAAAACACTTAAAATGCACTGCCCCCAGAAGTGTTTTTTTTTCCAAAAAAAATGCAGGAAAAATGCGCTTAAGCGTATAAATGCACTAGAAAAATGCACTTAAAATGCACTGAACCCAGAAGTGTTTTTTTTCCAGAAAAAAATGCAAGAAAAATAAACTTAAAATGCACTAACCCCAGAAGTGTTTTTTTTTCAGAAAAAAATGCAAGAAAAATGCGCTTAAGCGTATTAATGCACTAGAAAAATACACTTAAAATGCACTGATTACAGAAGTGTTTTTTTTTCACAAGAAAAATGCAAGAAAAATGCGCTTAAGCGTATTAATACACTAGAAAAAAACACTTCAAGCGCATTTATACAGAAAAAATGTAGAAAAAATGCAGAAAAAATACACTATAAGTGCATTATTGTAGGAAATTAAGTGCATTTTATGTGCATTTTATTTACATTAAATGCAGTCGGTAAATAAAAAATGCAGAAAAAAAACACTGCCAATACCGCTGCGTTTAATGCGAATTAAATGCGTATTAAATGCGCATTTAAAACACTTATTCGAGAAGGGTATTAATGTTTTTATACAACTTTTTATTTCATAAAATGTGTGAGAAGTTCCTTTAACCTTGCAATGTAAAATTTGACATACCGTTTTCCCCCTTAATTAATGCCAAACAATATGCAAACGGGGACATTTATTTGGAGGTCTTAATTTTCACACAAAAAATAATATTTTACATAAAATTGGTGGAAAAATCATAACAAGTAATAACAAAATTTTGATAAAAAAACATCATATTACAATAAATATACGTTTTTTTCCAAAAACAATGAACACATTTCTCCAAGGGGGGGGGGGGGGCTGTTATTTAGGGGAATACGGTACTTTTACTCAGGATCCAGGAATCTGAGTTTATCAAAAAAAAGTTAGAGTGAGGATCAGCTATCCATCAGAGTGCTATAGGATTTTACAGGAGAAAAAACCCATTAGTGTAATTAACTTATAATGAGCTAATTTGGTAAATGCTACTGTTATTTTCATTTTCTGATGTTGATGACAGAAAAAAATTGAGATTAAGTTGTTGTTGAAACATTTGTTTTTTCGCCTCAATTTTGAATAATTTTTTAAAATTGAGATTTTGGTATAATATTATGGTACATTTTTAGTGACCTGACTCACTGTGGTAGTGGCAGAAGTTATCTTAACACAATCATGAGATTATGACATTTACTTTAAAGTATATATACCTTCCTCTATTGACCAAAAACCTGATCCTGTGCAAAGCAACATCATTATTTTGTTCCAGAGGTAACAGAAAACTATAAATTTAACCTCTACAGAGCTACCACCTGTGTACTACATAACAAAATGAAGGGTATTACTCTAGACTTAGAGGTTATACTGTACATACAAAAATTAGAAAAAAGATTTAGGTTAGCCTATTTCGCATCGTCGGATACCCACGCTACATATACATGTTAAGTCTGATCATAGCATGTAGTAGTATAACGTAATGAATCGAACATGGGTTCACAATGCCTATTTTGTAGCACTAGTGGTTGCCTGTATTAAAACATAATGCTATTATTTTGTAGCGCAAGTTGTTGCCTGGTATTGAATGTTGTATATTTCTGTAATGTATATCTTCCATTCCTAGAATGAGATCTATGGGGAATAATATACCGGGCAAACAAAGAAACGTCTACTATATAATTATGTAGTAGAGCATTTATTTGCACCTACTAGAATTCAATTACCACACCTTATTATCCCCCCCCCCCCCAATCTTTGATGAGGGGGAATATTGCTTTGCACTTTTCTGTATGTCTGTCCCATCCGTCCGTCTGTATGTTAGTAGACTAAATGGTTTCTGTTCAATTACTCTAAAATGCTTAGTCCGAATCGTCAAACTTTACATGGAGGTTGGTCAGCAACAGCAGATGACCCGGATCAATTTTGAGGTCAGTAGGTCGCTGGATCCGGATCAATTTTGAGGTCAGTAGGTCAAAGGTTAAGGTCACTGTGACCTTTACCATTTTTGATTACCGGTATTTGGCTGCCATGGAGGCATACGTGTTTTCCGTTTCCTAAGCTTTAAAGCGCTACCGAACACTTTCATTCAGTTATCTTCCGTTCAATTAAATCTAGAAATGCTGGATTACCTCCCCTGGAAAGCGCTATGTAGTACTGCTTGGGAAACAGACACATATTCTTCAGCAAAACAATAATGAAAAAGGATATCTCGTTATTGAGTATAACTTTTATATTTTACATGGTGTTTTAATAAACGTAGACGTTTCTTTTGTTGCCTGGTGTATATATTTCACTGATCAGTGCTTAGAATACTACAAGCAGCATAAAAACCCTGGATAGATACCATTCAACAAGAACTAGCTCTTCAAAATAGAAGAGTACATATGGTTTAGCAATTTGTATTTTTCCTAAACTCTGCACATCAAAGAGTTTCTATATTGAGCGAGAAGGTTACCAAAGGAGAATTTCTGTGTGTACGAACATGCAGTATCAGTCAGCCGTGTGATGCCTGTAGTTGAAATCTGACAAAAAGGTAAAATGCTGGAATGGATATATTTTTAGGTTGCAAACAAAAAACAACCCCGCATACCGTATCTTTCATTTCTCATTCCTTGGATGATCGAAGCCTGTGTGGAAAACCTAAAATTTGAATGACGGGTACAGACCAACTTTGGAACCTAAGTCAGCAAAGTCATGAGAGTAAATTTTCTTTTGATGGTCTGTGAAATTTGAATTTGGTCCGTGAATTAAAGTTTCAAATTTCAACCTTTTTAAGTCTAGAAATTGAAAAACCTGACCAATGATAAATAAGGTCTAGCACAGACAAGGGCAACAACTCTACTCACTATTTATACTACATCAGACAAGGGCATCAACTCCGCTCACTATTTATACTACATCAGACAAGGGCAACAACTCTACTCACTATTTATACTACATCAGACAAGGGCAACAACTCTATTTTAACTACTTCAGACAAGGGCAACAACTCTGTTCACTATTTATACTACATCAGACAGGGACAACAACTCCACTTATTATTTATACTTCATTAGACAAGGGCAACAACTCTGTTCACTATTTATACTACACCAGACAAGGGCAACAACTCTGTTCACTATTTATACTACATCAGACAAGGGCAACAACTCTGTTCACTATTTATACTACATCAGACAAGGGCAACAACTCTGTTCACTATTTATACTACATCAGACAAGGGCAACAACTCTGTTCACTATTTATACTACATCAGACATGGGCAACAACTCTACTCACTATTTATACTACACCAGCCAAGGGCATCAACTCTTTTCACTATTTATACTACATCAGACAAGGGCAACAACTCTGTTCACTATTTATACTACATCAGACAAGGGCAACAACTCTACTCACTATTTATACTACATCAGACAAGGGCATTATCTCTGTTCACTATTTATACTACATCAGACAAGGGCAACAACTCTGTTCACTATTTATACTACATCAGACAAGGGCATTATCTCTGTTCACTATTTATACTACATCAGACAAGGGCATTATCTCTGTTCACTATTTATACTACATCTGACAAGGGCAACAACTCTGTTCACTATTTATACTACATCAGACAAGGGCAACAACTCTGTTCACTATTTATACTACATCAGACATGGGCAACAACTCTCTTCACTATTTATACTACATCAGACAAGGGCATCAACTCTACTCACTATTTATACTACATCAGACAAGGGCAACAACTCTGTTCACTATTTATACTACATCAGACAGGGACAACAACTCCGCTTATTATTTATACTACATCAGACAAGGGCAACAACTCTGTTCACTATTTATACTACACCAGACAAGGGCAACAACTCTGTTCACTATTTATACTACATCAGACAAGGGCAACAACTCTGTTCACTATTTATACTACATCAGACAAGGGCAACAACTCTGTTCACTATTTATACTACATCAGACATGGGCAACAACTCTCTTCACTATTTATACTACATCAGACAAGGGCATCAACTCTTTTCACTATTTATAATACATCAGACAAGGGCAACAACTCTACTCACTATTTATACTACACCAGCCAAGGGCAACAACATTGTACACTATTTATACTACATCAGACAAGGGCAACAACTCTACTCACTATTTATACTACACCAGACTAGGGTAAGAACTCTGTTTACTATTTACAGGGTGTCTCAAAATACATGTTGGCTTGTTGACGACTTATCACACCTTTACGACTCGCTGTAAAATCTTGATTTTTGGGGTGAATCATAGATCATTGTAAGAAATGAAGATTTTGTTAAACAAATTTGTTATTGTATACATACATTTTTCTATAATACATGCTCGAAATGTCCACCCTTATTTTGCAAAACTAGCTCAAGACGTCGTCGGAAGTTTCTAATGACGTTAGCACACGTGTCCGGTGTAATCTTCTTAATTTCTCTACGAATAGACATCTTTAAATCCACTGTCGTTTTGGGTTTTGGATTATACACTCTGTCCTTCAAATAACCCCAAAGAAAAAAATCTAGAAATTAGATTTTCTCCAAATGTGTCATTTAACCATGAAAGCACCATATTTGCTGTGTGAGGAGCAGCTCCATCCTGCTGATACCAGCAGGTACTAGTGTCCAATCCCCTCCTCGTAAGTGCCGGGATGAATTTTGTGCGCATGAGGGTTAGGTTACCTATCCGCTGTGACGGAGCATGTCTTCCGGTTCTCTTCATAAAAAAATGGACCAATGATCCCTTCAACGCTAAGCGCTGCCCAAACAGTCACCTTTTCACTATGTAGCGGTACTTCATCGTGAAAGACAGGTTTTGAAGAGCCCCAATATCTAACATTTTATTTATTCACATGTCCGTTGATTGTTAAATGAGCTTCGTCTGAAAACCAGACAGTGTTAATCACGTTGTCATTTTCACGCATCCATTCTGCGAATGCGAGTCTTGAATAAATGTCATTATTGCGCAAGTGTTGCATCATTGATATTGTATACGGAGATACTTTTAAGTCATACCGCAATATTCGCTGGACTGTGGATCTACTCGTACAATTAGAAGGTTCAACAAGTACCTTTCTCACTGATGTCCTTGGAGTTTCTTCAATCGCCTGGTTGACTTTTGTGATATGTGTTTCTGTACGCGCACTTTTCGGTCTCCCTGGATTATCTTCTCTCCGATCATTGACGGACCCATGACTTTCAAATTTACGCACAAGTCTTCTTATTTGCTTCTTTGATGGTGTATGTGAATTTGGATACAATTCAAATAATCTTCGCCTTACTAAAGATGGAAATTTACCCATTTCGTAGTAAATCTGAACTATTTCCGCCTTTTCAGCCATGTTGGAATCTATGACATCATTAATAACGTCATGACGTCGTGTACCGTTACCTTGACGTCTCATGACATTCTTCACTAATCAATTTATATATTTTCCTTTCATATGAGACTATTCCCATTAATTTATGACGTCTATTGACGAAGTTTTAGCCTTTCAACAAGCGGACATGTATTTTGAGACACCCTGTATACTACATCAGACAGGGGCAACAACCCTACTCACTATTTATACCACAACAGACAGGGGCAACAACTCTACTCACTATTTACACTACATTAGACGGGGGCGACAACTCTGCTAATTATTTATACTACATCAGACAAGGGCAACGACTCTGTTCACTATTTACACTACATCAGACGGGGCAACAACTCCGCTAATTATTTATACTACACCAGGCAAGGGCAACAACTCTGTTCACTATTTATACTACATCAAGCAAGGGCAACAACTCTAGATTTCAAATTTACATAAAATTTGGTAACATTTAGCCTAGTTGTGCATATTTTTATGATGTAAATCTATGTCTAATTAATAATGCTAAGAGTTATGGCACTTTGTAGGAGATGTATATTTGTCTGTCAAAACTCATCTAGTAACTGACTACATGTGTTATATTGTTGTACTGTTTCTGTGTTGTACAAGTCATGCGGTATGAATGATATTGTACTTGGAAATTTGAATTCTATGCTGTTGTAGTGTACTGTTAAATCATTTAATTTCAATGGGGCGAATGTTTGTGGTTTGTGAGAAACTGACTATTGAACATGGATGTTATTTCAAGGATAACATATCCACAAATTTATATACTATATGAATCTTTAATATTTTCCGGGCTTGATTTTCATTGTTGAGATCACCCAGGAAATCAACGAAATTAAATCCCCCTCACAAATATTAATAATTTTACAATAAGTGTTCGTGCTGCAATAGTTAGTGTACTAGAACTATAATTTACATGCTGATATATCAAACAATCATACTGTTCTGTACAAAATGATAAAAAGGGTAACATATCAGCATCAAAGCCAATTAGCTCGGAACTAACATATATTTGTTTTGCAATTAATGCTAATTAGTGAAGCTCGTTATAGAATTGTGAGGCACTTGAGGTTGTTATGTTAAACATGCAGTAAATGACATATGGTAAATATTGGCCAAAAATTCTCCTGCACTCTGCGTAGTTTTTGTGTGTATATATATATATATATATATAAGAATATCTGCCTCGGTGCCAAAAATTTCTTCGAGGTATCAAGATAATGTGCAAAGGCTAAGTCAAAAATTACTTTGGGTTAACATGCTGAAAGTGCACTTTGTTTTCAGCTAGATAGCTTTAATAGGCTTGTGTTGAAGGCTATTGAAGTGAATCAAAGCGCTGATATCGCTGAATGAACAGGGGATGTTCCTGCGGTCAGACAATTATATTTCCAGTCACAAAGCCTGTGGCACGTTCCCCCCCCCTCAAAGTGGTTTTGGGAACATCAGATACACTTTTACCTTTGGTAAATGTACTGCTAGTACTGTAAGGCGATAAAGCACAAAGTCATCCCAGAGAATGACCAAATTTATCTAGTTTTATCTATTATCAGATAATCTATTATCAGAGTTCCTGTTAAAACTAAAGCAAAAAAGAATCTAATAGTTATGAAAGCATAATTGTTTTTCAGTTTTGGAACCTTAAAAAAAAAAAATCTTCCGATACAGCTCTATACACTTTAAGTCAACAGCTAGGTCATCATTGCTGGAATATTGTTTTTGAAAAATATGATATAAACTGATCTTTTTTCAGATATCAATTTTTGAGACCTGGATTTTTAATAGTAAACTATACCCCCTAAAGGCTGGTAAATTGATGCTACATAATATGAACACTCTTCAGGGATTGGCTGATTTACTAATATTACTGTAATGATCCAGGCTAATTTACAAGTAATTTGATCCGGTGACATAAAAATGACTATTAAAAAGCTTGGTTGACAAATTAACTTTTGAACTTTACAATTGATGCATGAAAAATTGATGATGCTTTGTAGTATGATGTGAAAATAGCCTGAATTATTAATTTTCATGGCCATTTGAATATCAACTTGATGTATATTATGAACATAGTTCTGGAATTTTTAAGGGTCAAACATGATAATAGCTTTTCCAATGAGGGGTATTATAAAACTCAGGGTCAAACATGAGGGCTGTTGCTGTACATGTATAAAAAAGTTGCCACAGTCTTTTAAGATATTGTACTGGAGTGCAAAGTTGCCATAGCCATTTTAAGATTTTGTACTTGAGAGTTGTGTTGCCATGTATATTTATAGATTTTGTACTGGACAGTTATGATCCCACAGTTATTTTAAGATTTTTTGTACTGGACAGTTCCCTCTTGCCATGGTTATTTACATATTTTGTTCTAGACAATTCCCTGTTGCCATGGTTATTAATAGATTTTGTACTGGACAGTTTTGTGTTGCCATGGTTATTTATAGATTTTGTACTGGACAGTTCCCTCTTGCCATGGTTATTTACATATTTTGTACTAGACAATTCCCTGTTGCCATGGTTATTAATAGATTTTGTACTGGACAGTTTTGTGTTGCCATGGTTATTTATAGATTTTGTACTGGACAGTTCCCTCTTGCCATGGTTATTTACATATTTTGTACTAGACAATTCCCTGTTGCCATGGTTATTAATAGATTTTGCACTGGACAATTCTGTGTTGCCATGGTTATTTATAGATTTGGTACTGGACAATTCTGTGTTGCCATAGTTATAGATTTGTATAAGTCAATTCTGTGTTGCCATGGTTATTTATAGATTTTGTAGTGGACAGTTCTGTGTTGCCATGGTTATTTATAGATTTTGTAGTGGACAGTTCTTTGTTGCCATGGTTTTACCGTAGATTGTGATTAGTTTGTCAATCAACGACAGGAGTATGTAAAACAAAGTTCTCTGTGTATAGATGTAGATTTATTTGACAGGGTTTGGTATTTTGCTACATAACAACATACCTCTAATATCATGTCAGGCTTCAGTTGGAATTACTTGTGGTTATTTATAAGCATTATTGCTTTTGGCAGTAGTATGTTTGTTGTGTAGTTCAATTCATGTATGCTACTTGTAAATGTTATTGAATTCAGTTTTAGTGTTTAAATATTATTGAATTCAGTGTTTCATACATGTAGTGTTTAATCACTATGTTGCATTCAGTTTTGGTGTTTGAACATAATTAGGTACTTAAATGACTTAAATGCTACTAAATGCAGTTTCCATTTATTAAATTTGATTTAAAAACTTGATTTAATCTGTTTTTAATTCAGTTTTTAGTATGTTACACATTATGTACAGCCATCAAATTCAGTTTAGTGATTTTCGGTTGAATGTACAATGCTAGTTACAACGAAGTCAAGAGTGTTTAAATATGTTTGAATTCAGATTTAAATGTTATTGACTCTCGTTGAAATTAGATTTGAGTGTTCGAATGCTACTGAATGCAATTCCAGTGTTTAAATGTATGAATATATTATACTGCCTAAAGTACATCTCATTTATGTAGGAACACTAGACAATTACCAATTTTGCTCTATCTTTTGCTGTTATTAACTGATACTCGACCAAATTATTACACTCGGTTGAAAAGTGCATTTGGTCGAGCATCAACTAAAAACAGCTAAAGACAGAGCGAAATCGGAACTTGCCCGGTATTCTTACATAAATGAGATGTACTTTAGGCTATCATCATAATACAATCATATTAAATGCACGATCTTCATAATCAAGAAAAACTCACTGTTCTAAGCAGACTAAATCGCAAATGTTTTGAGTGCGAACGTTATTCATTTGATCACGTGATTCTCCACACTGACATACAGTAGGAGTCTATTTTATACAAAAAGGTTGTATATCTCCATAGAGCAACAACTTTTATAAGATATTTACTCAAATACTATAATTGTGTTTTAAACCTCTGTAGAGCAACAACCTCTCAACAACAGCTAATATCTGCAGCTCCCAAAGGGTGATGCTCAACAGAAGTTGTACTTCACATACCTATACAAAAAAGATATGAGGAATTGAGACAGGATAGGCAGCACTTAACTTAAACAGTCAAGCGCAGAAAACAGTAACAAATAACGCACATACCTAAACAGAGCAATGCCCACATATAACTAGGGCTGTAACGGTACGCTCACCTCACGATATGATACGTACCGTCAATTTTTTTAACGGTTCAGTATATTTCGGTATGATACAATATTCTCTAACAGCAGCAAAAAAACTACAATTTTTAAGTGACAATGAATTTGTTGATTCTATAACAGCAATTATTATCTTGCTATCAACTATTTTAAATGAATTTCGACAATATGAGGCATATATTAATACAATTAAAAGGAGTGAAGCATGGTAATTATACATAATCAGAGGACTATCAGACAGTTTTGATCTCTGAATATTGTTTTGCTCATGAAAAAGCTTATACCGAACCGTATCGAAATTTGCAATTCTTGTACCGTGAACCGTGTGGAACTGAATTCCGCGGTCTTTCGTGTACCGCGGTTAACCGTTACAGCCCTACATACAACCCAACGAAATGATTGAAAACCCAAGTCCCTGCTGCAAAAATGCAGGATAACCCAATTTCTTAAAGACATAACCTACGGTTCAGGTACGGGTTATGTAAAACAAACAATTTTCAAACAGGGGCCTAATATATACTGAAGTGACAATAATGAAGATGAAATGTGGATCTTAATGGATAGAAAAACTGTTCTTGTGTGGTCATATAAAAAAGCTGTGTGACCTTTGAGGAACTTTACAAACAGTATTATCACATCTTATTTACAAGTTCTGACTGAACCTCTTCATGGGTAGAAAGGAGATGTAATGAATCTCCCATAAAAATGTCGCAATTTCCTTTGTTTGGAGTCTAGTACTCTAAAAATGTGCTTGTTAGTTTGGTGATGGGCCAAGTGTACCATAATTATTGTTTGTGGCCGAGTTATATGCTACCATAATTATTCATATAAGCAAGCTTAGAATTCAGCCAGATTTTACAATAATTATTCATATATGATAGTTCAGAATCAGTCAAGTTTTACTGTAAGCATGCTGAGACTTTCCCTGCGAAATGAAGCCTTATAGTTCATGAACAATTCATGAAATATTCACAAATTGTTCATGAATGGTCAGTGAACAGAAAATGGAACTTGTCAGTAAAGTGGTGTTAAAATATAAAGTTCATGAATGGTTCTTGAATACTCATGACATGAATTGTTTGTGAACTCTTCTTTCTAACAAAATTCATGAACATAATTCAGAATTTTTGTTCATCAGTTCATGAACATTTTTGTTCTATAAAATTAATGTCCCATTTTCTGTTAGCTGTATCATGGTCCAATTGGTACTAAGTATGGTCAGGACAGAGGAACTGTTACAGTTCAATGTAGTTGGTTTCCAGATCTGTTGAGGTGATGCATATTTGTGAAGATGTTATCAGGCGATGAGAATGTTTTCATTTTTACCTAACTACCTTCAACACATGCACTTTGCTTTTCTGGGTTAACTCTCTAACAAGGGGTACATGCATTTCCATGATTTTATTGCACAAACAATTTCAGCATGTTACAAGGTTCAGGGAACGTGTTACTGTAACTTATCTGTAGGTTTAGAGGTGCTCAACTCTGCAGATGATACAGGCAAAAAAATCCAATTTTTTTTCTTCATTTTTTGTGAATGTTTCTGGGAATAACTTAGCATTGTACTAGATCTATTTAAATACTAAATGGTTCTGGGTAATTTGGTTGGCAGATGTGGTCTTTTGTGTCCAGAGTTTGTTAAGCACATACAATCTATGATATTAGTGCTTAAATTTTTCATTAGCACATAACTCAAAAGTCTGCATCCCAATTAATTTGACATGTTATATTGTCCAAGTCATTTTACAGAGTCGATCCCTATCCAACATTTCAACAGAATTATGGCCCCTGATCGACCTCTCTAAAATATAGTTCAATTTATGGACCAGGCTCCTACCATTGTCTAATTAAGCTTTTATTGAACATTGACTTGTTTTCTCTGGGATACACAAGAAATAATCAAATAACCTTGAAGGAGAAAAAACAATGCTGACAAGTTTAAATGACTGCCTAGATGAGCCTATTGGTATTTTGTTTTGCTTATTTCCTCCTGGGACCTGAAGACTTTTTTAGATTTTTTTCCATTGTAGTAATTATTTAAATCTCTCGGTCAAGGATAACCCATGAAAGTGCAAGCACTTATTTCCAATGGGGTCCTGTGTTTTTGCTGAAGGGATAGCAGGTGGAAGAGATAGTGGTGTGATACAAGGTATCCGGGCGAGATGCCCTAGCTCTTTCCGAAGAGACACCTTGGTTCTTTAACGTGCCCGGTGTATAGCACCGATACACGCGAGACTACCTCTGGGTTGCTAACCAGTTCATCTCTAGTTAGGTGGGAAACACAGAAAAGCGTTTTAGAAATGATCAAGTGCCCCGGCTGAGGATCGAACCCGGGACCTCTCGATTAGCAGTCAAGCAGGCTATCCGCTGGACCACCGTACCACCTCAATGATGATAATTGTTATAAATGTAACGTGTATACTAGCATTGTTAAAGGTCACTGGTATAACAGATGACCCTTATTGTACATCTGTTTTGAAAATGAGGCTAAAATAAACATCTGTTTGGTTCATGTAACCCCCTTCCCCAATACTTTAGGCCAATCCTAGATTTTTAATAATTTATTATGAATGAAATTTGTATCTCCTTTTTCTCATCAATTTTATTTGACATAATACATTTAAACAACAGGCCGCACATGCAGCAGCCAATCAATTGTATCTTCAACAGATTGTTATATTCCAATTTTTACATGGAATTTAGATTGAGATAGAAAGTGGGTCATTAATTATATATAAGTGGTGTCAAAGAATATAAGGTCACTGAAGCTAATTTATGAAAATTAAGGCATTCTATTTGTTGCTTATAATTAATCCGCAGATTTAATTCTGGCAATTCTTAGTTGATTCTTCAGTTTGTGCTGCCCCCCTCCATTCCCCTGTTGAATTTATAAATGTTCATAAGAAATGAAATCCTGTGATAAACAATATACTGTTAAATCATTTAATTTCGTTGGGACGAAATTTTGTGGTTTTGGTAAAAAAGACAATTTCGTTGGGACTTGAATTTGTGGATTTTGTATTTCAGGTAATAAAACTTGGATCAAAATTAATGTACGTTTGGATGAAATTTTGTGGTTGAGATGAACCACAAAATCCACGGAATTTAATCCCCCACGAAATTAATGATTTTACAGTATCTAATGCAAGAATGTTTGTTTGACAGTTGACTTCACAGTTGATATATATTTCATTTTAAAGCAAGACATTTTTGTGTGATTGCTTCTTTTATCCGCTTATATATGCAAACAAAAAATTCTGTATCTCACTCTGTTTGGAATCCCTTAGCGTATTAAAATAGACGTATAAAAAAATCCTTTATATAGATTTCTCTTATACACAGAGTCAAGTTTCATCATGTCACAATGATATTTGGAATGTCAATAATTTTTTGTACAGATTTTCTAGAGAAAACGTGATAAATATTATTCTATCATATGGATTTACAGAGAAATTGTCATTTAGTATTACGTAGGTGTAAATATGATAAAAATAATCTATTTCTAAGATGCTTGTAATTTATTACATTTGAGGGTCGTTTAATAACTTCAGTGATAATGTCATTGTAATTTATTACATTTGAGGGTCGTTTAAAAACTTCAGTGATTGTCGTCATTAAGTTCCCATGCTGTATGATCAATGCTAAGTTGTCCTTGTAAGTTTATTTCAGCTACCAGTTCTCGAGGGCCGCTTTCAATAATTCGCCAGTTTAGCCTCCCATCAACTCTAAAGACCCCGCAGTGATTATTAATTCTCCAGGCCGATTATTGCCTTTCAGCCTGGCTATGTCGTGTATTTAACCTCTTATTATATCACATTTTAAAATTATGATCTAAACATTACATAAGCTGTCACAAACTGATCATTTAGGGATATCTATGTATATGTAACACTTAAAGAATAAATCAACGCAAATATATTAAGTAAAACTTATATGTAGACCCATAACTGTGGTTGCCATGACAATAGAAACATTGACAACCTGAAAACCAGGTTTGGGTCTTCTGTATTGCTGGCAATTCCTAATTACTTAATTATCTTCGATCTTTCCGTGGCACACAAAAATAGAAGAAATTACTCATTCTTTATGTTTTGGGGACAGTGCAGATACAGGAGCTGTGTTTATTCCAGAGTCACCACTGGTTCTTTTACATGCCAGGTATATATCACCCATACATGGGGCCTCTAAGGTTTAAAGTCTCGTACGAAAGACTATTAGTAAATTAAGTTGGTCAGCCAGGGATTTGAACCCACAACCTTGAGATCAGAAGTCTTGTTCTCTACCAACTGAGCTAAGCAAGCAGATATCTTGTAATAACCATATATGAGCAACAAGCAGATATAACAACAAACAGAAATAGCAACAAGCTGTCACAATGGTTGATTTCGATCAGTTGTGGGTGTGAAAAACGTTTATATTGTCACAATGGGGAGGAAATACCTCATATTTCAAATGTCAAAACAGAGCTGTCTCAATAAACAGACTGCTATAAATTGCTGCTCAACAAATTGCCAGTATTAGAAATTGCACTATTATAAGTGTCCTTGCTGCTCCTTTTAGTTTTGTTCCTCTTATCTGACATCGACTGAAAATTAATATACGGCTATATCTGTGTATAATGTTGTCAAGGCAACGTGGCAGGTTGATAATTACAAGTAGATTTATTTTGAAAAATTCTAGTACTTCCTGTAAAGATAGAATTTCTAACTTTGTTGTTGATGACAACGATAAATTCATAATGGTATATAATATTCATGTTATATCAATTGAGAAACAGATGCGCAATAGTTTTTTGCCGGTGCAAAAAATGTGTCCTTAACATATGAGACCTGATGCCTACAGCAAACGTGTCCATTCCTTTGACAATTCTTAAAAAAATTTATTGACCATTCTTTTTATATTTATAATTCCTAAAACAATTAATGTCTACTTTCCTAAATAATTTGACCATAATGCTTTGAATATGACTTCCTTTGAATGTGGCTTAATTATAAATCCTATATATTAGTCTATTATTACTTTCATTCAAATGAACTGTGCATGAAAAATATGAATTGATACAAAATTCTCATTGGAATTTCACCATTTGTGCATCGACCATTCTTGTGTATGCTGGACGTTTCAGTGATTTATCCATTCCTGTGAAATATCTTTCTTGCTATTTCCTTCTTCTTCTGTTGAACTCTATTGTGGAACCAGTCTGTTACTCTATTGTGGAAACAGTCTGTTAACTCTATTGTGGAACCAGTCTGTTAACTCTATTGTGGAACCAGTCTGTTAACTCTATTGTGGAGCCAGTCTGTTAACTCTATTGTGGAACCAGTCTGTTGAACTCTATTGTGGAACCAGTCTGTTAACTCTATTGTGGAACCAGTCTGTTAACTCTATTGTGGAACCAGTCTGTTAACTCTATTGTGGAACCAGTCTGTTAACTCTATTGTGGAACCAGTCTGTTAACTCTATTGTGGAACCAGTCTGTTAACTCTATTGTGGAACCAGTCTGTTGTTATTAAGCCACTGATACTCCTAAAATAGAGAGTCTGCAAAAACGAAACAATTATAATGGCAGGCCTCGATCAGCAAAAAGCTTAAATTCTCTGGTTTATTTTTTTCTGCTCCAGAAAGTGAAATTTCTGGGTATTGATTCTCTATTATAGTTTGTAGCTGTTTGTTTCTTTGTTCTCTATTTTTATGTTGTGGAAGCATTCCTTATTGTCATTGATTTTAGATTTAAACTGGGATAATGTGTTTTTGTACATTTTGTGAGGGAGCGAAATTATTTCTTTGAATTAGAATCTGGCAGTTTTTTCCTTGCTTTTAGGGTGACTTGAGATCCATGTAGTAATAAAGTTGTGAATAAAAGTTGTGTTTGTGATGTTTTGAACTGATTCTCTATATATATACATACATGTTAGGTGTTTTAATGTCTTTTTAACATACCATAATCGTACCAAGATAATTTAACAATGGACTCATTATTATCAGAGGTCAACTGATTGTTATTTGTATTAATTAGGGAAAAAATTGTCTGTTTTCGCTACCGGCTTCGAAAAAAATAGGGTCAGTAGGTAGAGAATAACTTGTTTTGAAAGTTGACCTTTAAATCATCCACTGTTTAGTTTAGAATACCCAGAGACATGTACCTTCCTTGATAAAGAAAAACAGAAAGAACCAAAATGTCCTGATAGAATCGGTCAAATTCGAAGATTTAGATTTTTCTCACTTTTGTCCCCAAAAAACCCTACTAGGGTACGGGGCAAAAAAGGGTCAGTAAGGGTAGCGTAAACAAGCAATTTTTAGGGCCATGGGAAATAAAAAAATTGTCACTTAGGCACAACAAGGTTGTATCTGAGACCCTTCAAATGATACAGTAATTCAAGATATAACCTTGTTGTACTAAAGGGATGAACATGTTCCTGCTATATCTTGACTTGACTTACTGACTGGAACCATCCCTAACCACAATCCATTTTGGTTCATGTTTCTTGTCAGCATTTTAATCTTGTTCACGCCAGAGAAAACATTGTCTAGGTTTGGGCATTGAAATGAAACAGTTTCATAATGGTTATATTGCCTTGACGTATAATTATTCCCGTTTTGAAATTGTGCCATTGGAATATTGAGCACTGTTACTTAAATTTGCAAAATGTCAAATGAATGTGGGACATGTGACATTGGAAAAGTTTGAGGGTGTGTTCTTAGAAGGTATTACTTGTGAACCAATAAATGCAAAGGTGCTGACAGATATGTTGCTTCATCCTCTCATGTTTTACTGCCATGAAATGGTTTGACTTACATTCTATACCAACATCCTGTCTTATTTTATGCCATGAAATAAATGGTTACATTTAGTTGGAGTATGTTTAGTACAAAATTGATAGAAATAGGATTTTTGAAAACCTGATTATATTACGTATACATGTATACAGTATGTATTATGTCACGATTTTGGAACTAATACTGCCTAAACCAGTTCCCCATTAAGTCAAACTTTGGTAGATTCTTGTGTTTTCTATAACATTTCTGTCATTGATTTATCGTGAAATCTAGGTTATAATTTACATATGGTAAATCTATTCTGGATTTACATTATAAATTCATTGAGGAATTCAAGTCAGTTATATTGTAAACACTGGAATGACAAACATTATATATAAAGCCTTGATGGATTGGATCTTCTTTGTAAATCTTCTTGCTTGGAATATATTGACACAGAATCTTGTTCTAAATCTAGACTTTTATTATGTATGGTGATTTAACTAGTTTCTATTAAGTGGCCAATAATTTACATTGGGTTCTCCATACTACTATTTTATCTGCGTCCCTGTTTAAAAATATAATTTTTATGTTCGGGATAGGTTTTATTTATAAAGCAGCGCCCAGCCATCTGTATGGACCCTCCAACAGGAGTGCCATTGTGTGTCTATTGGTATGACTGACCCTGAAGCAACTATTGAGAACATATTAAGAGATAAGAAAGATGCAGTTTCAGGGTATAGGTAATTAGGAGTAAAAGATTAATATGTGAGCAACAAGTACATCTCTTAATATAACACGGTGTTGTTGTATAGAGGTTGTTGTTCTTCCAAGGTTAAATTCATAGTACATATATAGGGTTAGGGAAATTTTGAAGGTTTTGTTATAGAGGGAATAACTGTTGCTACACAGAGGATAAAATCATAAAAAGTATATAGGGTTAGAGAAATTGTGAAAGTGTCGTTAATTGTTGCTCTGTACAGAGGACCCTGCGGAGAAGTTATTCTGTGTACTCAAAGTTGTCATAGAATAATTTCAAGCCGATATTATGTTAGCTACAGAATCTTGGTACATTTTGTGACTTTAAGACTCCTCAGCGTAAAGCTTTGATTTATTTATTCGCATAATAATGTCTCTGACATTTCTCTGTGTTTATTATACACCAGGATAAATTAGCACATTTTCTCTGATGTGTTCGAATTTTGTCTTACAAGTGCTTTTAGAAACATTCGACATGTCTTTGAATTTTTCTAACAATGAATTATGTTTGGTGTAGTGTGAAACAACCATATTTAAAGAGCTCTACATTAGCAGTAAAGTAAGGCATCTAAAGCAAAGAAAGAAATTATTGTTTTTACTTTAAAACTGCAACAAACTGTCATCAAAATAGACCTGGGGCCTTATTCACCAACGTTGTAAGTCTAAAACATAGACTTAGACTTTACATTGCCAAATGTTCTATTCGCTCTCATGTTGTTATAAATGTACCAATTTGATATAAATTGGTAAACATGTTCAGTGAGTGACAACCAATAGTCCGATAAAATTTCACATGGTTAAATCTAATTTCAAAGAAATGGCTATGATTATGAATAATGCAAATTTTAAGTCTGAGTTTTAGACTTACAACGTTGGTGAATATTGAGGCCCCTGAACATCACTTCCCTGAGACATGTATAGACACAAATAAAAAAAACTGATTGTACAATGATGTATTATACAAATTCAAGTCTGAAGATTTTGAAATTCAGTGTTACATAATCTTTAGACGAGTCTGAAAATGTCTTCTTGGTTATGTGTGCAAGTTTGAAAATGACTGCATTTTGGTATGTGAAACACAACTCTGAAAATTGATTACAGTAAAAAACTTTCTTACGGGGGGGGGGGGGGGGGGGGGGGGTATAAGTCTGAAATGGCTAATATAGTCTGAAAATGTTATTATATGAACTGTATCATTCAAGTCTGAAAATATCTTCAATATTAAATCTGAAAATGCCTTTATTTATGAAAGACTTCATTTTTATAGTGTGAAAAACACAAACTGTGATATGATCTGATCACTGGGTTCATTCTTGTGACTTGCGCAGTATCAGCATAGATCAAATTAGTCACGATAGTTCTATATATACTCAAAAATGATACTTATTACTTTAAAGTGACTATAAAATTGTGCTATTTTAGTAACTGAAATTGATATTATTCGTATAAATGAGATTTTCAGTTGGGTTAAATATTTTCATATATCATGGAATATAAACGAAATATATTTATACTAAGATGAAACATGTACGGACAGTCTGTGGAAATCCTGTACCTCTTTAAAGCAGCCAGATAAGTGAATTTTACATCAATTGTGTGGGTCACTATATAGCAGATGGCTGGTTGATACAGGTGGTTTTTAGAAACCTTATTTATCGAAAATCAGTGGAGAGAACTCTGTAGTGCAGTTACTTCCCTTAACAATCAGGGAAAGCAATACCACTATGTGCAACTCATTTTAATTATTTCTCAGAGTTTAATTATTACTTGTGCTTCTTTTTTGCATTGGACTGAGACATAATAGCTGCAGTGTATATAATAGCCATTTGCTTTCATCTGTGTTAATTTAGCCGATGACCCCCCCCCCTGACTTTCACACAGGTAATTGTATAATTGATAAACATTAAAACGAAAAAAAAAATTGTTATTTTCTTTATCAATGATACAGTTACCTGTGTTGGATTCTAGGGAGATACACAGTTATTACTTTGGCAGTTTAAGGCAAGTTGTTGCTACATTCAGGGTGAAAACTTTATACTGTAAGTGGTACCAAAAATGTACCAGTTGTCTGTCAAGTACATTTTATTGTTATAGTTGTTTGTTTCAACAAAGTCTCTTGAAAACCTTTGACATTTAATGACCTTGAACTAATAGCAAGACAGAGCAGCCTCCATGCACTGCCTGGTACATAGTATGTCAACTGATGTGCCCACATTTTAACTTGTTTATGTTATATATTCTCTCCGGTATATTTTTGATGATATCGGTTATACAGCTGATGTCAAACGAAAAAGAAGTAAGACAAAAATGGATAAAAATGGAAGACTTTGATAATTTTTTAAAAAACATAAGACATAATTGATAGTGACTTGATATATCTTTGTATACTTTCCAAGAAATTTTGTCTATAGTTATGTAAAGGTTTGGTGTTATAAAAGCTAGATAGAATTACTTGATATGATAGAAGGATTGTCAAGAAGAGTTTGTTCATAAACTGCTTATTATCTCTGGTATTTATCCAGGCCATGTTTATCCAGCAAATTGTCTCCTTATATAGTTATAAGCTGGTACATTATGGAATCTATGGACTCTTCTGTTGCATACACAGTCATTAGACACACATACACTATATCGACGGTGCCAAACCGAAACCCCGTAACTCAATTTTGGTGCGAAACCTTTTTTTGCAGCATCCGCATCTGCTAGACGTCCCGCACATTTCTGTCTTGTTGCCATCTAAGAAACGTGATTGGCTATTAAAATGGCGACAAGACAGAAATGTGCGTGATGTCGATCAGATGCGGATGCTGCAAAAAAAGTTTTTGCGCCAAAATTGAGTTACGGGGTTTTCGTTGGCACCGTCGATATACTACATAGGGAAAGAACCATTTTCTTCAGTTATTTAGGAAGCTTAAACTCCTTAAATTTTCAACAAAAAGCTCCCACTAATTATTGAGAATCAAAAGAAAATATATTTCCATAACAAGCCACTATAGTTATTATTGGTGATTTGAATATATTTTTGACATTATAGAGACATATATAATAACACACTTTCTTCTGACAAATTATGATAATTAATAGTGCTTTGTACATTTAGCTCATTTAATGTGATAGTAGAGAAAAATATGCTAGTTATAGGGAATGCCTCTTTAAACTCTACATGTCGATGGCTTAGAACAAGAAGGTCATAACTCCTACTTACGACCTTATAAGACTCATACATATTTGAAATCTGCTTCACAAGGCGCTTCTTATGAGCCTATTTTCATGAAAATCTGAAATTGTCATGTTGACCAAAATGAAGTTTTAAAAACGTGTTTTCCCATAGGTAAAGACTAAATTACAGACAGTTTTCTCTTGTTTTCTCAATATATCGATTTGGTAGTTACAACCTTCTGGTTCTAAGCCAGCGATGTTTAGAAAGCTTTCAACAAAACGACGAGTGAAGCAACCTGGCTGCTCTGATTTGACCATGTTAATTATTAATTATCAGTATGTAAAGAAACTTTAGGTCATGGCAAAGGCAGCACGAAAATATATACTAAACTAAAATGCAAAGGCAGCACGAAAATATATACTAAACTAAAATGCAAAGGCAGCACGAAAATATATACTAAACTAAAATGCAAAGGCAGCACGAAAATATATACTAAACTAAAATGCAAAGGCAGCACGAAAATATATACTAAACTAAAATTGAGGGTGATTGACAAAATTGTTAACTCAAAATTAAGGTCACTTACGCTACAGAAGTAGAACCATGGCCGTGGTCCAGTGGTTGGCTAGCTGAAATTGTAACCCTTAATAATTTACGTTGAATTCCTGGTCACCCTTGCAGGTGTATCTTTAGCTGTTTTTAATTGATGCTTGACCAAATGCAGTTAATTTTGAACCGATAATTTGGTCGAGCATCAATTAAAAACAGCTAAAGATAGAGCGAACTCGGTACTTGCCGGGTATTCTTACATATACAGAAAGTACTTTAGGCTATATAATATAACCATATTAAATGCACGATCGTTATAATCAAGAAAAACCTCACCATTAGCAGACGAAATCGCAATAGTTTTAAGTGTAAAACGGCATTCATTTGATCATGTGATTCTACACACTGTTCTCTAGCTTCCATGAATTTTTTTCAATGATGTAGTGAGGAGAAGTTGCTGTTTTATTGTGGAAGGGGTTATGGAAAATCTGGTGATGCAGCCTGTGACCGTACATAATTGAAAAAAATTGCCCAGAATCTGCGTAAAATTGATGTTCAGAATGATATAATTATTCTATTTGCCTAAGCACTCAAATTCAATTTTCTCCTAAAGTGATAACACAATTGTTGGCCTGATGTTTGGCCTAACAAATTGTAGTTGTAGTATTTATTTGGCCTAACAGAGTGTAGTTTTAGTGATGTTTTGCCTAACAGAGTGTAGTTTTAGTCTTTATTTTCTATGTTCTCTTCCCAATATCCCTATAAACAGGGATGCTTTTTTGTACTTGACATCAGCTCTAGCTGGTGAATTACTTGATTGATTTTATGGCCCATGAAAAACCTGGCTGGATGCCATCACGAATATATTAAGTCTATAGAGTTGCCAAGGGAAGTAATTCTTACTGGATAAATTACTTAAAGACAGACATAGTTACTTATCTTTTTGTATATTTGTTACTGATTAAGATTTTATGCGACTGAAGCCTGCATTTACATGCATTAAACAGATATTTGTTGGTATAATAAAATTAATAATTACAATGATAACAAATTTATTTATCTGGATGATTCTAAAGTTTATTCATGAGTTCTTAACTTCTTTGTGGGTTTTAATTCTGAGGTGCACTTTGAGCAGGATAGGCATACTGGTTTCATGTCCCCTTGACCATAATTTTTTAAACTAATAGTCAATTAATCTGTTCTAGTGAATAGAATAGAATATAGTTTATTTTCCAAATTCTGGAACCCCCCCCCCCCCCCCCCCCCCCCCCCGGTATACAATTTTAATATTTACATAAACGGCAAACCAAAGTTTAAATGAAACACACAGTGTGATCCATGATGTATTATTCTAGTTTGATATTGAGGTAATCTGGTATTATGACTAAAATAAAAATTAATACTAAGTATATATGACCATGCAAAACAAAACTATTCACAAATAAAACAAAATATTTCACCCACAAAACAAAATCCTTCACCCGTAATTTTTTTTTAATGAAATACTTTCTCACAAAATGAAGTCCTTCACCCATCCCGCTTTGATTATCATAGGAATATTCACTGACAATTATCTGACAGTTTATTTTATAATGGCCTCCTGAACAGTGTGAGGGAGAAGTTCAACTTAACAGTATGTCAACTTCTGGTTAAGTCCTCGCGTAACCCTGAGCGTAATCTGACGTAACCCTGAGCGTAATCTGACGTAACCCTGCGCGTAATCTGACGTAACCCTGCGCGTAATCTGACACTTCCTATAACAAACTTGACATAACTGTTAGATAATACAATATATTAGAATTAGCTTTTATTGAAATATTTTATGAAACTTGATAGAGTGATAGATTTGTGGAATGTTTGGAGCTATATTGAGGTGCTTCTATCTGTCACTTGTCAAATATTTCACGTTTATTGTCGACAGTACAATACCTGCTGGACAATACAATACCGTGTTTCCGTTTGTTCACATCTAGTAGCAGGAATATTTCATTGAAATCAATTTGAGTCAATATTTGTACTACCCACCGTATTGAATCATCTCCGTACTGTAGATTAGGACAATAATTGTGTTGTATAGATTAATTAAAAGTACAAATTCATATATTAATGTTTGTATTGTTATATATTTGTTGTACTTTTATGCTATTGAAACAAATGAAGCGAACTTGCTATGATGCACTTTTAAGGCTGTAATGAAAATAATGTTTTTCGACCAGTTATATTTAGCTTTGAATGAGTTTTGACAACTTTTTCACTCAGACTTGCACATGGTACTTGAATTTGTGTTATCATATTTTCTGTGTTGTTTGAGTGCATGTTCAACCTAGCTGTTTTAATTTGTCACAGTCTGATATTTATGTCATTTAAGCCTAGGCTGCAGTGAATTATCATTGAGACTTTCTGGACTACAATTTGGGGTTACATAAAAGAAATTTAATTGGGAAATAGCTTTGCGAATTTGATATGAACCTGACCTTTTTATTAGCCTAATTTAACAGCTGATATTATGTGTATATTTATACCCCCGGTTGTATGTTTTCGTAATCAGAGAGTATCATGAAGACGCTCAAGGTGTAATACCTACAAACTCAAATTTGAAATACCAATATTGCATGATTTGCTTGTGGATATATTGGTATATTCAAAGCATGAACTTGTAAAATATTCATGCATTGAGGTCAAGATCAGATCAAATTTTCCAAGCTAAACCTTAGTAACTCTACATATAAACCAAACAGCTATAACTATCTGTCTGTCCTTGAATTGTTACTTGGGTTAAGATTCAGCTGCATACTTGTGCATTGAAGTTGCAGAATTGTTCTTGTTTTCTATAGCAGCATGCAGTTCGATGCTATGTAACATAAAAATGTACTATCACCATCGCTCGAATACCATCTATAACCTGTATCAGCTGTGTCTTGTCTTCGTACAAAAACCACAATAATAGGTTACCTGACACATATAATAATATAAAACTTCCAACGGTTGGACTTGATTGCGGATAGAAAATGTATGTTTACTCAAGTCAGCCATAACTTAATTTGACTCACAAAAGCATTTCATAAATGCCTTTTAATACAGACCTTGTGTATGTGGAATTATTCAGACCTTAGGCCAGTCAAGGACAAACTGCCTTAGAAGTGGAAGCACTTAATATTTCCAATGGGGTCCCTGTGTTAATTTCTCTGAAGGGACAGCAGAGAAAGAAGCCTGTTGGGATAGCTAAGCTCTTTCCGAAGGTTCTTTAGCTGGTGTATTATAGCACATTTATAAACGAAGACTACCTCTGGTTGCCAACAATGCATAATTATTTAGTTGGATGGGAGACTAAAACTGTGACATAATTTAGGGTCAAATGCCTGAAATCTTGCAAAAAAATGTATTTAAAAGGGGTTGTTCATTCCAAATGGAGCAGACCATTTTGTTTTGCTTGACATCAATGTTCACATTTATGTTCATAAAATATCACAACTGAATTATAATGTTCCTTTTTGTTTATCTTCAGGTGTCGAAAGGTTCAGGTTTACGATTTGCTTACAAGAAACTGGAATCGCGACCAACAATACTTAAACCAAAGTTACTCCCATACGACCCTGAAGACCTTATGATATGGGTCGCCAAGAGGTTTGCCATCGTAACCACCTTCACCTCGCTCCAAGGTGGCAATCCACTTACAGTCACTGTGGGCAAAGGTTTGTCACTAAACTTATTCTGATGCACTGGCATATACTGATGCAGAGGCGTATAGTGTTTGTCTTGTCTGTTTGTTTGTCCATTTGTTTGTTTGTTACTTGTTGGTTGACTTAGCTATTGTGCGCCCAGGATAAGGTGATACTTACAAACATTTATTGGATCGGTGTACTGTTGCAAAATTGGCTACATAAATAAACCAATACAGTCAGTTATATATTTAAATAACACTGATGAATCGTGCACAATTACTTTTTCCCCTTTTTCCTGTGTTTCTTGATATCCTGGGCGCAATATAATTATGGACAAGGCTTCCACCAGGGCATAAGCATTTAGTGAACGTGTTCTTGTTAAATTTGTAAGATGCTGAACCAATGGGTTCTTGGCATAAGCATTTAGTGAACATGTTCTTGTTAAATTTGTAAGATGCTGAATCCAAGGGTTCTGTTTTATCAAAGAACATAAGGAACTCTTGAACTACCTTCAACCATATATAAGTACCAGTAGAACTTTGCACTCCGCCCATCCAACATCTACCCCCATCTATATGTCAAGAAATCTGGATCCTTCAATAGCTCAAACAATTTTCAAACTATGCTTATGGCACTTGGTGTGTTGATAGGCACCAATTATGAGATTATACACATCTATTTTTATTTGTTTCAGACAAAAATTGTGGCTTCTATGGCAACAGAAACATTAAGAATCTGCAGGGAACTTCTGAGTTGCTTGTAAATCCTAATAACCTATTACACAAGTAGTGATATTACGGCTTTATTAATCATAAATAATTATTTATTATATTTTTTGTTGACAGCCCAATCATTACAGAGTTCACCACCCTCATCTAATACAACAACATGTGTTCTAAATACTGATCAACATGGAATGGTCAATGTTAAAGGCGTTGCCACGGAGATCAGACCTGTGGAAGGATGTATAAACAAAATCAGCTACAGCAGTTTAGAAGAGTAAGTATGAGAAGTAATGTATATGTTACCTTAAAGAGGCATTCCCTATAACTAGCATGTTTTTCTCTACTATCACATTAAATGAGCTAAATGTACAAAGCACAATCAATTATCATAATTTGTCAGAAGAAAGTGTGCGCAAATATGTCTCTATAATGTCAAAAACATCTTTAAATCGCCAATAATAATTTATCGCTTCCAACGATTTATTATTATGTGGTCAAAGGGAAACAACTCGTGGCTATTTTGAAATATGTTTTCATTCTTTTCTCGGTAATTAGTGGGAGCTTTGTGTTGAAAATTTGAAAAGTTTAAGCGATAATGATTCATATTTAATGTATAATATTCCTGAATCGATTTAAACGATCAAAGTTATAGGGAACGCTTCTTTAAAGCCCCATTATCCAGTGGTGTCAGTTTCCCTGATTCATCATTTCTGAAAGAGCAATGACTTCTGGCCAAAATAAAAGTTATTTGATGAAAATATAACTTCTTTATTCATATAATTAAGAAAACTAGTTGTTATAGCACACCCTCTAGGCAAAACTACATTGTTTTTGAAAGTATAGGGCATGCTTTGAGTGGGAAAGAGCTTTCAAGTTGGTTTCAATCCATTACCAAACACAGGTAACTCAGTATCGTTGAAAACGAAAAAAAAAAACGGAAAAAAAATTCTTTTTAAAAATTTATATTTTTCTATAAAGGTTTATTTGTTCTAGATGAACCAGAATTTCAATCAATCAAAAAAAAAATTTGACTATCAATATCTCCATAAACTAATTATATTCATATACAGCAATGTTTAAAGTACTTATATGCCAGATCTTATCAGAATTGATCAAATAGTTAAAAAGTTATACAATAAAATGTAGATACTGTTTCACAGCCGATTCATATGGTGCAATCAACACACATCCATGTGGTCGTCCCTCACAAGGTGTTACACCAGCGACAGTTAAAGTATTCCTTGAAGCAATGGATTTTATTATATAAATATATATATAGCCACACTGACGAGCCGATAAGGCGAAACTAGTTTGGGCACATCTTAAATTAAAATACTAAAAATACAGCGAGCGTGAGAAGTCATTTTTTTATTTTCACAATATATATATATATGATATGAAGTTAATTTTTGGCTTACATTCATCCCATAACATTGTTTGTGTAAACACACATCCTTTTATAGATAATTGGTATGCATAAAGCAGTTTTTTTATTAAAAAACAAACTGCACCTCTCGAACGGGCTCGTGGATTTCTGTACAAATTGACCTTGATCGAAAAATATAAATTTTCCCAAAAAAAACCCATTTTTGTTTTTGTTTTCTTTTTCAACGATACAGTTACCTGTGTAACCAAAGCCATTAAAAATGATACTGGTATATCTACCTTGCTTGATACTAGGCATAGTTCCTGTAGCTGCAGGTTAGCATGATGATGTATGCCTGCATAATATGGCTGGGTTACAAATTCTCTGCACCAGGGGTCCAGATTCATCCTGAAATCCAGATTTGCTTCAGTTGAAGGAATGATATAATTTTTGCACATAATACAAGTTATTTGATGAAACAATACAAATATTTGACAAAGTTATGGTCATTTGAAGTTCATAATCTAAATGTTAACAGTAAAAAAAGAAAAAGTTACCAATTTTCTAGGGCTCTTTTCAGCTGTTAGGCCGCTCAAGCACCCTTTGACAATAAAACAATGTTTGAAGCCTACAACTTTATGGTGTAGGGATGTGTGCTTATGCCACTTGGAACTCGTTTTCAGGATTGAACATTGTGCTTCTGTAGGATCACTGATGTATGATAAAAATACTTTTGAACAAGAGGACTTAAAAACATTATTTTAAAAATTTCAATATTTTACACACACAGGTTGATCTATGTGATTGAATTGACGGATACCTCAGCTGACATGAAGCAATATTCTGTGAATGTTGAGATCACTCGCTCACATCGGAACTTCGAGAAGAAATTATGTCTTGTACTTAAGTCAGCATCACAAGTACAGTGGCATGTGTTCACTACCAAGATAAAAGCTCAAGTAGACATTGTGGTAAGATGTTTTCATGTTTTATGCTGCTTGTCCTGTTTTTTGCTGGATTTTGTGCAAGGTGTACTGTAAACCAATTTCCTTTTGGGAATACAAACTTCAGTTTTTTGCTGTTTGTCAATCGTCAGCATATTCGCAACTACTTTTTTGCGTTTTAAGTCTCCCACAATGTCCGTATTAATTTTGCCAATTTCTACCACTCGCAAACTCTGTAAAATTAAATCATGAAAATATTTTCTTGGTTAACAGTTCCCTTTTACCTTCCCATACATGTTCATGTATTGTCTTGATTGCTGTGTTTTTAGTTTAATGTGGTTATAGAATTTGAAAATATTTAACCTGAGTATATTAATGTAAGTGAGTTATTGTTCAACATTCAGCAATATTTTACTGGAATAACCCTGAGCTACTATGATTACATGTCCCACTTTATGTCAGCAGGATTATAATCTCTTAACCAATGGTCAGATTTCTATGCAGCTATTATAACTTAACATGAATTTAAGTTAAGTTAAGTTACCAATTTTCTAGGGCTCTTTTCAGCTGTTAGGCCGTTCATGCACCCTTTGACATTGCAACTTACCCTGGTCATTGGGCTACATATGGGAACCTACACTAGTGTCTCCCTGGGGAGACTATTTCTCTCCTATGGTGTGGCAGCCAACATCGATCTGCGGCGCCCAGGAATAGACTCTGCCCTCACAGGTACCATTTTACACCATGGTGGAGTGGAGCTGTGGGTCTTGCTCAGAGAAATTAACCAGTGGTCCAGTGGAGGATCGAACCCGGGACCTCTCAATCCCGAAGCGCGCGCCCTACCTCTAGGCCACCGCTCCCCACACTATAAATACTTGGTTCCAAGTCAAGTTGGGCGTATTTCCAGGAATTTTATGTCTGGTGAAATTTACGAGTGTTATGAACCTTTTGTGAGAAAGTACCTTTTTGTGTCATAAGTCCTTCTTGTAAACTTAATAAATATCTTTATTTTATTGCAGGCAAACAGTCCATATGTGTCATTTTCTGGTGTGAAATCAGATAAACTTGTACAGGTTCGTAACGAGAAACTCACAGAGACAGGACTCGATTTACTAGAATGGGTGGAGTTCTATATTGGAAAGATAGGGATGTATGTTGTAATGAATAATAGCAACAGGGTACAGATCACTCTTCCAGAATTAGGTAATTATCAGATACTGTCTTACCTCTTGTCTAATCACTTTCAAGACAGTTTTTTTTTTTAGCTCACCTGTCACAAAGTGACAGAGTGAGCTTTTGTGATCACTCTTCGTCCGTCGTCCGTCCGTCCGTCCGTCTGTCCGTCCGTCAACAATTGGGTTGTGTCCTCTCTAGCGGTCACAATTTTGGCCTAATCTTTATGAAACTTGGTCACAATGATCATCTTAACAAAATCTAGGTCAAGTTCGATATTGGGTCATCTAGGGTCAAAAACTAGGTCACTAGGTCAAATCAAAGGAAAACCTTGTGAACACATTAGAGGTCACAATTTGAGCCTAATCTTTATGAAACTTGATCACAATGATCATCTCCATAAAATCTAGGTCAAGTTCGATATTGGGTCATCTGGGGTCAAAAACTAGGTCACTAGGTCAAATCAAAGGAAAACCTTGTGAACACATTAGAGGTCACAATTTGAGTCTAATCTTTATGAAACTTGATCACAATGATCATCTCCATAAAATCTAGGCCAAGTTCGATATTGGGTCATCTGGGGTCAAAAACTAGGTCACTAGGTCAAATCAAAGGAAAACCTTGTGAACACATTAGAGGTCACAATTTGAGCCTAATCTTTATGAAACTTGATCACAATGATCATCTCCATAAAATCTAGGTCAAGTTCGATATTGGGTCATCTGGGGTCAAAAACTAGGTCACTAGGTCAAATCAAAGGAAAACCTTGTGAACACATTAGAGATCACAATTTGAGCCTAATCTTTATGAAACTTGATCACAATGATCATCTCTGTAAAATCTAGGCCAAGTTCGATATTGGGTCATCTGGGGTCAAAAACTAGGTCACTAGGCCAAATCATTGAAAAACCTTGTGAACACATTAGAGGTCACAATTTGTGACTAATCTTTATGAAAATTGATCACAATGATCATCTCTATAAAATCTAGGTCGAGTTCGATATTGGGTCATCTGGGGTCAAAAACTAGGTCACAAGCCTTTGAAGGCCAAATCATTGAAAAAGCTTGTGAACACACTAGAGGTCACAATTTGAGCCTAAACTTTATGAAACTTGATCACACTGATCATCACTATAAAATTTTGGTCAAGTTCGATATTGGGTCATCTGGAGTCAAAAACTAGGTCACGAGGCCAAATCATTGAAAAAGCATGTGAACACACTAGAGGTCACAATTTTGACCTTATCTTTATGAAACTTGATCACAATGATCATCATTATAAAATTTAGGTCAAGTTCGATATTGGGTCATCTGGGGTCAAAAACTAGGTCACGAGGCCAAATCATTGAAAAATCTTGTGAACACACTAGAGGTCTCAATTTTGACTCTATCTTTATGAAACTTGGTCACAATGTTTATCTCTATAAAATCTAGGTCAAGTTAGATACTGTGTCATTTGGGCCAAAATCTAGGTCACTAGGCCAAACAGGTGAGCGATCCAGGGCCCTTTGGACCCTCTTGTTTTGTTTTTTTTCACTTTCAAGACAGTTGATGGGATCTGTCGACTAAATGGTTTCTGTTCAATAACTCAAGAGCGCTTTGCCCTAGGATCTTCGAACTTTACATGGAGATTTGTCAGCAACAGAAGATGACCCCTATTGATTTTGAAATCAGTAGGTCAAAAATCAAGGTCACTGTGACCATTACAATGTTCGACTATTTCTTGTTAATGGTTTGCGGTGTTTATTATGGATTATATAGAGACCTATAATCACAGACATTTTGAGTTATTCTTTAATTTGCATAAAATGAAAGTCAATCATAAGTTTTCCCTAAGGTGCTTTATTGATATCCTATTGTTTTGTTTATTTGCAGAAGAGAAAGAAGAAAGAAAAGCGAACAGATTTAAGAATTCATTGACCAATGCTCTAACTACACATTGTGACTCTACCTCTATCACTGTTGCTCTCAAGAAGACCGATCTACAGGTACGTATCTGGGTGGTGCTGTTTTTATCAAAGCATTTAGGGAAATTTTGAACTTACAAATTTAAATTTATAATACTTTTAAACAGTGTGGTAAATGAAGCTGCAATACTAATAAAGATTAAATTAAACAACCCCTGCAAACACTATCTATCTCAAATTTGCAGTTGTTATAGAATTATGAAGAATTTAAATTTGAACGTAAGTTTATGCCTTTCATAAGTCCATTGATAAAACAGTAGCCTGTATAGTGCTGAAACTTAATCTTTCAGATTCTTGATAGCCCGGTCTTATACAGCCTGTTCACATTCTAATCTTTCAGCTTGTTGACAGCTTTGGACGTTTTGGTAGCTGAGACTATTTTTTTTAGCTTTTTGATGACTGAAAATTACGTATATGTTGGAAGCTGTGTATTGTCTGTTTAGACAATTCTAGACATTGAGTGGACACTGACCAATGAGTTGGAATGCATATTTCAAATGTAACTTAACTAAATATTGCTAAGAAATGGCATTAGTCTGAATAAATATGTTAACAACATTTACTATATAGATGCTTTGGAAGAAGGCCCTATGGAGTTAGACCCTATGGAGTGTATGTTAACATAACAATTGCTTGTTATAAATATATTAAACAACATTATATATAGATGCTTAAGAGTCAGACCCTATAGAGTAGGTGTTAACATAAAACTTGCTTGTTATGAAAATGCACTTTTATGAATGCATATTTTCAGGCACTGAACATCAAGAGAAGTATGTTAACATTGATGGATCCTACCTGTACAGCATCAGAGAACCTGACACATGTATATATACAAAGTTCACCCAAACAGTGTGGTACCAGTCGTATTGATACACAGACGGGAGAGGAAGCATTGTCCAACACTGTATGTTTATACTCTATATTAACTGTTTTTTTCAAGGTCAGTAGGTGAAATGTCAAGGTCATAGTGACAATTACCGTTTCCGACCATTGGGCTGCCATGTATGGCATACATGTTTTACAAACATCTCTTGACAGTTATACTGACCTTTTGTAAACATCTGCCTCTTTAAACCTCATCATGGAACTCCTTAAGAAAGCATCTACTGTTTGACTACTTTACGTGCATTTTGACCAGCCTGTCGTGGTAGGCTTGTGGCCTTCGAGTGCGAGAGGTTTTGATCAATGATGTTTGAGTTTAATTTATAGCGTTAAAATTGTGAAGAGGCCGTAGCCAGTAAGATTTGTGAAATGTAAAGCGCGATTTTTCTTCAAATTAGTTGTGAAAGAGGAAGCGCAATATTGACTTAAATTAATTTATAAAAAGCAATTTACAACAAATGTTTTCCTTTATTTTGTAACGAAAATCAATAAAGGCTTGTAATATTTCATCATCGAATGTTTAAGCCACTCTTGTTTTTAGCTCACCTGTCACATCACTCTCTGTCCGTCCGTCGTCCCTCCGTCCGTCAACAATTTGCTTGTGTTCACTCTAGAAGCAACAGTTCATCACTGTTCAAACTAATACTTTAATGGAGTCATTTAACCTAATTAGATAAATAGTAGTATAACCTTGTTATCAAAAGATATTAATGGTTTGATAATGACCCCCAAAAACATACATTTTTATTGCTTCAAAAAAACAAGACATAACAAATATTTCAGTTGGTTTTACTACTGGAAAACTCCACAAGACTTTCAGTAACTTTATGAAAATATCTTCAGTAAGACAATGTTCATTGCACACTTTGGGAGTGATGAAAAATATTGCAGGCAAGGCCTTTGACACTGCTGGGCCCCAGATTATGTTATAAAATAAAATTTGAGATTATTTACCCACAACTCCCCTACACTTTATGCCACTCTAACTTTTTTTTAAAATGACCAGTACGCTATTAGCTAGGGCAATCACTGTTACACATAAACAAGAGGGCCATGATGGCCCTATATCGCTCACCTGATTATAAACCCTGCACAATTTTCACCCAAAGGAATAATTTGAACATCTTGGTAGAAAACCACAAGATGATGCTACATACCAATAATCAAAATTCTAGACAGTGTAGTTTTAGGCAAGAAGATATTAATATGTTTTCCCTATATATAAGTCTATGTGAAACCGTGACCCCCGAGTAGGGCCAATTTTGACCCCAGGGGCATAATTTGAAAAATCTTGGTAGAGGACCACTAGTTGATGCTACATACCAAATATCAAAGCTCTATGCAGTGTAGTTTTAGACAAGAAGATTTTTATATGATTTCCCTATATAAGTCTATGTAAAACGGTGACCCCCGGGGTTGGGCCAATTTTGACCCCAGAGGCATAATTTGCACAATCTTGGTAGGGGACCACTAGATGATGCTACATACCAAATATCAAAGCTCTTTGGCATTTTAGTTATAGACAAGAAGATTTTTATATGTTTTCCCTATATAAGTCTAGGTAAAATGATCCAATCTTCATGAAGCTTGACCAAGTTCGAAACTGGGTCATGTGGGGTCAAACACTAGGTCACTAGGTCAAATCTTAGAAAAACATTGTGTTCACTCCAGAGGCAACAGTTTCCATCCAGTCTTCATGAAACTTTGTCAGAATGTTGTTCTCTATAAAATCTAGCCCAAGTTCGAAACTGGGTCATGCGGAGTCAAAAACTAGATCACTAGGTCAAATCTTAGAAAAACCTTCAGTTCACTTGGTCCGAATGTTGTTCTCTATGGAATTTAGGCCAAGTTCAAAACTGGGTCATGTGAGGTCAAAAACTAGGTCACTAGGTCAAACCTTAGAAAAACCTTGTATTCACTCCAGGTCGTGGTTTGGATCCAATCATCATGAAACTTCAAAAGGTTGTTCTCTATGAAATCTAGGACAAGTTAGAAACTGGGTCATGTGGGGTCTAAAACTAGGTCACTATGTCAAATCTTAGAAAAACCTAGTGTTCACTCCAGAGGTCACCATTTTGATCCAATCTTCATGAAACTTGATCAGAATGTTGCTTCATATAAAATCTAGACCTAGTTTGAAACTGGGTCATGTGGGGTCAAAAACTAGGTCACTACATTAAATCTTAGAAAAGCATTGTGTTCACTCCAGGGGTCACTGTTTTGATCCAATCGTCATGAAATATGGTCAGAATGTAGGTTGTACTGATACCTAGACCAATGTGAAACAGGTGAGCGACCTAGGGCCTTTCAGGCCCTCTTGTATTAATTTCATATGTTGGGAGATTTTGAGTCTGGGCAAGTGGTTTCAACTGGCATTTATATGGTTTGTGTAACTGCTATTTTGGAATTGTGAAGTAGCCTCTTTTAAATTATCCAGTAGCCCATTTTCGGCTTAAGTTATATAGTGAAAAAAAACCTGAATTTACACCTTATTATTGTTGGGTACATCACTTCCACCCAATCAATACAACTTAGACAACTTTACCCCTAGCAACCAAGAAATAGAATAAAATAAACTTTCACTCCTGTCCATTTTTTTCATGGACAATCTCTGAGTTAAAACCAATTTCCATTGAATTAATGTAAAACAGGATGAGAAAAATGTACAACCAGGTTGCGTGCTAGTATATAATCAAGCAGGTTGATTACTCTACTGAATTGAGTTAGCAAACTATTTTCTAATTAGATAACAATGCCAAGGCATCCTGCTACATCCATGCCACATCATATTACATGCATAAACTATACATAAACAAAAGATGTTTACATCATATTAGATATATAAACTACACATAAACAAAATATGTTAAGGTCATATTAGATATATAAACTATACATAAACAAAAGATGTTAACATCATATTAGATACATAAACTATACATAAACAAAACATGTTAACATCATATTAGATACATAAACTATACACAATAAAAGATGTTAACATCATATTAGATACATAAACTATACACAAACAAAACATGTTAACATCATATTAGATACATAAACTATACATAAACAAAAGATGTTTACATCATATTAGATGCAACTATACATAAACAAAAGATGTTAAGGTCATATTAGATGCATAAAACAATGTTGTGTCTGTATTTCAGTTGGTTGTTCATGACTCCAAAGTGCAGATCGATGACATTGTTGATGGAAGTGGTTTTGATGAGGTCTTTTCAGGGTCCGGTAACAATGAGATCTCTGATATTCTCCTCGATGATGAGGACTTGTCTTTAAGACCCACAGAGGCCAACTTCATGTGTACACTTATGGAACCGGTAACGGTAATAATTAGATCGAAAAAGTAATAAATATCATACCCTAAGAAATATGACATTATACCCTAACTCAAGGGGGGAGGGGGTTATGCCTCAGGGGCATATAGCGATGCTCCTGTCTAGCCTCAAATGATGAAACTATTTTTTAATTCCATTAATGCATTACTTTAACTTGGCATACTTGTTTACCATTATCAACACATTACAATAAGGAAGCCATGTAACACTATAAAAAATTCAAAAGAATTATTATCCCTGAATGACTTCCTCCTGGGCATAAGCGTTTACTGAACACAATCGTGTTACAATAATGCAGACAATCTTTATTCACTGCACTGGAACAATGTAGAAATATTTATTTGCTGCACTGGAATAATGAGGAAATCAGGATTTGTTGCACAAAAATAATGCAGAAATCAGGATTTGTTGCATCGAAATAATGCTGAAATCAGGATTTGTTGCACTGAAATAATGTGGAAATCTGGATTTGTTGCAATGAAATAATGCAGAAATCAGGATTTTTGCACTCAAATAATGCGGAAATCAGGATTTGTTGCACTGAAATAATGTGAATATCAGGGTTTGCTGCTCTCGAATAATACACACAAATCTGGATTTGCTTCAATGTAAAGAACAACAATGATCTTTTTAAGCTAAATTTAACAATGTTTGAAACGCTGGTACTAAGTGTTTGTGTAGGGATTTGTGCTTAATGGCATATGAACACGACAAGCTTGCTTTCAGGCTTCGGCATTATGACTCCGTAAGACACCTGCTAGATGATGTGTGATATCATAACTGGGTTGAGCAATTTATGTACTATGGTTATGTCCTCTACTCCTGCAGAATCAAACTAGTGTTTCCCGATCCTGACAGATTGTCAAATTTGCTTATAGTTAAACTTGGGGAGTTGAATACCAATATCCTAATTGTGGGCTGTATACATGTTTCTTATGTTATTTTTTCAGCAAAAACAACCTGATGTGAAAGTACAGGTGTTTGACAATGTGTTGTTCCGTACACCGTACATGTCACCTATCAAGGTTGATGTTCCATACTCCAAGTTATATCTAGAAGCAATGTGTGTCACAGACCCACTCCTAAAGGCAACGTTAGTCAACTGCTGGTTCTCCTCAGAATTCGGTGACTTGGAATCTGAAAAACATTTCTTAATTGAAAACACGTAAGTTATAGTTTAGTTTAACAGAATTCTTTTAGCAAACCTACAGCAAAACGACAATTTAATAAGGTTGCTGCATAGACTATATAGACATGAGTTTTAATTATCTAGAGTAATTAAGCAATAAAGTTTGTTGCAGAGAAAGAAGAACGTCTCTGATCAAATTGTCTTAAAGATTACATTACAGAAAAATATTTGAAACTGAGTTTTGGTATAGGGATGTGTGCTAATTTTGTAACTTAATTCTAGATTTAGGATTTGTGCCTCTGAAGGTTCTCTACATCTAAGGTTCATGGACAGCTACCTGCTATAATCAGTGTGTCAACGTACAAATAATTAGTACCAAATATAAAGAATTAAGAAGTCTGCTTTAATGAATACTTTTAATGTATTTACAGTTGTGCAGTGGACAGGAGTGTGTCTTACTTGAAGAATGGTTCCCCTCAGAGTGAGAGAATCAGCTTTACTGTGGAGAATTACTTAACACTGGGTACCAGTCCAGTGGTTAAACTTATGTGTCAAGTAAGCGTCTGCTGTCTTGACAGAAAATGTGGGAAATATTCATACCCAATAGTAAGTTTTGTTACTCACATACAAATCTTAGAAACACGTCACCATTAACAATAGTTTGTTGAAGGTATGCGTGGGAAGGCCATGGATACAGATATTAAATGAACAAGGCTAATAAAACATTCTCAATCGAAACATGTCTTTGATGTACCTCCATCCTACTTGTTAAACAATAATAGAAACATGAACAATTGACACATATCAAAACAATTACACTATGTTGTTTGTTATGCTGCTGAATAATTCTTGTATATTCTAAATGGATGGAGATCATCTTTAGGCAATTACTGTGCACATTTTCATAATTCATTTCTTTTCACTAGCCCTTCATGAATGCATTAAGTAAAATGTGGCAGAAATACACAATTAAAACATTCAAGTTGAGGAAGGATAATAAAAACAAGTATATTTAAATATGGCTTCACCGTGTCAAAATCTCTGCTTAGGAAGAATGATATTTACTAGCGTAGTAATTCCTATTTAGGTATGAGGCGAACAAATCGAACTACTCCTCGACTTTTATGCATAAATACTTTAAATAATAAATTATATATATTATAACCTGCATTTTGTGGGGAGTATATCAATTTCTTTAGCAATTCGTGTATTGCCGATTGTTTTGATTAGTCTATGCTATTACATCGTTGCAATACTTACCACTTTTAAAAACAAAGGTCGTAGGTAAATTTTAGACCGACTAGGTTAATACACGTATGTTCTTACTATAACAATGGTGATAATTAGTGAAATGATCTCTTGCAGTGCGTCGACGTTGATGAAAATTGTCCAGGTCAACCTAGAAGACATGGTAGCCATGGCAACTCTGAAATGCTAACCCATATAGTTTTAGTGGAAAGCTTGTATTTACCACAAAATGTTAACACATACCAAAGCACCGAAGGTAATACAAGTAGAATTATTATACTTGTTGATTGGCTGTTACTTTTAGTAACTTAAACACTTTGTGCTGGACATATTTCTTGTGCTTTGTTGAAAAGCAAGATTTTGTAGTAAATTTTTTACCTATGTTCAAATCAGCTGAGCAGTCCTTAAGACTATTTAAATAATTTGGGTAGTACTATAGATAAGATTTTAGCCAATGAAAACGCATGCAAAGTTATTTTGATAGGTCCTGTACTCAAAGCAAAAATGAGGTCACCGTTGTATATCGTCCGTCAAACATCAGCTTATATATGTTGTTTTATACTTATGTTTTGTTTTGAAGATGATGTGGAGGTCCCTACTGTAGAAATAGGATCCAATGAATCCAAGTCAGGTCATCGTGTTGTCAGTGACGAGAAGGAGCCTGTTGTCATTGAGGGTCTGGACTCTGCCACTGTTGTTGGCATTGCATTTGCGGCATTCATCATTGGAGCTATGATGATGGGAGCATTGTGGTTCATTCATACACACTCAGTGAAATGTACGTGTTTGTACACTAGTACCTTCATTTGTTAGTTCATACTCACTCAGTTAAATGTATGTGTTTGTACACTAGTACCTTCATTTGTTAGTTCACCTGATTGTAAAAAAAGGGTTATTGTCAAAACTTGTTCCGCGTTGATAATACCTAGTTTATCTTTGTTGACCAACCTACTTACTTTCGTTACTACATAATTTGTTTAAATCTCGAAATCAAAACAAAATCACATTAGTCAATACTTTTTGTTCACAATTACAATCGGAAATCGCCAGTTATTTTCATTGTTGGTATTAATATCTTGCTTTTTATTGTTTTCAGTATTTTCATCAGGACCTTTTAAAAGAAATATTAGCAACAGAGAAACACCAGAACATGAAGTTGGTTATGTTGAAACAACTCCTGGTTCATCTGTTCCTATATCAACATAGTCATATTTACCTCCCTTTGACAGTATAACATATCTACCTCACCATTGAAGAGCTTATAGTATTTGACGCCGAGACCGAGGACAGACTATGTCCTTACAGCTTATTTTCATTGTGCTGCTACTGCTGCTGCTACTGTTATATTACAACAGATATTGCCGATCTTACCTTTAGCTAAAAAGACAAACAAAGTCTTTCTTCTGTGAACCATCAACTACACGTGCAGCGACATTCTACATGCTCTTTTAAGAGCTGGCTGAGAGAAGCCAGCAAGATAAAAAGATTCAGGCGTCGCGCTCTACCAAATAATAATCATCATTCACGACATTCAGTGTCATTAGGTGGAAGTGAAAAGCTGATATTACGTATTTATAGATGATTCATGTCATTGCATTTAACATTGTATAAGAATACTTTCCATAATCGCACATAAAGGATGATTGCATAATGTGTTATGGTCGCATATTATTTCCAGGCATTAGCCCTCAGGAGACTCCATACTGAAACTGTCTGCCGGGCAATCAGTATATTGATTCATTACAGGGAGAACAAATTTCACAGGGATTTGTGTTAAAAAGACATTATTTTGTAAATTTTCTCTGTGTCACGTGATTGCCTTCAGACAATTTGATTGGCTCAGCATTCTCCTCAGCAACGTACCTCAGTTCTGTGTTTGTGCATCAAATCATTATTTTAAACTATTTGCTGCCGCATGCCGCATAAAATATGGCCAGTTTTACTCACTTTAAATCTCATGTGCTGAAGAATTGTCTTCATACTCGCCGCTGTTATAAAAGTATTCATAGTGTTATGACAATTCTATACCTCAATTAAATGTTACATGAGTTTTATATATTTATAGTTCATGTGATCAAGAACATTTCACATGATTTCATAAACATGTACTCTGAATTGTATGAATGGAGCAATTCATCGTTGACTTTCAGTATGCCTGGATTTCAGTTATTACCCTCTCAGGAACCAATCAAGTTATTATATTTCATGAATTCAAGATCTGAAAGAACAAATATCTTCAAGGAGGATTTCCATTCTCGCTCGGACTTATTTGTTAAAATATCTTAAAAGGGATTTTCAGTCTCAGAGTTTGATATTTATGTGTGTAATTAAAATGGTAGACATTAACCATTGGAGAATTCCATTATAATCAACATTGACAATTTGAAAGAGTTTGGTGTGTTGTTGACTGAACTCTTTGTTGACAATTTGTGTAGAGTAACATTGAAAGCAAATATAGTGCTGCAGAGTTTTGGCAGCAAAATGTTGACAATGAAAGAAGCGAGTGTTCAAAATGGTGAAATAAATATTTACTATTTGAGAAAAATGTTCGGAAGTCAACAAAAAAGTTAAATGTGTTTACAAATGAAATTTGACTTTGAACAAACAAGAGTAATATGGAAATGGACAATATTTTCCAGGTTGTTGGAAAATATTTTTTAATTATATTAGAAATCCCGGTGTTAAGATGTTTTCTTGTGTGGTAGGATATTGAAGCAAATGGCAAAATGTTGCACAACGTGTGGACATAGTTATTATGTGTCATAAACTGATATTTCTTCTAGAAAGGGATATAATTCGATAATGAATTAAATACAATGACTTTTCATTAGTTCGCCGATATAATGCCGAAATTTTAACTGATAATAAAAAGTCAGTAGTGTCTCATAACCTGGAAGTTTTTCGACAAAATAAGAAAAATCTGGACGTAATTAACAAGGAGTTTTCAATATGGCCTTAAAAGGATAACAATTACCAAATACATGTTAGATGAAAGTGACCATTTTCTTTTTATTATGATAGTTTAATAACTGATACATATAGTTTTACTATTAATATTATGAATATACGAGTACAAGTCCTTGAACTTATATTAAACTTGCATTAAACAAAAATATGCTATGGCAGCGTGCGTATGTTAAGTTGAGACGAAATATTGACCTGTAAATGGAATTTAAGATTCCAATTTTGTGTATTAAATAGTTGTATGTGAAAGGGTTGATGTGGAGGAATTAAGAGCACGTGGTATTTGGTGTTCTGAAACCAAGGACATAACATATGAGCATAAATTGTGTTTATATGCCAAGATGTTTTATATAAGTGTCTGCTATGTTTTATCCTCAGGTAATACGGGTTATCCTGACTCATTTGTTTCTATTTATATCTCATTACATCATCTTCCTTGCTATATATAGCATTTTTATTATGTCATACAATGTAGGCCAAGGTCAATATTCATTCACATCCGTGTAATTATCTCTTCTTGTTTGACAGAATATTTTTGTTAATGGTTGTGGACTAAAATTGTGTTGGTCGTGTACGTATATTTTATACTTCAGTGTTCTTTAAATATGTTTAAGTCATATCGAACCTATGTTGCTAATACACATTTGTAATTGGATAGGGAAATCAAAATAACATGTAACTAAGAGGTTTGTGACACTGGTCATCGTATTGCCAGCTTTTACGGCTTAGTTATCAAGCGATGATACTTCAGGCATTTTAAATTGGTGATTGCTTAGTTTGTAACTTCATTTTGCATCCTTAAGAATAGATTTAAGCGAATTTTATGTTCTTCTAAACATTATCAAAATGACATGTAACTAAGAGGTTTGTGACACTGGTCATCGTATTGCCAGCTTTTACGGCTTAGTTATCACGCGATGATACTTCAGGCATTTTAAATTGGTGATTGCTTAGTTTGTTACTTCATTTTGCATCCTTAAGAATAGAATTAATCCACTCAAGATGACTAAATAAATATCTTGTACTAGATGTCTACGGTGGTAATAAAGCAGTTTTGACATTTTACACTAAATGTTAACGAAATAGTGACCTTGGTCTATTCAACTTGTTGTTATATGTTTAGAATTTGTTCAAAGTTGTTGTTTGTGTGTGTGTGTGATGTTTTTGTTCATATTATCCTATTTTGTATTTTAAATCATTTAGTGTTTTGTCAAATCCAATATAATCCAAAATAGTTCGGAGAAAATTAGTGATGCGGAGTGAATACTGTTTGGTTGTTGGGATAGAGGTTCATTTGATCGTTAAGTAATACTACGTTATGAGGTTTTTATGAACCTAATGTTGAATCTATATCATCCAAATATTTAAATTGAAGTATTTTTCTATACGAAACCTGATACTGTTTCAGATGAAAAGTTGTATTGTCTGAATAATGGCGTTTACTGTTATTTTAACCAAAGGGCAGATATATATTAAATTATACTATTATTTTATTTGAATTATGTTGCCTTTGTTTTTTACAAGGAATACCGGTACTGTACATGATCTGATATAAAATTTCATTGATTGTGAATTATTTTTAGTATTTAATTATTCTTTTCTGTTAAAACACGTCACTCCTTCCATGTTTTATGTTGCCCCTTGTCAAAGGGGCTGTGTTGTATTTTGTATTTGTTTTTATTTTGCGTTCCTACCTCAAGTTTTTTTTATTTATTTGTTTCTGGTTGTCATTGTAAATAACATGAATAGAGATTTGTGAGAATGTCTGGTGTTTTATGTCATCATTTTCATGTCGTTTTAAGTCTTACATTTGTCGCATGTTCATGCGAATGCATGTAACAACAATTTTCCTGTTAAGTTAATGTCTGTTATTTTATGAATTTTTGGGTAAATCTACTCGTTTGTACCTCTTTTATATAATGACTGTTATTTTTTCACAATTTTAAACTCGGATGAACTCAGATGGCTATTAATATGTCGTAGAATTTTGCGACAAACAATTTCGAATTGATACTATAAAAGCTCTAGGAATGTGTTTCTTGGAATGATTTCGTATTTTTATTGCTAATGATGAAATAAAGAGTATTATCTGTCTTATTACGTGACACATGTCAATCAGTCAGATTAATGTTTCTAGTGTTTACCCTCATTGTCTCATAGCACTTTCCGCTACTTGAATAACCACTGTCCTCCTTAAACCATAGTAATACAGATACTTTGTACCTATTTCTAAAATTTGGCATACATTTTCTTCCAAATATCCTCCAACTTTTTCCCCTCAATAAATTTATTATTTGAGGCAAAACACACTCAGGAAATTGACTTACGATTCATTTCATATACAATCCATAACAGATCTTCCAAATTTCGTTTATAAGCCTGCATTTTGAATAAATCTGCATTTTTCCAACATTTACCATTATTTAGATTATTCAAAGACACTTTTTGTGGAATTCCTTTCCATTCAATGTGTAAATTTAAATCTATTTTGCCTTTATTTTTGTTAAATGAATAATATGGTTCCATCACCCGTGCTACGTGTACGTGTCAAGTTAGAGTTTCCCTGCTCTGTGTACAAACAAACATTGCATCGACAATCAACATTTTCATGTTTTTGTACATGATTTGAAATTCACTCCTTGAAACACATCCCTAATGGAAGCGCTCATTATGTTTGGTCCCAATTTTTGAGTATTAACTACTTATCATTGATTTGTGCAGAAAGTTAATGTTTTATATGAGTCAACATCGTGTCGTGTTAGTATGGTGACAAGCGTTGGTAGAATAAAATAACTACTTAAACACAATGTCATGTATTTCCAAAGACCTGTACAGACACACTGAAACTGTGCCCAAAATAACACGATAATTAAATTTAGTTCACGAAATGTTCGAATTGTATTAGTTTAAGGTGTCATGTTTTAAGTATGACAGCATAAAGTATATGGTACAAATGAGTAATTACCTACTGCTTACCACCTTAAGAAAGTAAAGAAACCTGATCGAAAATTCACAGATTCCTGAAAACTTTTATAAATCAACGTATCATGTTCAATTTGGTTTTATTAAAAATGAGAGATAATTTATAACTTTTAAAGGTTTCGTCGAGATACTTGACAATTATTACAGACTTACACTATATTAATTTACTAAAGTTTATAGCAATCGGTACTTTATTGCATTGTGTAGAGGTCAAAATGAGTTCGAATAGGTCGCACCGTATAATTATTATAAATAGTAGTAGTATTGTACACGTTACGTTCAGTTCATAACAGCTATTGTTGTTACTTTGGTAAATGTGTTGTTTTTTGCATCAGGGAAGTTTATATGTTGGTATTATTGCTTTTTGAGGGATTTATTTTAACCGAAACAATGATTTCTGTGTTTGAACTTGAGCAGCCAGATTCTAAATGGTCAAAAATTATGTTGTCAGGGACATCTTTTATGGCAGTCAGTATTATGTATTTTGACTTAACACAATGGAAAATATGAATACATTAGTATACAGTTTCTACGACGTTAGTCAATGGAAGAAGCATTGGCTAATTCTGATGGTATTCATTGTTTAACCGCGCTTACCAACTGCCCAACTTTCATTAATGAAATTAAGATATTTCAGACCAATGAACTTTATACCGTAATTGTGTTAGAAACGTAGCTTTAAAGGACTTACATGTGGAATAAAAAACAAACTAATACAATTAGATAAACCATATGGTGTCAAATTGGAACCCAGTTTATATATTTATTAAATGCATTGTAACAATGTTACATCATCACACCTCATATGTAAAGTTTTACAATCTTTTATACAGTTTCTATGAATATGATTTGTTAACTATTTGTTAATTCGTATACATGCTAGTATGATTTCATGTTTCATCAAGCAGTTCAAATAGATTACTGTTTTAGTGATTTTCATAAAGCTGTTCTTCCTGAGTTTGTTTCATGTTCGAAATGGCAATGCTATTTTACCAATGTCGCGCTCTTTTTCTGTTTTAACCATATTCCATGAATGTTAAACTCACACACTGGATACACATCAATATTCATGGTTCTGGTTTACGTGCTCTATCTGCCTTGGATAAGTAATTCCAAAAAGCTTTGTTATAAAGGTCCAATCATGGCAAAACTTTGTGCATTATTATTCAGTATTAATGAGTTTATTTGAGCCTTTATTTCTGTTTAGAAAATTAAAACAACGAGTGAAATAGTTACCGCTGAAGATTGACGTTTTGAATGATGTGAAACAAGTGTTGTTTCGGTATTCTGGGACCGGGATAAGACATTAAGGGCTGGAAGAAACTTAGGGAGAACAGCTTTATATGTTTGTTGAGAGACGTACATGCTTTCCATTCGAACATCAACTGTTTATACTTCATCCATCATTATAGATGAGATATTATTGTATTCCTTATTTCAAATGTTTTTGAATGTTGTCATTTTGTTCAAAAATGCATTAAATGATTGAATGATATGTTCCTGTATTGTTCTATTTTCCTAAACTATTTGGTCGATCACTGGCAAAATAGACGTTCTCGAGTTACTACATGAACGAAGTAACATAACCCACTCCACTTAAATTACCATATTTGGCCGTGTTGCGGCACAAAATATATTCCTTTAAAAACATTGTTTGTTGACAAAGAGAGCATAGTTGTTAAATACCTTTTAACACATGCAGTCCCCAGTTCTCACAAGTGATTCTCACAAGCGTTCTTCCAGCATCTGCAGATAGAAAAACACGTAGAACTAATAATATGTGTCATCCCAATTGTGAGCTGCAAGAAATTATCTCGAAATGCATGAACTTTGAAATGAAACGCGGAGCCAACCTTCTGATTCCCCGATCAAAATACTCGGCATGTGTATTATCCATCAGGTGTGCCGAGTGTTTTAGATTTCATACCATGATGTAGTTAAAATGCGCTTACGTATAGTTTGAAACACTGGTTTCTTATGCGTATTTGTTATATTTGATATAGATTAAACCTTAGTAAAGTGAATGCGTCAGTATTGTACATGTCATGACTTGCGAGTTAACTGCATAGTGGGGAAGATAGTACAGATGAACCGGCAGCTAAACTTGGACGGACGGTTTATTCCTACTGCTTTTATAACAAAACAGTCGCGATTCGAGAATATTGATTGGAACGAACGTACAGCTTTATGTTGTAGAATAGGACACCTAAATGACTTACATGTACAGGCGCACGGGTTCGTCAATTTTAACAACTTGATGTATTGTAATTATGTATGTACTTCTTTTCATATCAGGGTTTTAAGGTGTTTTAGGCGAAAGAAATGAAACAAGTTGTTAAAATTGACGGAATCGTTTGCCTGTGATCACATGCCCACTCCTGCCGTATGTTGGCTCGCACCAGGGCACTGTTTAATCGAAGCACTTACGGAAATCTTAAACTAACGTTCAAATTTAAATTCTTTATAATTCGTTAACAACTACAAAGTGGGACCAGACATTGTTTGTAGGAGTTTAATAGCTGAATCTTTATTAGTATTGCAGCTCCATTTACCTCACTTTACAGATTCTAAAGTGTTATAAATAAAGAATTTAAATTTGACCATAAGTTTAGGATGTGCGTAAATGGTTTGATAAAACAGTACCCAGGTGCTCGAAACAGGACTACTCGCATCGGACCAGAAGCCGAATAGTACCAGTATCCGAATTCTAGTTATTTCATAAGATGATTATTGTGTGTTCTTGAGCTATTTTACATGAGGAAGCCTCGTGTAAAATTTCTTTAGCCTAAGGATAGTACTTACGCAAAAATTCTACTTTTTTTATTTATTACCCCTGCCACATTATATTTTGTGGATTCCCAATAACGCTCTCACACCCGCGCAAAACTTTCCCCACTCTAGGAATTAAGCATTTATATATCTAATGTGAAATAAAATATTAGAAAAATACGAATAAAAACATGAAATTATACCTGTTGAATCGTGAATCATTTCGCGCCAATTTGTTAAAATCAAAATTATTTTATTTTACCCACTAACGTCGTTTATGCGGTCGATGAAGCCCTCTTTCGGACACTGGTACTGTAGACTTAGTGACCCTTTTTGAGTCCCTGTTTTGGGACACATGAGCAGACGAGGCTGGAGTTGTTTCCATTTCTAGGTTTCTAAAGTGTCTTTATAGAAAAAAATCGGTGAAAATACTTTTACTAATGTTCGGCTACTGGTCCGATGTCAGTAGATATCACCATTATTTGTGTATGTTCCAGAAAAGCTTCAATCTGACACTTGACCTCCAATTGTGACATTGACCTTTGAGATAGGAACCTGTGGGTCAGACAGTACACACCACCTCATGGAGGTGAACATTCATACAAAATATTAGAAATATTGGTCAATGCATGACAACGTTATGGTTCGGACAAGCGCTTCAACTTGACCTTAAACTGTGAGATTGACCTTTGAGATAGAAACCTGGGGACATGGCATGAAACTCCGCTCCATGGAGATGAACATCAATGCCAAATATAAGAAAGGTTGGTCAATGCACGACAAAGATATGGTCCGGACAAGCTTCAATTTGAACTTGAACAACGGTGATCTCGATATTCGAGGCAGGAACCTGGCGATATGAAATGACAGGCTTCCTTGTGGAAGTGAACGTTCATGATTAATATCAGCACGATTGGTCAATGTATGACAAAGATATGGTCCGGACAAAATCATACGGGTGTACCGGCGAAAGTGGCGACTAATTTTCGTCTCCGCAAGCGGGCTCGATAAAAACAAACTTACAAAGTACAAACAGCGTATAATACGGAGCACACATACTAGAAACATCTATATATAAGTCAATATAAACTACAAAACTTACACTGTGACGGCTTAAGAAGACCTCATTTGGGAGAAAACATTCTGCAAAAATGCCGCCTTTCTTTTTGATATGATAACAAATGGTGAAAAATCACAAAAGGGAGACAACTACGGAACACAAAAGAACAGGAAAACACCAAAATCCGGAACTGACCGTACAATTCGGCAAGCCACGAGTTACCCCGCTTTGCAAATCTATAGCGGAACAGACCCTATCCGTAACCGTTGTTGCATGTTTTGTTGAACACATTAGTTTAAATCAATTCATTGAACTCATTATTAACTGAAACTTACTTGTACTCCAGGAATCATCGTGTATGATAACGACACTCTTCATTCCGTTATAATTCTCAGACCACAATAAGGTTCTGTCCTCGCATATGTTCTAGTTCGATACATAGTGTCACTTCCTGTGAGTTATCAAAGTACTGTAAGTCATAGTATTACGACAAATTGTGATTACGTGACATTATGTGTAGCTTACCATTATCTTATGTTCTGTCGTAGAACTCATTTGTGTACAGGAAACAAAAGCCTGTTTGCGCACCAGACGGAATTTCCGGCCTTAATGTTGTCTGCTTCCATCAGCTGCTCTTCGATATCTACTACAAGTGCTAACGTCGTCCGGGTCCAGCGCCGCAGTGTGTTTGTTGTATGTAATATGTAGACTTATTCATCCACACGTGTGAGAGTCAGACTATCGCCCCCAGAGTTTGTGAATATATAGAGTAGAACAGGGTGAGACCGTCCATGTCAATAACATGTTTTCCACGTATATATTAATGTTATTTTGTTTTTAGTGATATGAGCCGTATTTATGCTTAAGCTGAATAAACTGTTTCTTCTGTTCTGTACTCTTCAAATTTAATCGCTCACCACAAAACAAATCAGAATATAAAAGAATAAATATCCCCTTTGAACCATTTATATAATGACTACGGGTTTCTTGTTCTGTATTTTCACATCACAATATAAACTAGTATTTGCTATAATATTCATTCGCAGTTGTAATATTGATACAACAAATATATTAGGAAATCGGACAGGGATGGCAGCACTCAACTGACTCAAATACCGACCTGTCATCTTTAAGCATATTCTGCATATTTCGGTTCACGGTAAGTAGGGCAAACTCAAACATTCTATATGTGGGTAATATGTACATTCCTTGCATATATAGAGGCATCACTGGAGGATTTAAATGTCAGAATGATATTGACTGGGTTGAGATCAAGTCCAATTGATGTATGTATTACATGATCAACAAGAAGAGCATTGCATTGCTAGCTAAGCACAAGGTTAAAATATAAACATTATATAAATACTTACTTTATCACCAGAATAGTGTTGGCTGCTGTCCAATTTGGATGTAGCTTATGTTCTTTAAAGTCTGTACTGTTTACAGTCGTCTTTCACGTTTTGCAATATCAGCAATCCAGCAATCTGTATAAGGCTTTGATGGAAACATCGTGGCTGTATAATTTGGCCATCATTTATTATACTTACCATTATTGCAAATATCAGACACTTTTGAAGTTACGTATATATGTATCGATATGTGTAAATTGAAAATCACAAATTGTCAAAGAATAACACATTTCTAACATCTGACACATCATCTGCATTGATGGATTGTAGAGCGTTGAAGGTAAGTGACCAAGCACACATTCAACACAGGCTTTCGGGAATCAGTAATCAATGTGCATCATAAGCCAGTTACATTCAGTGGTTAGTGCGCTTGTCATCTAAACTGGCGGGGGTCACATATATTTGTGTAAATAGAGGCTATGCTCGGCATTTAAAAAACAACAACAACAACAAAAATAATAATCGTATTCTTCAAATGCATGTAGAAGCCGCCTGTTGCACTCTTATGTGTCGACTTGTAACATTATATGTCGACACACATTCTACTCACTGTTTGAACATGTGTTTAAATACAACTGAATCATATTGGTGACATCAATTATACGGTGAAAGTGCGCTATATGCTGAGGTTACTGAATGACCACCAAACTCCACCATTATTCTTCTTACTGCTAAATGCTGTCTGTTTGCTGTTATTGTCTGTCCAATGTAGTATCACGACACTCTAGCAGGATGCACGACTGATTGAAGTAGTCAGCACGGTGGCTTCATTGTAAAATCATATTAACCATAATACATATTCAATAAACCCATCATAAGTAATTTGATATTTATAGTAGATTAGTGTCATTTCAATAATTTAACACATCATAAACTGTGTCCAGTGTTAACGTTACTTGGTGCTACTCTGGGGCTACACAGCGAAGCGATAGGGGAGACCACTGTGTATTAATTTGCTCCGAGTTTTTAGTAAAGTAAGCTAGATCTGATTTTTCGCTCCAAAACCATCCATGATAGTAATTATCAAACACAACAGTGTAATCTAAAGCGAATAAAACAAATTATTGCTCAAATTCACCGGTACCAATAAAAATGGTGCAAATTTAACAAAGGCAAGCAACTCCTCACATTACGATATGTACTAAGTTGCGACGACTTCCTCGATGCGAAGGTTCAACTCGCACCATCATACTTACCTCCCTGTCGAACATGATGAATCAACATAGTCATATTGACCTCCCTTTGACAGTATAACATATCTACCTCACCATTGAAGAGCTTATAGTATTTGACGCCGAGACCGAGGACAGACTATGTCCTTACAGCTTATTTTCATTGTGCTGCTACTGCTGCTGCTACTGTTATATTACAACAGATATTGCCGATCTTACCTTTAGCTAAAAAGACAAACAAAGTCTTTCTTCTGTGAACCATCAACTACACGTGCAGCGACATTCTACATGCTCTTTTAAGAGCTGGCTGAGAGAAGCCAGCAAGATAAAAAGATTCAGGCGTCGCGCTCTACCAAATAATAATCATCATTCACGACATTCAGTGTCATTAGGTGGAAGTGAAAAGCTGATATTACGTATTTATAGATGATTCATGTCATTGCATTTAACATTGTATAAGAATACTTTCCATAATCGCACATAAAGGATGATTGCATAATGTGTTATGGTCGCATATTATTTCCAGGCATTAGCCCTCAGGAGACTCCATACTGAAACTGTCTGCCGGGCAATCAGTATATTGATTCATTACAGGGAGAACAAATTTCACAGGGATTTGTGTTAAAAAGACATTATTTTGTAAATTTTCTCTGTGTCACGTGATTGCCTTCAGACAATTTGATTGGCTCAGCATTCTCCTCAGCAACGTACCTCAGTTCTGTGTTTGTGCATCAAATCATTATTTTAAACTATTTGCTGCCGCATGCCGCATAAAATATGGCCAGTTTTACTCACTTTAAATCTCATGTGCTGAAGAATTGTCTTCATACTCGCCGCTGTTATAAAAGTATTCATAGTGTTATGACAATTCTATACCTCAATTAAATGTTACATGAGTTTTATATATTTATAGTTCATGTGATCAAGAACATTTCACATGATTTCATAAACATGTACTCTGAATTGTATGAATGGAGCAATTCATCGTTGACTTTCAGTATGCCTGGATTTCAGTTATTACCCTCTCAGGAACCAATCAAGTTATTATATTTCATGAATTCAAGATCTGAAAGAACAAATATCTTCAAGGAGGATTTCCATTCTCGCTCGGACTTATTTGTTAAAATATCTTAAAAGGGATTTTTAGTCTCAGAGTTTGATATTTATGTGTGTAATTAAAATGGTAGACATTAACCATTGGAGAATTCCATTATAATCAACATTGACAATTTGAAAGAGTTTGGTGTGTTGTTGACTGAACTTTTTGTTGACAATTTGTGTAGAGTAACATTGAAAGCAAATATAGTGCTGCAGAGTTTTGGCAGCAAAATGTTGACAACGCAAGAAGCGAGTGTTCAAAATGGTGAAATAAATATTTACTATTTGAGAAAAATGTTCGGAAGTCAACAAAAAAGTTAAATGTGTTTACAAATGAAATTTGACTTTGAACAAACAAGAGTAATATGGAAATGGACAATATTTTCCAGGTTGTTGGAAAATATTTTTTAATTATATTAGAAATCCCGGTGTTAAGATGTTTTCTTGTGTGGTAGGATATTGAAGCAAATGGCAAAATGTTGCACAACGTGTGGACATAGTTATTATGTGTCATAAACTGATATTTCTTCTAGAAAGGGATATAATTCGATAATGAATTAAATACAATGACTTCTCATTAGTTCGCCGATATAATGCCGAAATTTTAACTGATAATAAAAAGTCAGTAGTGTCTCATAACCTGGAAGTTTTTCGACAAAATAAGAAAAATCTGGACGTAATTAACAAGGAGTTTTCAATATGGCCTTAAAAGGATAACAATTACCAAATACATGTTAGATGAAAGTGACCATTTTCTTTTTATTATGATAGTTTAATAACTGATACATATAGTTTTACTATTAATATTATGAATATACGAGTACAAGTCCTTGAACTTATATTAAACTTGCATTAAACAAAAATATGCTATGGCAGCGTTCGTATGTTAAGTTGAGACGAAATATTGACCTGAAAATGGAATTTAAGATTCCAATTTTGTGTATTAAATAGTTGTATGTGAAAGGGTTGATGTGGAGGAATTAAGAGCACGTGGTATTTGGTGTTCTGAAACCAAGGACATAACATATGAGCATAAATTGTGTTTATATGCCAAGATGTTTTATATAAGTGTCTGCTATGTTTTATCCTCAGGTAATACGGGTTATCCTGACTCATTTGTTTCTATTTATATCTCATTACATCATCTTCCTTGCTATATATAGCATTTTTATTATGTCATACAATGTAGGCCAAGGTCAATATTCATTCACATCCGTGTAATTATCTCTTCTTGTTTGACAGAATATTTTTGTTAATGGTTGTGGACTAAAATTGTGTTGGTCGTGTACGTATATTTTATACTTCAGTGTTCTTTAAATATGTTTAAGTCATATCGAACCTATGTTGCTAATACACATTTGTAATTGGACAGGGAAATCAAAATAACATGTAACTAAGAGGTTTGTGACACTGGTCATCGTATTGCCAGCTTTTACGGCTTAGTTATCAAGCAATGATACTTCAGGCATTTTAAATTGGTGATTGCTTAGTTTGTAACTTCATTTTGCATCCTTAAGAATAGAATTAAGCGAATGTTATGTTCTTCTAAACATTATCAAAATGACATGTAACTAAGAGGTTTGTGACACTGGTCATCGTATTGCCAGCTTTTACGGCTTAGTTATCACGCGATGATACTTCAGGCATTTTAAATTGGTGATTGCTTAGTTTGTTACTTCATTTTGCATCCTTAAGAATAGAATTAATCCACTCAAGATGACTAAATAAATATCTTGTACTAGATGTCTACGGTGGTAATAAAACAGTTTTGACATTTTACACTTAATGTTAACGAAATAGTGACCTTGGTCTATTTAACTTGTTGTTATATGTTTAGAATTTGTTCAAAGTTGTTGTTTGTGTGTGTGTGTGATGTTTTTGTTCATATTATCCTATTTTGTATTCTAAATCATTTAGTGTTTTGTCAAATCCAATATAATCCAAAATAGTTCGGAGAAAATTAGTGATGCGGAGTGAACACTGTTTGGTTGTTGGGATAGAGGTTCATTTGATCGTTAAGTAATACTACGTTATGAGGTTTTTATAAACCTAATGTTGAATCTATATCATCCAAATATTTAAATTGAAGTATTTTTCTATACGAAACCTGATACTGTTTCAGATGAAAAGTTGTATTGTCTGAATAATGGCGTTTACTGTTATTTTAACCAAAGGGCAGATATATATTAAATTATACTATTATTTTATTTGAATTATGTTGCCTTTGTTTTTTACAAGGAATACCGGTACTGTACATGATCTGATATAAAATTTCATTGATTGTGAATTATTTTTAGTATTTAATTATTCTTTTCTGTTAAAACACGTCACTCCTTCCATGTTTTATGTTGCCCCTTGTCAAAGGGGCTGTGTTGTATTTTGTATTTGTTTTTATTTTGCGTTCCTACCTCAAAGTTTTTTTTATTTATTTGTTTCTGGTTGTCATTGTAAATAACATGAATAGAGATTTGTGAGAATGTCTGGTGTTTTATGTCATCATTTTCATGTCGTTTTAAGTCTTACATTTGTCGCATGTTCATGCGAATGCATGTACCAACAATTTTCCTGTTAAGTTAATGTCTGTTATTTTATGAATGTTTGGGTAAATCTACTCGTTTGTACCTCTTTTATATAATGACTGTTATTTTTTCACAATTTTAAACTCGGATGAACTCAGATGGCTATTAATATGTCGTAGAATTTTGCGACAAACAATTTCGAATTGATACTATAAAAGCTCTAGGAATGTGTTTCTTGGAATGATTTCGTATTTTTATTGCTAATGATCAGGTAAAGAGTATTATCTGTCTTATTACGTGACACATGTCAATCAGTCAGATCAATGTTTCTAATGTTTACCTTCATTGTCTCATAGTACTTTCCGCTACTTGATAACCGCTGTCCTCCTTAAACCATAGTAATACAGATACTTTGTACCTATTTCTAAAATTTGGCATACATTTTCTTCCAACTTTTTCCCCTCAATAAATTTATTATTTGAGGCAAAACACACTCAGGAAATTGACTTACGATTCATTTCATATACAATCCATAACAGATCTTCCAAATTTCGTTTATAAGCCTGCATTTTGAATTAATCTGCATTTTTCCAACATTTACTATTATTTAGATTATTCAAAGACACTTTTTGTGGAATTCCTATCCATTCAATGTGTAAATTTAAATCTATTTTGCCTTTATTTTTGTTAAATGAATAATATGGTTCCATCACCCGTGCTACGTGTACGTGTCAAGTTAGAGTTTCCCTGCTCTGTGTACAAACAAACGTTGCATCGACAATCAACATTTTCATGTTTTTGTACATGATTTGAAATTCACTCCTTGAAACACATCCCTAATGGAAGCGCTCATTATGTTTGGACCCAATTTTTGAGTATTAACTACTTATCATTGATTTGTGCAGAAAGTAAATGTTTTATATGAGTCAACATCGTGTCGTGTTAGTATGGTGACAAGCGTTGGTAGAATAAAATAACTACTTAAACACAATGTCATGTATTTCCAAAGGTACAGACACACTGAAACTGTGCCCAAAATAACACGATAATTAAATTTAGTTCACGAAATGTTCGAATTGTATTAGTTTAAGGTGTCATGTTTTAAGTATGACAGCATAAAGTATATGGTACAAATGAGTAATTACCTACTGCTTACCACCTTAAGAAAGTAAAAAAACCTGATCGAAAATTCACAGATTCCTGAAAACTTTTATAAATCAATGTATCATGTTCAATTTGGTTTTATTAAAAATAAGAGATAATTAATAACTTTTAAAGGATTCTTCGAGATACTTGACAATTATTACAGACATACACTATATTAATTTACTAAAGTTTATAGCAATCGGTACTTTATTGCATTATGTAGAGGTCAAAGTGAGTTCGAATAGGTCGCACCGTATAATTATTATAAATAGCAGTAGTATTGTACACGTTACGTTCAGTTCATAACAGCTATTGTTGTTACTTTGGTAAATGTGTTGTTTTTTGCATCAGGGAAGTTTATATGTTGGTATTATTGCTTTTTGAGGGATTTATTTTAACCGAAACAATGATTTCTGTGTTTGAACTTGAGCAGCCAGATTCTAAATGGTCAAAAATTATGTTGTCAGGGACATCTTTTATGGCAGTCAGTATTATGTATTTTGACTTAACACAATGGAAAATATGAATACATTAGTATACAGTTTCTACGACGTTAGTCAATGGAAGAAGCATTGGCTAATTCTGATGGTATACATTGTTTAACCACGCTAACCAACTGCCCAACTTTCATTAATGAAATTAAGATATTTCAGACCAATGAACTTTATACCGTAATTGTGTTAGAAACGTAGCTTTAAAGGACTTACATGTGGAATAAAAAACAAACTAATACAATTAGATAAACCATATGGTGTCAAATTGGAACCCAGTTTATATATTTATTAAATGCATTGTAACAATGTTACATCATCACACCTCATATGTAAAGTTTTACAATCTTATATACAGTTTCTATGAATATGATTTGTTAACTATTTGTTAATTCGTATACATGCTAGTATGATTTCATATTTCATCAAGCAGTTCAAATAGATTACTGTTTTAGTGATTTTCATAAAGCTGTTCTTCCTGAGTTTGTTTCATGTTCGAAATGGCAATGCTATTTTACCAGTGTCGCGCTCTTTTTCTGTTTTAACCATATTCCATGAATGTTAAACTCACACACTGGATACACATCAATATTCATGGTTCTGGTTTACCTGCTCTATCTGCCTTGGATAAGTCATTCCAAAAAGCTTTATTATAAAGGTCCAATCATGGCAAAACTTTGTGCATTATTATTCAGTATTAATGAGTTTATTTGAGCCTTTATTTCTGTTTAGAAAATTAAAACAACGAGTGAAATAGTTACCGCTGAAGATTGACGTTTTGAATGATGTGAAACAAGTGTTGTTTCGGTATTCTGGGACCGGGATAAGACATTAAGGGCTGGAAGAAACTTAGGGAGAACAGCTTTATATGTTTGTTGAGAGACGTACATGCTTTCCATTCGAACATCAACTGTTTATACTTCATCCATCATTATAGATGAGATATTATTGTATTCCTTATTTCAAATGTTTTTGAATGTTGTCATTTTGTTCAAAAATGCATTAAATGATTGAATGATATGTTCCTGTATTGTTCTATTTTCCTAAACTATTTGGTCGATCACTGGCAAAATAGACGTTCTCGAGTTACTTGAACGAGGTAACATAACCCACTCCACTTAAATTACCATATTTGGCCGTGTTGCGGCACAAAATATATACTTATAAAAACATTGTTTGTTGACAAAGAGAGCATAGTTGTTAAATACCTTTTAACACATGCAGTCCCCAGTTCTCACAACTGATTCTCACAAGCGTTCTTCCAGCATCTGCAGATAGAAAAACACGTAGAACTAATAATATGTGTCATCCCAATTGTGAGCTGCAAGAAATTATCTCGAAATGCATGAACTTTGAAATGAAACGCGGTGTCAACCTCCTAATTCCCCGATCAAAATACTCGGCATGTGTATTTCCCGTCAGGTGTGCCGAGTGTTTTAGATTTCATACCATGATGTAGTTAAAATGCGCTTACGTATAGTTTAAAACACTGTTTTCTAATGCACATTTGTTATATTTGATATAGATCAAACCTTAGTAAAGTGAATGCGTCAGTATTGTACATGTCATGACTTGTGAACTGCATAGTGGGGAAGATAGTACAGATGAACCGGCAGCTAAACTTGGACGGACGGTTTATTCCTACTGCTTTTATAACAAAACAGTCGCGATTCGTGAATATTGATTGGAACGAATGTACAGCTTAATGTTGTAGAATAAGACACCTAAATGACTTACATGCACAGGCGCACGAATTCGTCAATTTTAACAACTTGATGTATTGTAATCATGAGGAAGCCTCGTGTAAAATTTCTTTAGCCTAAGGATAGTACTTACGCAAAAATTCTACTTTTTTTTATTTATTACCCCTGCCACATTATATTTTGTGGATTCCAAATAACGCTCTCACACCCGCGCAAAACTTTCCCCACTCTAGGAATTAAGCATTTATATATCTAATGTGAAATAAAATATTAGAAAAATACGAATAAAATCATGAAATTATACCTGTTGAATCGTGAATCATTTCGCGCCAATTTGTTAAAATCAAAAAATTATTTTATTTTACCCACTAACGTCGTTTATGCGGTCGATGAAGCCCTCTTTCGGACACTGGTACTGTAGACTTAGTGACCCTTTTTGAGTCCCTGTTTTGGGACACATGAGCAGACGAGGCTGGAGTTGTTTCCATTTCTAGGTTTCTAAAGTGTCTTTATAGAAAAAAATCGGGAAAAATACTTTTACTCATGTTCGGCTACTGGTCCGATGCCAGTAGATATCACCATTATTTGCGTATGTTCCAGAAAAGCTTCAATCTGACACTTGACCTCCAATTGTGACATTGACCTTTGAGATAGGAACCTGTGGGTCAGACCGTACACACCACCTCATGGAGGTGAACATTCATACAAAATATTAGAAATATTGGTCAATGCATGACAACGTTATGGTTCGGACAAGCGCTTCAACTTGACCTTAAACTGTGAGATTGACCTTTGAGATAGAAACCTGGGGACATGGCATGAAACTCCGCTCCATGGAGATGAACATCAATGCCAAATATAAGAAAGGTTGGTCAATGCACGACAAAGATATGGTCCGGACAAGCTTCAATTTGAACTTGAACAACGGTGATCTCGATATTCGAGAGAGGAACCTGGGGGTATGAAATGACAGGCCTCCTCGTGGAAGAGAACGTTCATGATAAATATCAGCACGATTGGTCAATGTATTGACCAAGATATGATCCGGACAAAATCATACGGGTGCACCGAAAGTGGCGACTAATTTTCGTCTCCACAAGCGGACTCGATAAAAACAAACTTACAAAGTACAAACAGCGTATAATACGGAGCACACATACTAGAAACATTATATAAGTCAATATAAATTACAAAACTTACACTGTGACGGCTTAAGAAGACCTCATTTGGGGGAAAACATTCTGCAAAAATGCCGCCTTTCTATTCGATATAACAAATGGTGAAAAATCACAAAAGGGAGACAACTGCGGAACACAAAAGAACAGGAAAACACCAAAATCCGGAACTGACCGTACAATTCGGCAAGCCACGAGTTGCCCCGCTTTGCAAATCTATAGCGGAACAGACCCTATCCGTAACCGTTGTTGCATGTTTTGTTGAACACATTAGTTTAAATCAATTCATTGAACTCATTATTAACTGAAACTTACTTGTACTCCAGGAATCATCGTGGATGATAACGACACTCTTCATTCCGTTATAATTCTCAGACCACAATAAGGTTCTGTCCTCGCATATGTTCTAGTTCGATACATAGTGTCACTTCCTGTGAGTTATCAAAGTACTGTAAGTCATAGTATTACGACAAATTGTGATTACGTGACATTATGTGTAGCTTACCATTATCTTATGTTCTGTCGTAGAACTCATTTGTGTACAGGAAAAAAAGCCTGTCTGCGCCCCCGACGGAATTTCCCGCCTTAATGTTGTCTGCTTCCATCAGCTGCTCTTAGATATCAACTACAAGTGCTAACGTCGTCCGGGTCCAGCGCCGCAGTGATTTTGTTGTATGTAATATGTAGACTTATTCATCCACACGTGTGAGAGTCAGACGATCGGCTCCAGAGTTTGTGGATATATAGAGTAGAACAGGGTGAGACCGTCCATGTCAATAACATGTTTTCCACGTATATATTAATGTTATTTGGTTTATAGCGATATGAGCCGTATTAATGCTTAAGCTGAATAAACTGTTTCTTCTGTTCTGTACTGTTCAAGTTTAATCGCTCACCACAAAACAAAATATAAAAGAATTAATATCCTCTTTGAACCATTTATATAATGACTACGGGTTTCTTGTTCTGTATTTTCACATCACAATATAAACTAGTATTTGCTATAATATTCATTCGCAGTTGTAATATTGATACAACAAATATATGAGGAAATCGGACAGGGATGGTAGCACTCAACTGACTCAAATACCGACCTGTCATCTTTAAGCATATTCTGCATATTTCGGTTCACGGTAAGTAGGGCAAACTCAAACATTCTATATGTGGGTAATATGTACATTCCATGCATATATAGAGGCATCACTGGAGGATTTAAATGTCAGAATGATATTGACTGGGTTGAGATGAAGTCCAATTGATGTATGTGATTACATGATCAACAAGAAGAGCATTGCATTGCTAGCTAAGCACAAGGTTAAAATATAAACATTATATAAATACTTACTTTATCACCAGAATAGTGTTGGCTGCTGTCCAGTTTGGATGTAGCTTATGTTCTTTAAAGTCTGTACTGTTTACAGTCGTCTTTCACGTTTTGCAATGTCAGCAATCCAGCAATCTGTATAAGGCTATGATGGAAACATCGTGGCTGTATAATTTGGCCATCATTTATTATACTTACCATTATTGCAAATATCAGACACTTTTGAAGTTACGTATATATGTATATATGTGTAAATTGAAAATCACAAATTGTCAAAGAATAACACATTTCTAACATCTGACACATCATCTGCATTGATGGATTGTAGAGCGTTAAAGGTAAGTGACCAAGCAGACATTCAACACAGGCTTTCGGGAATCAGTAATCAATGTGCATCATAAGCCAGTTACATTCAGTGGTTAGTGCGCTTGTCATCTAAACTGGCGGGGGTCACATATATTTGTGTAAATAGAGGCTATGCTCGGCATTTAAAAAACAACAACAACAACAATAATAATCGTATTCTTCAAATGCATGTAGAAGCCGCCCGTTGCACTCTTATGTGTCGACTTGTAACATTATATGTCGACACACATTCTACTCACTGTTTGAACATGTGTTTAAATACAACTGAATCATATTGGTGACATCAATTATACGGTGAAAGTGCGCTATATGCTGAGGTTACTGAATGACCACCAAACTCCACCATTATTCTTCTTACTGCTAAATGCTGTCTGTTTGCTGTTATTGTCTGTCCAATGTAGTATCACGACACTCTAGCAGGATGCACGACTGATTGAAGTAGTCAGCACGGTGGCTTCATTGTAAAATCATATTAACCATAATACATATTCAATAAACCCATCATAAGTAATTTGATATTTATAGTAGATTAGTGTCATTTCAATAATTTAACACATCATAAACTGTGTCCAGTGTTAACGTTACTTGGTGCTACTCTGGGGCTACACAGCGAAGCGATAGGGGAGACCACTGTGTATAAATTTGCTCCGAGTTTTTAGTAAAGTAAGCTAGATCTGATTTTTCGCTCCAAAACCATCCATGATAGTAATTATCAAACACAACAGTGTAATCTAAAGCAAATAAAACAAATTATTGCTCAAATTCACCGGTACCAATAAAAATGGTGCAAATTTAACAAAGGCAAGCAACTCCTCACATTACGATATGTACTAAGTTGCGACGACTTCCTCGATGCGAAGGTTCAACTCGCACCATCATACTTACCTCCCTGTCGAACATGATGAATCAACATAGTCATATTGACCTCCCTTTGACAGTATAACATATCTACCTCACCATTGAAGAGCTTATAGTATTTGACGCCGAGACCGAGGACAGACTATGTCCTTACAGCTTATTTTCATTGTGCTGCTACTGCTGCTGCTACTGTTATATTACAACAGATATTGCCGATCTTACCTTTAGCTAAAAAGACAAACAAAGTCTTTCTTCTGTGAACCATCAACTACACGTGCAGCGACATTCTACATGCTCTTTTAAGAGCTGGCTGAGAGAAGCCAGCAAGATAAAAAGATTCAGGCGTCGCGCTCTACCAAATAATAATCATCATTCACGACATTCAGTGTCATTAGGTGGAAGTGAAAAGCTGATATTACGTATTTATAGATGATTCATGTCATTGCATTTAACATTGTATAAGAATACTTTCCATAATCGCATATAAAGGATGATTGCATAATGTGTTATGGTCGCATATTATTTCCAGGCATTAGCCCTCAGGAGACTCCATACTGAAACTGTCTGCCGGGCAATCAGTATATTGATTCATTACAGGGAGAACAAATTTCACAGGGATTTGTGTTAAAAAGACATTATTTTGTAAATTTTCTCTGTGTCACGTGATTGCCTTCAGACAATTTGATTGGCTCAGCATTCTCCTCAGCAACGTACCTCAGTTCTGTGTTTGTGCATCAAATCATTATTTTAAACTATTTGCTGCCGCATGCCGCATAAAATATGGCCAGTTTTACTCACTTTAAATCTCATGTGCTGAAGAATTGTCTTCATACTCGCCGCTGTTATAAAAGTATTCATAGTGTTATGACAATTCTATACCTCAATTAAATGTTACATGAGTTTTATATATTTATAGTTCATGTGATCAAGAACATTTCACATGATTTCATAAACATGTACTCTGAATTGTATGAATGGAGCAATTCATCGTTGACTTTCAGTATGCCTGGATTTCAGTTATTACCCTCTCAGGAACCAATCAAGTTATTATATTTCATGAATTCAAGATCTGAAAGAACAAATATCTTCAAGGAGGATTTCCATTCTCGCTCGGACTTATTTGTTAAAATATCTTAAAAGGGATTTTTAGTCTCAGAGTTTGATATTTATGTGTGTAATTAAAATGGTAGACATTAACCATTGGAGAATTCCATTATAATCAACATTGACAATTTGAAAGAGTTTGGTGTGTTGTTGACTGAACTTTTTGTTGACAATTTGTGTAGAGTAACATTGAAAGCAAATATAGTGCTGCAGAGTTTTGGCAGCAAAATGTTGACAACGCAAGAAGCGAGTGTTCAAAATGGTGAAATAAATATTTACTATTTGAGAAAAATGTTCGGAAGTCAACAAAAAAGTTAAATGTGTTTACAAATGAAATTTGACTTTGAACAAACAAGAGTAATATGGAAATGGACAATATTTTCCAGGTTGTTGGAAAATATTTTTTAATTATATTAGAAATCCCGGTGTTAAGATGTTTTCTTGTGTGGTAGGATATTGAAGCAAATGGCAAAATGTTGCACAACGTGTGGACATAGTTATTATGTGTCATAAACTGATATTTCTTCTAGAAAGGGATATAATTCGATAATGAATTAAATACAATGACTTCTCATTAGTTCGCCGATATAATGCCGAAATTTTAACTGATAATAAAAAGTCAGTAGTGTCTCATAACCTGGAAGTTTTTCGACAAAATAAGAAAAATCTGGACGTAATTAACAAGGAGTTTTCAATATGGCCTTAAAAGGATAACAATTACCAAATACATGTTAGATGAAAGTGACCATTTTCTTTTTATTATGATAGTTTAATAACTGATACATATAGTTTTACTATTAATATTATGAATATACGAGTACAAGTCCTTGAACTTATATTAAACTTGCATTAAACAAAAATATGCTATGGCAGCGTTCGTATGTTAAGTTGAGACGAAATATTGACCTGAAAATGGAATTTAAGATTCCAATTTTGTGTATTAAATAGTTGTATGTGAAAGGGTTGATGTGGAGGAATTAAGAGCACGTGGTATTTGGTGTTCTGAAACCAAGGACATAACATATGAGCATAAATTGTGTTTATATGCCAAGATGTTTTATATAAGTGTCTGCTATGTTTTATCCTCAGGTAATACGGGTTATCCTGACTCATTTGTTTCTATTTATATCTCATTACATCATCTTCCTTGCTATATATAGCATTTTTATTATGTCATACAATGTAGGCCAAGGTCAATATTCATTCACATCCGTGTAATTATCTCTTCTTGTTTGACAGAATATTTTTGTTAATGGTTGTGGACTAAAATTGTGTTGGTCGTGTACGTATATTTTATACTTCAGTGTTCTTTAAATATGTTTAAGTCATATCGAACCTATGTTGCTAATACACATTTGTAATTGGACAGGGAAATCAAAATAACATGTAACTAAGAGGTTTGTGACACTGGTCATCGTATTGCCAGCTTTTACGGCTTAGTTATCAAGCAATGATACTTCAGGCATTTTAAATTGGTGATTGCTTAGTTTGTAACTTCATTTTGCATCCTTAAGAATAGAATTAAGCGAATGTTATGTTCTTCTAAACATTATCAAAATGACATGTAACTAAGAGGTTTGTGACACTGGTCATCGTATTGCCAGCTTTTACGGCTTAGTTATCACGCGATGATACTTCAGGCATTTTAAATTGGTGATTGCTTAGTTTGTTACTTCATTTTGCATCCTTAAGAATAGAATTAATCCACTCAAGATGACTAAATAAATATCTTGTACTAGATGTCTACGGTGGTAATAAAACAGTTTTGACATTTTACACTTAATGTTAACGAAATAGTGACCTTGGTCTATTTAACTTGTTGTTATATGTTTAGAATTTGTTCAAAGTTGTTGTTTGTGTGTGTGTGTGATGTTTTTGTTCATATTATCCTATTTTGTATTCTAAATCATTTAGTGTTTTGTCAAATCCAATATAATCCAAAATAGTTCGGAGAAAATTAGTGATGCGGAGTGAACACTGTTTGGTTGTTGGGATAGAGGTTCATTTGATCGTTAAGTAATACTACGTTATGAGGTTTTTATAAACCTAATGTTGAATCTATATCATCCAAATATTTAAATTGAAGTATTTTTCTATACGAAACCTGATACTGTTTCAGATGAAAAGTTGTATTGTCTGAATAATGGCGTTTACTGTTATTTTAACCAAAGGGCAGATATATATTAAATTATACTATTATTTTATTTGAATTATGTTGCCTTTGTTTTTTACAAGGAATACCGGTACTGTACATGATCTGATATAAAATTTCATTGATTGTGAATTATTTTTAGTATTTAATTATTCTTTTCTGTTAAAACACGTCACTCCTTCCATGTTTTATGTTGCCCCTTGTCAAAGGGGCTGTGTTGTATTTTGTATTTGTTTTTATTTTGCGTTCCTACCTCAAAGTTTTTTTTATTTATTTGTTTCTGGTTGTCATTGTAAATAACATGAATAGAGATTTGTGAGAATGTCTGGTGTTTTATGTCATCATTTTCATGTCGTTTTAAGTCTTACATTTGTCGCATGTTCATGCGAATGCATGTACCAACAATTTTCCTGTTAAGTTAATGTCTGTTATTTTATGAATGTTTGGGTAAATCTACTCGTTTGTACCTCTTTTATATAATGACTGTTATTTTTTCACAATTTTAAACTCGGATGAACTCAGATGGCTATTAATATGTCGTAGAATTTTGCGACAAACAATTTCGAATTGATACTATAAAAGCTCTAGGAATGTGTTTCTTGGAATGATTTCGTATTTTTATTGCTAATGATCAGGTAAAGAGTATTATCTGTCTTATTACGTGACACATGTCAATCAGTCAGATCAATGTTTCTAATGTTTACCTTCATTGTCTCATAGTACTTTCCGCTACTTGATAACCGCTGTCCTCCTTAAACCATAGTAATACAGATACTTTGTACCTATTTCTAAAATTTGGCATACATTTTCTTCCAACTTTTTCCCCTCAATAAATTTATTATTTGAGGCAAAACACACTCAGGAAATTGACTTACGATTCATTTCATATACAATCCATAACAGATCTTCCAAATTTCGTTTATAAGCCTGCATTTTGAATTAATCTGCATTTTTCCAACATTTACTATTATTTAGATTATTCAAAGACACTTTTTGTGGAATTCCTATCCATTCAATGTGTAAATTTAAATCTATTTTGCCTTTATTTTTGTTAAATGAATAATATGGTTCCATCACCCGTGCTACGTGTACGTGTCAAGTTAGAGTTTCCCTGCTCTGTGTACAAACAAACGTTGCATCGACAATCAACATTTTCATGTTTTTGTACATGATTTGAAATTCACTCCTTGAAACACATCCCTAATGGAAGCGCTCATTATGTTTGGACCCAATTTTTGAGTATTAACTACTTATCATTGATTTGTGCAGAAAGTAAATGTTTTATATGAGTCAACATCGTGTCGTGTTAGTATGGTGACAAGCGTTGGTAGAATAAAATAACTACTTAAACACAATGTCATGTATTTCCAAAGGTACAGACACACTGAAACTGTGCCCAAAATAACACGATAATTAAATTTAGTTCACGAAATGTTCGAATTGTATTAGTTTAAGGTGTCATGTTTTAAGTATGACAGCATAAAGTATATGGTACAAATGAGTAATTACCTACTGCTTACCACCTTAAGAAAGTAAAAAAACCTGATCGAAAATTCACAGATTCCTGAAAACTTTTATAAATCAATGTATCATGTTCAATTTGGTTTTATTAAAAATAAGAGATAATTAATAACTTTTAAAGGATTCTTCGAGATACTTGACAATTATTACAGACATACACTATATTAATTTACTAAAGTTTATAGCAATCGGTACTTTATTGCATTATGTAGAGGTCAAAGTGAGTTCGAATAGGTCGCACCGTATAATTATTATAAATAGCAGTAGTATTGTACACGTTACGTTCAGTTCATAACAGCTATTGTTGTTACTTTGGTAAATGTGTTGTTTTTTGCATCAGGGAAGTTTATATGTTGGTATTATTGCTTTTTGAGGGATTTATTTTAACCGAAACAATGATTTCTGTGTTTGAACTTGAGCAGCCAGATTCTAAATGGTCAAAAATTATGTTGTCAGGGACATCTTTTATGGCAGTCAGTATTATGTATTTTGACTTAACACAATGGAAAATATGAATACATTAGTATACAGTTTCTACGACGTTAGTCAATGGAAGAAGCATTGGCTAATTCTGATGGTATACATTGTTTAACCACGCTAACCAACTGCCCAACTTTCATTAATGAAATTAAGATATTTCAGACCAATGAACTTTATACCGTAATTGTGTTAGAAACGTAGCTTTAAAGGACTTACATGTGGAATAAAAAACAAACTAATACAATTAGATAAACCATATGGTGTCAAATTGGAACCCAGTTTATATATTTATTAAATGCATTGTAACAATGTTACATCATCACACCTCATATGTAAAGTTTTACAATCTTATATACAGTTTCTATGAATATGATTTGTTAACTATTTGTTAATTCGTATACATGCTAGTATGATTTCATATTTCATCAAGCAGTTCAAATAGATTACTGTTTTAGTGATTTTCATAAAGCTGTTCTTCCTGAGTTTGTTTCATGTTCGAAATGGCAATGCTATTTTACCAGTGTCGCGCTCTTTTTCTGTTTTAACCATATTCCATGAATGTTAAACTCACACACTGGATACACATCAATATTCATGGTTCTGGTTTACCTGCTCTATCTGCCTTGGATAAGTCATTCCAAAAAGCTTTATTATAAAGGTCCAATCATGGCAAAACTTTGTGCATTATTATTCAGTATTAATGAGTTTATTTGAGCCTTTATTTCTGTTTAGAAAATTAAAACAACGAGTGAAATAGTTACCGCTGAAGATTGACGTTTTGAATGATGTGAAACAAGTGTTGTTTCGGTATTCTGGGACCGGGATAAGACATTAAGGGCTGGAAGAAACTTAGGGAGAACAGCTTTATATGTTTGTTGAGAGACGTACATGCTTTCCATTCGAACATCAACTGTTTATACTTCATCCATCATTATAGATGAGATATTATTGTATTCCTTATTTCAAATGTTTTTGAATGTTGTCATTTTGTTCAAAAATGCATTAAATGATTGAATGATATGTTCCTGTATTGTTCTATTTTCCTAAACTATTTGGTCGATCACTGGCAAAATAGACGTTCTCGAGTTACTTGAACGAGGTAACATAACCCACTCCACTTAAATTACCATATTTGGCCGTGTTGCGGCACAAAATATATACTTATAAAAACATTGTTTGTTGACAAAGAGAGCATAGTTGTTAAATACCTTTTAACACATGCAGTCCCCAGTTCTCACAACTGATTCTCACAAGCGTTCTTCCAGCATCTGCAGATAGAAAAACACGTAGAACTAATAATATGTGTCATCCCAATTGTGAGCTGCAAGAAATTATCTCGAAATGCATGAACTTTGAAATGAAACGCGGTGTCAACCTCCTAATTCCCCGATCAAAATACTCGGCATGTGTATTTCCCGTCAGGTGTGCCGAGTGTTTTAGATTTCATACCATGATGTAGTTAAAATGCGCTTACGTATAGTTTAAAACACTGTTTTCTAATGCACATTTGTTATATTTGATATAGATCAAACCTTAGTAAAGTGAATGCGTCAGTATTGTACATGTCATGACTTGTGAACTGCATAGTGGGGAAGATAGTACAGATGAACCGGCAGCTAAACTTGGACGGACGGTTTATTCCTACTGCTTTTATAACAAAACAGTCGCGATTCGTGAATATTGATTGGAACGAATGTACAGCTTAATGTTGTAGAATAAGACACCTAAATGACTTACATGCACAGGCGCACGAATTCGTCAATTTTAACAACTTGATGTATTGTAATCATGAGGAAGCCTCGTGTAAAATTTCTTTAGCCTAAGGATAGTACTTACGCAAAAATTCTACTTTTTTTTATTTATTACCCCTGCCACATTATATTTTGTGGATTCCAAATAACGCTCTCACACCCGCGCAAAACTTTCCCCACTCTAGGAATTAAGCATTTATATATCTAATGTGAAATAAAATATTAGAAAAATACGAATAAAATCATGAAATTATACCTGTTGAATCGTGAATCATTTCGCGCCAATTTGTTAAAATCAAAAAATTATTTTATTTTACCCACTAACGTCGTTTATGCGGTCGATGAAGCCCTCTTTCGGACACTGGTACTGTAGACTTAGTGACCCTTTTTGAGTCCCTGTTTTGGGACACATGAGCAGACGAGGCTGGAGTTGTTTCCATTTCTAGGTTTCTAAAGTGTCTTTATAGAAAAAAATCGGGAAAAATACTTTTACTCATGTTCGGCTACTGGTCCGATGCCAGTAGATATCACCATTATTTGCGTATGTTCCAGAAAAGCTTCAATCTGACACTTGACCTCCAATTGTGACATTGACCTTTGAGATAGGAACCTGTGGGTCAGACCGTACACACCACCTCATGGAGGTGAACATTCATACAAAATATTAGAAATATTGGTCAATGCATGACAACGTTATGGTTCGGACAAGCGCTTCAACTTGACCTTAAACTGTGAGATTGACCTTTGAGATAGAAACCTGGGGACATGGCATGAAACTCCGCTCCATGGAGATGAACATCAATGCCAAATATAAGAAAGGTTGGTCAATGCACGACAAAGATATGGTCCGGACAAGCTTCAATTTGAACTTGAACAACGGTGATCTCGATATTCGAGAGAGGAACCTGGGGGTATGAAATGACAGGCCTCCTCGTGGAAGAGAACGTTCATGATAAATATCAGCACGATTGGTCAATGTATTGACCAAGATATGATCCGGACAAAATCATACGGGTGCACCGAAAGTGGCGACTAATTTTCGTCTCCACAAGCGGACTCGATAAAAACAAACTTACAAAGTACAAACAGCGTATAATACGGAGCACACATACTAGAAACATTATATAAGTCAATATAAATTACAAAACTTACACTGTGACGGCTTAAGAAGACCTCATTTGGGGGAAAACATTCTGCAAAAATGCCGCCTTTCTATTCGATATAACAAATGGTGAAAAATCACAAAAGGGAGACAACTGCGGAACACAAAAGAACAGGAAAACACCAAAATCCGGAACTGACCGTACAATTCGGCAAGCCACGAGTTGCCCCGCTTTGCAAATCTATAGCGGAACAGACCCTATCCGTAACCGTTGTTGCATGTTTTGTTGAACACATTAGTTTAAATCAATTCATTGAACTCATTATTAACTGAAACTTACTTGTACTCCAGGAATCATCGTGGATGATAACGACACTCTTCATTCCGTTATAATTCTCAGACCACAATAAGGTTCTGTCCTCGCATATGTTCTAGTTCGATACATAGTGTCACTTCCTGTGAGTTATCAAAGTACTGTAAGTCATAGTATTACGACAAATTGTGATTACGTGACATTATGTGTAGCTTACCATTATCTTATGTTCTGTCGTAGAACTCATTTGTGTACAGGAAAAAAAGCCTGTCTGCGCCCCCGACGGAATTTCCCGCCTTAATGTTGTCTGCTTCCATCAGCTGCTCTTAGATATCAACTACAAGTGCTAACGTCGTCCGGGTCCAGCGCCGCAGTGATTTTGTTGTATGTAATATGTAGACTTATTCATCCACACGTGTGAGAGTCAGACGATCGGCTCCAGAGTTTGTGGATATATAGAGTAGAACAGGGTGAGACCGTCCATGTCAATAACATGTTTTCCACGTATATATTAATGTTATTTGGTTTATAGCGATATGAGCCGTATTAATGCTTAAGCTGAATAAACTGTTTCTTCTGTTCTGTACTGTTCAAGTTTAATCGCTCACCACAAAACAAAATATAAAAGAATTAATATCCTCTTTGAACCATTTATATAATGACTACGGGTTTCTTGTTCTGTATTTTCACATCACAATATAAACTAGTATTTGCTATAATATTCATTCGCAGTTGTAATATTGATACAACAAATATATGAGGAAATCGGACAGGGATGGTAGCACTCAACTGACTCAAATACCGACCTGTCATCTTTAAGCATATTCTGCATATTTCGGTTCACGGTAAGTAGGGCAAACTCAAACATTCTATATGTGGGTAATATGTACATTCCATGCATATATAGAGGCATCACTGGAGGATTTAAATGTCAGAATGATATTGACTGGGTTGAGATGAAGTCCAATTGATGTATGTGATTACATGATCAACAAGAAGAGCATTGCATTGCTAGCTAAGCACAAGGTTAAAATATAAACATTATATAAATACTTACTTTATCACCAGAATAGTGTTGGCTGCTGTCCAGTTTGGATGTAGCTTATGTTCTTTAAAGTCTGTACTGTTTACAGTCGTCTTTCACGTTTTGCAATGTCAGCAATCCAGCAATCTGTATAAGGCTATGATGGAAACATCGTGGCTGTATAATTTGGCCATCATTTATTATACTTACCATTATTGCAAATATCAGACACTTTTGAAGTTACGTATATATGTATATATGTGTAAATTGAAAATCACAAATTGTCAAAGAATAACACATTTCTAACATCTGACACATCATCTGCATTGATGGATTGTAGAGCGTTAAAGGTAAGTGACCAAGCAGACATTCAACACAGGCTTTCGGGAATCAGTAATCAATGTGCATCATAAGCCAGTTACATTCAGTGGTTAGTGCGCTTGTCATCTAAACTGGCGGGGGTCACATATATTTGTGTAAATAGAGGCTATGCTCGGCATTTAAAAAACAACAACAACAACAATAATAATCGTATTCTTCAAATGCATGTAGAAGCCGCCCGTTGCACTCTTATGTGTCGACTTGTAACATTATATGTCGACACACATTCTACTCACTGTTTGAACATGTGTTTAAATACAACTGAATCATATTGGTGACATCAATTATACGGTGAAAGTGCGCTATATGCTGAGGTTACTGAATGACCACCAAACTCCACCATTATTCTTCTTACTGCTAAATGCTGTCTGTTTGCTGTTATTGTCTGTCCAATGTAGTATCACGACACTCTAGCAGGATGCACGACTGATTGAAGTAGTCAGCACGGTGGCTTCATTGTAAAATCATATTAACCATAATACATATTCAATAAACCCATCATAAGTAATTTGATATTTATAGTAGATTAGTGTCATTTCAATAATTTAACACATCATAAACTGTGTCCAGTGTTAACGTTACTTGGTGCTACTCTGGGGCTACACAGCGAAGCGATAGGGGAGACCACTGTGTATAAATTTGCTCCGAGTTTTTAGTAAAGTAAGCTAGATCTGATTTTTCGCTCCAAAACCATCCATGATAGTAATTATCAAACACAACAGTGTAATCTAAAGCAAATAAAACAAATTATTGCTCAAATTCACCGGTACCAATAAAAATGGTGCAAATTTAACAAAGGCAAGCAACTCCTCACATTACGATATGTACTAAGTTGCGACGACTTCCTCGATGCGAAGGTTCAACTCGCACCATCATACTTACCTCCCTGTCGAACATGATGAATCAACATAGTCATATTGACCTCCCTTTGACAGTATAACATATCTACCTCACCATTGAAGAGCTTATAGTATTTGACGCCGAGACCGAGGACAGACTATGTCCTTACAGCTTATTTTCATTGTGCTGCTACTGCTGCTGCTACTGTTATATTACAACAGATATTGCCGATCTTACCTTTAGCTAAAAAGACAAACAAAGTCTTTCTTCTGTGAACCATCAACTACACGTGCAGCGACATTCTACATGCTCTTTTAAGAGCTGGCTGAGAGAAGCCAGCAAGATAAAAAGATTCAGGCGTCGCGCTCTACCAAATAATAATCATCATTCACGACATTCAGTGTCATTAGGTGGAAGTGAAAAGCTGATATTACGTATTTATAGATGATTCATGTCATTGCATTTAACATTGTATAAGAATACTTTCCATAATCGCATATAAAGGATGATTGCATAATGTGTTATGGTCGCATATTATTTCCAGGCATTAGCCCTCAGGAGACTCCATACTGAAACTGTCTGCCGGGCAATCAGTATATTGATTCATTACAGGGAGAACAAATTTCACAGGGATTTGTGTTAAAAAGACATTATTTTGTAAATTTTCTCTGTGTCACGTGATTGCCTTCAGACAATTTGATTGGCTCAGCATTCTCCTCAGCAACGTACCTCAGTTCTGTGTTTGTGCATCAAATCATTATTTTAAACTATTTGCTGCCGCATGCCGCATAAAATATGGCCAGTTTTACTCACTTTAAATCTCATGTGCTGAAGAATTGTCTTCATACTCGCCGCTGTTATAAAAGTATTCATAGTGTTATGACAATTCTATACCTCAATTAAATGTTACATGAGTTTTATATATTTATAGTTCATGTGATCAAGAACATTTCACATGATTTCATAAACATGTACTCTGAATTGTATGAATGGAGCAATTCATCGTTGACTTTCAGTATGCCTGGATTTCAGTTATTACCCTCTCAGGAACCAATCAAGTTATTATATTTCATGAATTCAAGATCTGAAAGAACAAATATCTTCAAGGAGGATTTCCATTCTCGCTCGGACTTATTTGTTAAAATATCTTAAAAGGGATTTTTAGTCTCAGAGTTTGATATTTATGTGTGTAATTAAAATGGTAGACATTAACCATTGGAGAATTCCATTATAATCAACATTGACAATTTGAAAGAGTTTGGTGTGTTGTTGACTGAACTTTTTGTTGACAATTTGTGTAGAGTAACATTGAAAGCAAATATAGTGCTGCAGAGTTTTGGCAGCAAAATGTTGACAACGCAAGAAGCGAGTGTTCAAAATGGTGAAATAAATATTTACTATTTGAGAAAAATGTTCGGAAGTCAACAAAAAAGTTAAATGTGTTTACAAATGAAATTTGACTTTGAACAAACAAGAGTAATATGGAAATGGACAATATTTTCCAGGTTGTTGGAAAATATTTTTTAATTATATTAGAAATCCCGGTGTTAAGATGTTTTCTTGTGTGGTAGGATATTGAAGCAAATGGCAAAATGTTGCACAACGTGTGGACATAGTTATTATGTGTCATAAACTGATATTTCTTCTAGAAAGGGATATAATTCGATAATGAATTAAATACAATGACTTCTCATTAGTTCGCCGATATAATGCCGAAATTTTAACTGATAATAAAAAGTCAGTAGTGTCTCATAACCTGGAAGTTTTTCGACAAAATAAGAAAAATCTGGACGTAATTAACAAGGAGTTTTCAATATGGCCTTAAAAGGATAACAATTACCAAATACATGTTAGATGAAAGTGACCATTTTCTTTTTATTATGATAGTTTAATAACTGATACATATAGTTTTACTATTAATATTATGAATATACGAGTACAAGTCCTTGAACTTATATTAAACTTGCATTAAACAAAAATATGCTATGGCAGCGTTCGTATGTTAAGTTGAGACGAAATATTGACCTGAAAATGGAATTTAAGATTCCAATTTTGTGTATTAAATAGTTGTATGTGAAAGGGTTGATGTGGAGGAATTAAGAGCACGTGGTATTTGGTGTTCTGAAACCAAGGACATAACATATGAGCATAAATTGTGTTTATATGCCAAGATGTTTTATATAAGTGTCTGCTATGTTTTATCCTCAGGTAATACGGGTTATCCTGACTCATTTGTTTCTATTTATATCTCATTACATCATCTTCCTTGCTATATATAGCATTTTTATTATGTCATACAATGTAGGCCAAGGTCAATATTCATTCACATCCGTGTAATTATCTCTTCTTGTTTGACAGAATATTTTTGTTAATGGTTGTGGACTAAAATTGTGTTGGTCGTGTACGTATATTTTATACTTCAGTGTTCTTTAAATATGTTTAAGTCATATCGAACCTATGTTGCTAATACACATTTGTAATTGGACAGGGAAATCAAAATAACATGTAACTAAGAGGTTTGTGACACTGGTCATCGTATTGCCAGCTTTTACGGCTTAGTTATCAAGCAATGATACTTCAGGCATTTTAAATTGGTGATTGCTTAGTTTGTAACTTCATTTTGCATCCTTAAGAATAGAATTAAGCGAATGTTATGTTCTTCTAAACATTATCAAAATGACATGTAACTAAGAGGTTTGTGACACTGGTCATCGTATTGCCAGCTTTTACGGCTTAGTTATCACGCGATGATACTTCAGGCATTTTAAATTGGTGATTGCTTAGTTTGTTACTTCATTTTGCATCCTTAAGAATAGAATTAATCCACTCAAGATGACTAAATAAATATCTTGTACTAGATGTCTACGGTGGTAATAAAACAGTTTTGACATTTTACACTTAATGTTAACGAAATAGTGACCTTGGTCTATTTAACTTGTTGTTATATGTTTAGAATTTGTTCAAAGTTGTTGTTTGTGTGTGTGTGTGATGTTTTTGTTCATATTATCCTATTTTGTATTCTAAATCATTTAGTGTTTTGTCAAATCCAATATAATCCAAAATAGTTCGGAGAAAATTAGTGATGCGGAGTGAACACTGTTTGGTTGTTGGGATAGAGGTTCATTTGATCGTTAAGTAATACTACGTTATGAGGTTTTTATAAACCTAATGTTGAATCTATATCATCCAAATATTTAAATTGAAGTATTTTTCTATACGAAACCTGATACTGTTTCAGATGAAAAGTTGTATTGTCTGAATAATGGCGTTTACTGTTATTTTAACCAAAGGGCAGATATATATTAAATTATACTATTATTTTATTTGAATTATGTTGCCTTTGTTTTTTACAAGGAATACCGGTACTGTACATGATCTGATATAAAATTTCATTGATTGTGAATTATTTTTAGTATTTAATTATTCTTTTCTGTTAAAACACGTCACTCCTTCCATGTTTTATGTTGCCCCTTGTCAAAGGGGCTGTGTTGTATTTTGTATTTGTTTTTATTTTGCGTTCCTACCTCAAAGTTTTTTTTATTTATTTGTTTCTGGTTGTCATTGTAAATAACATGAATAGAGATTTGTGAGAATGTCTGGTGTTTTATGTCATCATTTTCATGTCGTTTTAAGTCTTACATTTGTCGCATGTTCATGCGAATGCATGTACCAACAATTTTCCTGTTAAGTTAATGTCTGTTATTTTATGAATGTTTGGGTAAATCTACTCGTTTGTACCTCTTTTATATAATGACTGTTATTTTTTCACAATTTTAAACTCGGATGAACTCAGATGGCTATTAATATGTCGTAGAATTTTGCGACAAACAATTTCGAATTGATACTATAAAAGCTCTAGGAATGTGTTTCTTGGAATGATTTCGTATTTTTATTGCTAATGATCAGGTAAAGAGTATTATCTGTCTTATTACGTGACACATGTCAATCAGTCAGATCAATGTTTCTAATGTTTACCTTCATTGTCTCATAGTACTTTCCGCTACTTGATAACCGCTGTCCTCCTTAAACCATAGTAATACAGATACTTTGTACCTATTTCTAAAATTTGGCATACATTTTCTTCCAACTTTTTCCCCTCAATAAATTTATTATTTGAGGCAAAACACACTCAGGAAATTGACTTACGATTCATTTCATATACAATCCATAACAGATCTTCCAAATTTCGTTTATAAGCCTGCATTTTGAATTAATCTGCATTTTTCCAACATTTACTATTATTTAGATTATTCAAAGACACTTTTTGTGGAATTCCTATCCATTCAATGTGTAAATTTAAATCTATTTTGCCTTTATTTTTGTTAAATGAATAATATGGTTCCATCACCCGTGCTACGTGTACGTGTCAAGTTAGAGTTTCCCTGCTCTGTGTACAAACAAACGTTGCATCGACAATCAACATTTTCATGTTTTTGTACATGATTTGAAATTCACTCCTTGAAACACATCCCTAATGGAAGCGCTCATTATGTTTGGACCCAATTTTTGAGTATTAACTACTTATCATTGATTTGTGCAGAAAGTAAATGTTTTATATGAGTCAACATCGTGTCGTGTTAGTATGGTGACAAGCGTTGGTAGAATAAAATAACTACTTAAACACAATGTCATGTATTTCCAAAGGTACAGACACACTGAAACTGTGCCCAAAATAACACGATAATTAAATTTAGTTCACGAAATGTTCGAATTGTATTAGTTTAAGGTGTCATGTTTTAAGTATGACAGCATAAAGTATATGGTACAAATGAGTAATTACCTACTGCTTACCACCTTAAGAAAGTAAAAAAACCTGATCGAAAATTCACAGATTCCTGAAAACTTTTATAAATCAATGTATCATGTTCAATTTGGTTTTATTAAAAATAAGAGATAATTAATAACTTTTAAAGGATTCTTCGAGATACTTGACAATTATTACAGACATACACTATATTAATTTACTAAAGTTTATAGCAATCGGTACTTTATTGCATTATGTAGAGGTCAAAGTGAGTTCGAATAGGTCGCACCGTATAATTATTATAAATAGCAGTAGTATTGTACACGTTACGTTCAGTTCATAACAGCTATTGTTGTTACTTTGGTAAATGTGTTGTTTTTTGCATCAGGGAAGTTTATATGTTGGTATTATTGCTTTTTGAGGGATTTATTTTAACCGAAACAATGATTTCTGTGTTTGAACTTGAGCAGCCAGATTCTAAATGGTCAAAAATTATGTTGTCAGGGACATCTTTTATGGCAGTCAGTATTATGTATTTTGACTTAACACAATGGAAAATATGAATACATTAGTATACAGTTTCTACGACGTTAGTCAATGGAAGAAGCATTGGCTAATTCTGATGGTATACATTGTTTAACCACGCTAACCAACTGCCCAACTTTCATTAATGAAATTAAGATATTTCAGACCAATGAACTTTATACCGTAATTGTGTTAGAAACGTAGCTTTAAAGGACTTACATGTGGAATAAAAAACAAACTAATACAATTAGATAAACCATATGGTGTCAAATTGGAACCCAGTTTATATATTTATTAAATGCATTGTAACAATGTTACATCATCACACCTCATATGTAAAGTTTTACAATCTTATATACAGTTTCTATGAATATGATTTGTTAACTATTTGTTAATTCGTATACATGCTAGTATGATTTCATATTTCATCAAGCAGTTCAAATAGATTACTGTTTTAGTGATTTTCATAAAGCTGTTCTTCCTGAGTTTGTTTCATGTTCGAAATGGCAATGCTATTTTACCAGTGTCGCGCTCTTTTTCTGTTTTAACCATATTCCATGAATGTTAAACTCACACACTGGATACACATCAATATTCATGGTTCTGGTTTACCTGCTCTATCTGCCTTGGATAAGTCATTCCAAAAAGCTTTATTATAAAGGTCCAATCATGGCAAAACTTTGTGCATTATTATTCAGTATTAATGAGTTTATTTGAGCCTTTATTTCTGTTTAGAAAATTAAAACAACGAGTGAAATAGTTACCGCTGAAGATTGACGTTTTGAATGATGTGAAACAAGTGTTGTTTCGGTATTCTGGGACCGGGATAAGACATTAAGGGCTGGAAGAAACTTAGGGAGAACAGCTTTATATGTTTGTTGAGAGACGTACATGCTTTCCATTCGAACATCAACTGTTTATACTTCATCCATCATTATAGATGAGATATTATTGTATTCCTTATTTCAAATGTTTTTGAATGTTGTCATTTTGTTCAAAAATGCATTAAATGATTGAATGATATGTTCCTGTATTGTTCTATTTTCCTAAACTATTTGGTCGATCACTGGCAAAATAGACGTTCTCGAGTTACTTGAACGAGGTAACATAACCCACTCCACTTAAATTACCATATTTGGCCGTGTTGCGGCACAAAATATATACTTATAAAAACATTGTTTGTTGACAAAGAGAGCATAGTTGTTAAATACCTTTTAACACATGCAGTCCCCAGTTCTCACAACTGATTCTCACAAGCGTTCTTCCAGCATCTGCAGATAGAAAAACACGTAGAACTAATAATATGTGTCATCCCAATTGTGAGCTGCAAGAAATTATCTCGAAATGCATGAACTTTGAAATGAAACGCGGTGTCAACCTCCTAATTCCCCGATCAAAATACTCGGCATGTGTATTTCCCGTCAGGTGTGCCGAGTGTTTTAGATTTCATACCATGATGTAGTTAAAATGCGCTTACGTATAGTTTAAAACACTGTTTTCTAATGCACATTTGTTATATTTGATATAGATCAAACCTTAGTAAAGTGAATGCGTCAGTATTGTACATGTCATGACTTGTGAACTGCATAGTGGGGAAGATAGTACAGATGAACCGGCAGCTAAACTTGGACGGACGGTTTATTCCTACTGCTTTTATAACAAAACAGTCGCGATTCGTGAATATTGATTGGAACGAATGTACAGCTTAATGTTGTAGAATAAGACACCTAAATGACTTACATGCACAGGCGCACGAATTCGTCAATTTTAACAACTTGATGTATTGTAATCATGAGGAAGCCTCGTGTAAAATTTCTTTAGCCTAAGGATAGTACTTACGCAAAAATTCTACTTTTTTTTATTTATTACCCCTGCCACATTATATTTTGTGGATTCCAAATAACGCTCTCACACCCGCGCAAAACTTTCCCCACTCTAGGAATTAAGCATTTATATATCTAATGTGAAATAAAATATTAGAAAAATACGAATAAAATCATGAAATTATACCTGTTGAATCGTGAATCATTTCGCGCCAATTTGTTAAAATCAAAAAATTATTTTATTTTACCCACTAACGTCGTTTATGCGGTCGATGAAGCCCTCTTTCGGACACTGGTACTGTAGACTTAGTGACCCTTTTTGAGTCCCTGTTTTGGGACACATGAGCAGACGAGGCTGGAGTTGTTTCCATTTCTAGGTTTCTAAAGTGTCTTTATAGAAAAAAATCGGGAAAAATACTTTTACTCATGTTCGGCTACTGGTCCGATGCCAGTAGATATCACCATTATTTGCGTATGTTCCAGAAAAGCTTCAATCTGACACTTGACCTCCAATTGTGACATTGACCTTTGAGATAGGAACCTGTGGGTCAGACCGTACACACCACCTCATGGAGGTGAACATTCATACAAAATATTAGAAATATTGGTCAATGCATGACAACGTTATGGTTCGGACAAGCGCTTCAACTTGACCTTAAACTGTGAGATTGACCTTTGAGATAGAAACCTGGGGACATGGCATGAAACTCCGCTCCATGGAGATGAACATCAATGCCAAATATAAGAAAGGTTGGTCAATGCACGACAAAGATATGGTCCGGACAAGCTTCAATTTGAACTTGAACAACGGTGATCTCGATATTCGAGAGAGGAACCTGGGGGTATGAAATGACAGGCCTCCTCGTGGAAGAGAACGTTCATGATAAATATCAGCACGATTGGTCAATGTATTGACCAAGATATGATCCGGACAAAATCATACGGGTGCACCGAAAGTGGCGACTAATTTTCGTCTCCACAAGCGGACTCGATAAAAACAAACTTACAAAGTACAAACAGCGTATAATACGGAGCACACATACTAGAAACATTATATAAGTCAATATAAATTACAAAACTTACACTGTGACGGCTTAAGAAGACCTCATTTGGGGGAAAACATTCTGCAAAAATGCCGCCTTTCTATTCGATATAACAAATGGTGAAAAATCACAAAAGGGAGACAACTGCGGAACACAAAAGAACAGGAAAACACCAAAATCCGGAACTGACCGTACAATTCGGCAAGCCACGAGTTGCCCCGCTTTGCAAATCTATAGCGGAACAGACCCTATCCGTAACCGTTGTTGCATGTTTTGTTGAACACATTAGTTTAAATCAATTCATTGAACTCATTATTAACTGAAACTTACTTGTACTCCAGGAATCATCGTGGATGATAACGACACTCTTCATTCCGTTATAATTCTCAGACCACAATAAGGTTCTGTCCTCGCATATGTTCTAGTTCGATACATAGTGTCACTTCCTGTGAGTTATCAAAGTACTGTAAGTCATAGTATTACGACAAATTGTGATTACGTGACATTATGTGTAGCTTACCATTATCTTATGTTCTGTCGTAGAACTCATTTGTGTACAGGAAAAAAAGCCTGTCTGCGCCCCCGACGGAATTTCCCGCCTTAATGTTGTCTGCTTCCATCAGCTGCTCTTAGATATCAACTACAAGTGCTAACGTCGTCCGGGTCCAGCGCCGCAGTGATTTTGTTGTATGTAATATGTAGACTTATTCATCCACACGTGTGAGAGTCAGACGATCGGCTCCAGAGTTTGTGGATATATAGAGTAGAACAGGGTGAGACCGTCCATGTCAATAACATGTTTTCCACGTATATATTAATGTTATTTGGTTTATAGCGATATGAGCCGTATTAATGCTTAAGCTGAATAAACTGTTTCTTCTGTTCTGTACTGTTCAAGTTTAATCGCTCACCACAAAACAAAATATAAAAGAATTAATATCCTCTTTGAACCATTTATATAATGACTACGGGTTTCTTGTTCTGTATTTTCACATCACAATATAAACTAGTATTTGCTATAATATTCATTCGCAGTTGTAATATTGATACAACAAATATATGAGGAAATCGGACAGGGATGGTAGCACTCAACTGACTCAAATACCGACCTGTCATCTTTAAGCATATTCTGCATATTTCGGTTCACGGTAAGTAGGGCAAACTCAAACATTCTATATGTGGGTAATATGTACATTCCATGCATATATAGAGGCATCACTGGAGGATTTAAATGTCAGAATGATATTGACTGGGTTGAGATGAAGTCCAATTGATGTATGTGATTACATGATCAACAAGAAGAGCATTGCATTGCTAGCTAAGCACAAGGTTAAAATATAAACATTATATAAATACTTACTTTATCACCAGAATAGTGTTGGCTGCTGTCCAGTTTGGATGTAGCTTATGTTCTTTAAAGTCTGTACTGTTTACAGTCGTCTTTCACGTTTTGCAATGTCAGCAATCCAGCAATCTGTATAAGGCTATGATGGAAACATCGTGGCTGTATAATTTGGCCATCATTTATTATACTTACCATTATTGCAAATATCAGACACTTTTGAAGTTACGTATATATGTATATATGTGTAAATTGAAAATCACAAATTGTCAAAGAATAACACATTTCTAACATCTGACACATCATCTGCATTGATGGATTGTAGAGCGTTAAAGGTAAGTGACCAAGCAGACATTCAACACAGGCTTTCGGGAATCAGTAATCAATGTGCATCATAAGCCAGTTACATTCAGTGGTTAGTGCGCTTGTCATCTAAACTGGCGGGGGTCACATATATTTGTGTAAATAGAGGCTATGCTCGGCATTTAAAAAACAACAACAACAACAATAATAATCGTATTCTTCAAATGCATGTAGAAGCCGCCCGTTGCACTCTTATGTGTCGACTTGTAACATTATATGTCGACACACATTCTACTCACTGTTTGAACATGTGTTTAAATACAACTGAATCATATTGGTGACATCAATTATACGGTGAAAGTGCGCTATATGCTGAGGTTACTGAATGACCACCAAACTCCACCATTATTCTTCTTACTGCTAAATGCTGTCTGTTTGCTGTTATTGTCTGTCCAATGTAGTATCACGACACTCTAGCAGGATGCACGACTGATTGAAGTAGTCAGCACGGTGGCTTCATTGTAAAATCATATTAACCATAATACATATTCAATAAACCCATCATAAGTAATTTGATATTTATAGTAGATTAGTGTCATTTCAATAATTTAACACATCATAAACTGTGTCCAGTGTTAACGTTACTTGGTGCTACTCTGGGGCTACACAGCGAAGCGATAGGGGAGACCACTGTGTATAAATTTGCTCCGAGTTTTTAGTAAAGTAAGCTAGATCTGATTTTTCGCTCCAAAACCATCCATGATAGTAATTATCAAACACAACAGTGTAATCTAAAGCAAATAAAACAAATTATTGCTCAAATTCACCGGTACCAATAAAAATGGTGCAAATTTAACAAAGGCAAGCAACTCCTCACATTACGATATGTACTAAGTTGCGACGACTTCCTCGATGCGAAGGTTCAACTCGCACCATCATACTTACCTCCCTGTCGAACATGATGAATCAACATAGTCATATTGACCTCCCTTTGACAGTATAACATATCTACCTCACCATTGAAGAGCTTATAGTATTTGACGCCGAGACCGAGGACAGACTATGTCCTTACAGCTTATTTTCATTGTGCTGCTACTGCTGCTGCTACTGTTATATTACAACAGATATTGCCGATCTTACCTTTAGCTAAAAAGACAAACAAAGTCTTTCTTCTGTGAACCATCAACTACACGTGCAGCGACATTCTACATGCTCTTTTAAGAGCTGGCTGAGAGAAGCCAGCAAGATAAAAAGATTCAGGCGTCGCGCTCTACCAAATAATAATCATCATTCACGACATTCAGTGTCATTAGGTGGAAGTGAAAAGCTGATATTACGTATTTATAGATGATTCATGTCATTGCATTTAACATTGTATAAGAATACTTTCCATAATCGCATATAAAGGATGATTGCATAATGTGTTATGGTCGCATATTATTTCCAGGCATTAGCCCTCAGGAGACTCCATACTGAAACTGTCTGCCGGGCAATCAGTATATTGATTCATTACAGGGAGAACAAATTTCACAGGGATTTGTGTTAAAAAGACATTATTTTGTAAATTTTCTCTGTGTCACGTGATTGCCTTCAGACAATTTGATTGGCTCAGCATTCTCCTCAGCAACGTACCTCAGTTCTGTGTTTGTGCATCAAATCATTATTTTAAACTATTTGCTGCCGCATGCCGCATAAAATATGGCCAGTTTTACTCACTTTAAATCTCATGTGCTGAAGAATTGTCTTCATACTCGCCGCTGTTATAAAAGTATTCATAGTGTTATGACAATTCTATACCTCAATTAAATGTTACATGAGTTTTATATATTTATAGTTCATGTGATCAAGAACATTTCACATGATTTCATAAACATGTACTCTGAATTGTATGAATGGAGCAATTCATCGTTGACTTTCAGTATGCCTGGATTTCAGTTATTACCCTCTCAGGAACCAATCAAGTTATTATATTTCATGAATTCAAGATCTGAAAGAACAAATATCTTCAAGGAGGATTTCCATTCTCGCTCGGACTTATTTGTTAAAATATCTTAAAAGGGATTTTTAGTCTCAGAGTTTGATATTTATGTGTGTAATTAAAATGGTAGACATTAACCATTGGAGAATTCCATTATAATCAACATTGACAATTTGAAAGAGTTTGGTGTGTTGTTGACTGAACTTTTTGTTGACAATTTGTGTAGAGTAACATTGAAAGCAAATATAGTGCTGCAGAGTTTTGGCAGCAAAATGTTGACAACGCAAGAAGCGAGTGTTCAAAATGGTGAAATAAATATTTACTATTTGAGAAAAATGTTCGGAAGTCAACAAAAAAGTTAAATGTGTTTACAAATGAAATTTGACTTTGAACAAACAAGAGTAATATGGAAATGGACAATATTTTCCAGGTTGTTGGAAAATATTTTTTAATTATATTAGAAATCCCGGTGTTAAGATGTTTTCTTGTGTGGTAGGATATTGAAGCAAATGGCAAAATGTTGCACAACGTGTGGACATAGTTATTATGTGTCATAAACTGATATTTCTTCTAGAAAGGGATATAATTCGATAATGAATTAAATACAATGACTTCTCATTAGTTCGCCGATATAATGCCGAAATTTTAACTGATAATAAAAAGTCAGTAGTGTCTCATAACCTGGAAGTTTTTCGACAAAATAAGAAAAATCTGGACGTAATTAACAAGGAGTTTTCAATATGGCCTTAAAAGGATAACAATTACCAAATACATGTTAGATGAAAGTGACCATTTTCTTTTTATTATGATAGTTTAATAACTGATACATATAGTTTTACTATTAATATTATGAATATACGAGTACAAGTCCTTGAACTTATATTAAACTTGCATTAAACAAAAATATGCTATGGCAGCGTTCGTATGTTAAGTTGAGACGAAATATTGACCTGAAAATGGAATTTAAGATTCCAATTTTGTGTATTAAATAGTTGTATGTGAAAGGGTTGATGTGGAGGAATTAAGAGCACGTGGTATTTGGTGTTCTGAAACCAAGGACATAACATATGAGCATAAATTGTGTTTATATGCCAAGATGTTTTATATAAGTGTCTGCTATGTTTTATCCTCAGGTAATACGGGTTATCCTGACTCATTTGTTTCTATTTATATCTCATTACATCATCTTCCTTGCTATATATAGCATTTTTATTATGTCATACAATGTAGGCCAAGGTCAATATTCATTCACATCCGTGTAATTATCTCTTCTTGTTTGACAGAATATTTTTGTTAATGGTTGTGGACTAAAATTGTGTTGGTCGTGTACGTATATTTTATACTTCAGTGTTCTTTAAATATGTTTAAGTCATATCGAACCTATGTTGCTAATACACATTTGTAATTGGACAGGGAAATCAAAATAACATGTAACTAAGAGGTTTGTGACACTGGTCATCGTATTGCCAGCTTTTACGGCTTAGTTATCAAGCAATGATACTTCAGGCATTTTAAATTGGTGATTGCTTAGTTTGTAACTTCATTTTGCATCCTTAAGAATAGAATTAAGCGAATGTTATGTTCTTCTAAACATTATCAAAATGACATGTAACTAAGAGGTTTGTGACACTGGTCATCGTATTGCCAGCTTTTACGGCTTAGTTATCACGCGATGATACTTCAGGCATTTTAAATTGGTGATTGCTTAGTTTGTTACTTCATTTTGCATCCTTAAGAATAGAATTAATCCACTCAAGATGACTAAATAAATATCTTGTACTAGATGTCTACGGTGGTAATAAAACAGTTTTGACATTTTACACTAAATGTTAACGAAATAGTGACCTTGGTCTATTCAACTTGTTGTTATATGTTTAGAATTTGTTCAAAGTTGTTGTTTGTGTGTGTGTGTGATGTTTTTGTTCATATTATCCTATTTTGTATTCTAAATCATTTAGTGTTTTGTCAAATCCAATATAATCCAAAATAGTTCGGAGAAAATTAGTGATGCGGAGTGAACACTGTTTGGTTGTTGGGATAGAGGTTCATTTGATCGTTAAGTAATACTACGTTATGAGGTTTTTATAAACCTAATGTTGAATCTATATCATCCAAATATTTAAATTGAAGTATTTTTCTATACGAAACCTGATACTGTTTCAGATGAAAAGTTGTATTGTCTGAATAATGGCGTTTACTGTTATTTTAACCAAAGGGCAGATATATATTAAATTATACTATTATTTTATTTGAATTATGTTGCCTTTGTTTTTTACAAGGAATACCGGTACTGTACATGATCTGATATAAAATTTCATTGATTGTGAATTATTTTTAGTATTTAATTATTCTTTTCTGTTAAAACACGTCACTCCTTCCATGTTTTATGTTGCCCCTTGTCAAAGGGGCTGTGTTGTATTTTGTATTTGTTTTTTTTTTGCGTTCCTACCTCAAGTTTTTTTTATTTATTTGTTTCTGGTTGTCATTGTAAATAACATGAATAGAGATTTGTGAGAATGTCTGGTGTTTTATGTCATCATTTTCATGTCGTTTTAAGTCTTACATTTGTCGCATATTCATGCGAATGCATGTAACAACAATTTTCCTGTTAAGTTAATGCCTGTTATTTTATGAATTTTTGGGTAAATCTACTCGTTTGTACCTCTTTTATATAATGACTGTTATTTTTTCATAATTTTAAACTCGGATGAACTCAGATGGCTATAAATATGTCGTAGAATTTTGCGACAAACAATTTCGAATTGATACTATAAAAGCTCTAGGAATGTGTTTCTTGGAATGATTTCGTATTTTTATTGCTAATGATCAGGTAAAGAGTATTATCTGTCTTATTACGTGACACATGTCAATCAGTCAGATCAATGTTTCTAATGTTTACCTTCATTGTATCATAGTACTTTCCGCTACTTAAATAACCGCTGTCCTCCTTAAACCATAGTAATACAGATACTTTGTACCTATTTCTAAAATTTGGCATACATTTTCTTCCAAATATCCTCCAACTTTTTCCCCTCAATAAATTTATTATTTGAGGCAAAACACACTCAGGAAATTGACTTACGATTCATTTCATATACAATCCATAACAGATCTTCCAAATTTCGTTTATAAGCCTGCATTTTGAATTAATCTGCATTTTTCCAACATTTACCATTATTTAGATTATTCAAAGACACTTTTTGTGGAATTCCTTTCCATTCAATGTGTAAATTTAAATCTATTTTGCCTTTATTTTTGTTAAATGAATAATATGGTTCCATCACCCGTGCTACGTGTACGTGTCAAGTTAGAGTTTCCCTGCTCTGTGTACAAACAAACATTGCATCGACAATCAACATTTTCATGTTTTTGTACATGATTTGAAATTCACTCCTTGAAACACATCCCTAATGGAAGCGCTCATTATGTTTGGTCCCAATTTTTGAGTATAAACTACTTATCATTGATTTGTTCAGAAAGTTAATGTTTATATGAGTCAACATCGTGTCGTGTTAGTATGGTGACAAGCGTTGGTAGAATAAAATAACTACTTAAACACAATGTCATGTATTTCCAAAGGTACACCCACACTGAAACTGTGCCCAAAATAACACGATAATTAAATTTAGTTCACGAAATGTTCGAATTGTATTAGTTTAAGGTGTCATGTTTTAAGTATGACAGCATAAAGTATATGGTACAAATGAGTAATTACCTACTGCTTACCACCTTAAGAAAGTAAAGAAACCTGATCGAAAATTCACAGATTCCTGAAAACTTTTATAAATCAATGTATCATGTTCAATTTGGTTTTATTAAAAATGAGAGATAATTAATAACTTTTAAAGGTTGCGTCGAGATACTTGACAATTATTACAGACATACATCGGTACTTTATTGCATTATTTAGAGGTCAAAATGAGTTCGAATAGGTCGCACCGTATAATTATTATAAATAGTAGTAGTATTGTACACGTTACGTTCAGTTCATAACAGCTATTGTTGTTACTTTGGTGAATGTGTTGTTTTATGCATCAGGGAAGTTTATATGTTGGTATTATTGCTTTTTGAGGGATTTATTTTAACCGAAACAATGATTTCTGTGTTTGAACTTGAGCAGCCAGATTCTAATTGGTCAAAAATTATGTTGTCAGGGACATCTTTTATGGCAGTCAGTATTATGTATTTTGACTTAACACAATGGAAAATATGAATACATTAGTAAACAGTTTCTACGACGTTAGTCAATGGAAGAAGCATTGGATAATTCTGATGGTATACATTGTTTAACCGCGCTCACCAACTGCCCAACTTTCATTAATGAAATTAAGATATTTCAGACCAATGAACTTTATACCGTAATTGTGTTACAAGCGTAGCTTTTAAGGACTTATACGTGGAATAAAAAACAAACTAATACAATTAGATAAACCATATGGTGTCAAATTGGAACCCAGTTTATATATTTATTAAATGCATTGTAACAATGTTACATCATCACACCTCATATGTAAAGTTTTACAATCTTATATACAGTTTCTATGAATATGATTTGTTAAATATTTGTTAATTCGTATACATGCTAGTATGATTTCATATTTCATCAAGCAGTTCAAATAGATTACTGTTTTAGTGATTTTCATAAAGCTGTTCTTCCTGAGTTTGTTTCATGTTCGAAATGGCAATGCTATTTTACCAGTGTCGCGCTCTTTTTCTGTTTTTACCATATTCCATAAATGTTAAACTCACACACTGGATACACATCAATATTCATGGTTCTGGTTTACCTGCTCTATCTGCCTTGGATAAGTCATTCCAAAAAGCTTTATTATAAAGGTCCAATCATGGCAAAACTTTGTGCATTATTATTCAGTATTAATGAGTTTATTTGAGCCTTTATTTCTGTTTAGAAAATTAAAACAACGAGTGAAATAGTTTCCGCTGAAGATTGACGTTTTGAATGATGTGAAACAAGTGTTGTTTCGGTATTCTGGGACCGGGATAAGACATTAAGGGCTGGCAGAAACTTAGGAAGAACAGCTTTATATGTTTGTTGAGAGACGTACATGCTTTCCATTCGAACATCAACTGTTTATACTTCATCCATCATTTTAGATGAGATATTATTGTATTCCTTATTTCAAATGTTTTTGAATGTTGTCATTTTGTTCAAAAATGCATTAAATGATTGAATGATATGTTCCTGCATTGTTCTATTTTCCTAAACTATTTGGTCGATCACTGGCAAAATAGACGTTCTCGAGTTACTTGAACGAAGTAACATAACCCACTCCACTTAAATTACCATATTTGGCCGTGTTGCGGCACAAAATATATACTTATAAAAACATTGTTTGTTGACAAAGAGAGCATAGTTGTTAAATACCTTTCAACACATGCAGTCCCCAGTTCTCACAACTGATTCTCACAAGCGTTCTTCCAGCATCTGCAGATAGAAAAACACACGTAAAACTAATAATATGTGTCATCCCAATTGTGAGCTGCAAGAAATTATCTCGAAATGCATGAACTTTGAAATGAAACGCGGTGTCAACCTTCTAATTCCCCGATCAAAATACTCGGCATGTGTATTTCCCGTCAGGTGTGCCGAGTGTTTTAGATTTCATACCATGATGTAGTTAAAATGCGCTTACGTATAGTTTAAAACACTGGTTTCTTATGCGTATTTGTTATATTTGATATAGATCAAACCTTAGTAAAGTGAATGCGTCAGTATTGTTCATGTCATGACTTGCGAGTTAACTGCATAGTGGGGAAGATAGTACAGATGAACCGGCAGCTAAACTTGGACGGACGGTTTATTCCTACTGCTTTTATAACAAAACAGTCGCGATTCGTGAATATTGATTGGAACGAATGTACAGCTTAATGTTGTAGAATAAGACACCTAAATGACTTACATGCACAGGCGCACGAATTCGTCAATTTTAACAACTTGATGTATTGTAATCATGAGGAAGCCTCGTGTAAAATTTCTTTAGCCTAAGGATAGTACTTACGCAAAAATTCTACTTTTTTTTATTTATTACCCCTGCCACATTATATTTTGTGGATTCCCAATAACGCTCTCACACCCGCGCAAAACTTTCCCCACTCTAGGAATTAAGCATTTATATATCTAATGTGAAATAAAATATTAGAAAAATACGAATAAAAACATGAAATTATACCTGTTGAATCGTGAATCATTTCGCGCCAATTTGTAAAAATCAAAATTATTTTATTTTACCCACAAACGTCGTTTATGCGGTCGATGAAGCCCTCTTTCGGACACTGGTACTGAAGACTTAGTGACCCTTTTTGAGTCCCTGTTTTGGGACACATGAGCAGACGAGGCTGGAGTTGTTTCCATTTCTAGGTTTCTAAAGTGTCTTTATAGAAAAAAATCGGGAAAAATACTTTTACTCATGTTCGGCTACTGGTCCGATGCCAGTAGATATCACCATTATTTGTGTATGTTCCAGAAAAGCTTCAATCTGACACTTGACCTCCAATTGTGACATTGACCTTTGAGATAGGAACCTGTGGGTCAGACAGTACACACCACCTCATGGAGGTGAACATTCATACAAAATATTAGAAATATTGGTCAATGCATGACAACGTTATGGTTCGGACAAGTGCTTCAACTTGACCTTAAACTGTGAGATTGACCTTTGAGATAGAAACCTGGGGACATGGCATGAAACTCCGCTCCATGGAGATGAACATCAATGCCAAATATAAGAAAGGTTGGTCAATGCACGACAAAGATATGGTCCGGACAAGCTTCAATTTGAACTTGAACAACGGTGATCTCGATATTCGAGAGAGGAACCTGGGGGTATGAAATGACAGGCCTCCTCGTGGAAGAGAACGTTCATGATAAATATCAGCACGATTGGTCAATGTATTGACCAAGATATGATCCGGACAAAATCATACGGGTGCACCGAAAGTGGCGACTAATTTTCGTCTCCACAAGCGGACTCGATAAAAACAAACTTACAAAGTACAAACAGCGTATAATACGGAGCACACATACTAGAAACATTATATAAGTCAATATAAATTACAAAACTTACACTGTGACGGCTTAAGAAGACCTCATTTGGGGGAAAACATTCTGCAAAAATGCCGCCTTTCTATTCGATATGATAACAAATGGTGAAAAATCACAAAAGGGAGACAACTGCGGAACACAAAAGAACAGGAAAACACCAAAATCCGGAACTGACCGTACAATTCGGCAAGCCACGAGTTACCCCGCTTTGCAAATCTATAGTGGAACAGACCCTATCCGTAACCGTTGTTGCATGTTTTGTTGAACACATTAGTTTAAATCAATTCATTGAACTCATTATTAACTGAAACTTACTTGTACTCCAGGAATCATCGTGGATGATAACGACACTCTTCATTCCGTTATAATTCTCAGACCACAATAAGGTTCTGTCCTCGCATATGTTCTAGTTCGATACATAGTGTCACTTCCTGTGAGTTATCAAAGTACTGTAAGTCATAGTATTACGACAAATTGTGATTACGTGACATTATGTGTAGCTTACCATTATCTTATGTTCTGTCGTAGAACTCATTTGTGTACAGGAAAAAAAGCCTGTCTGCGCCCCAGACGGAATTTCCCGCCTTAATGTTGTCTGCTTCCATCAGCTGCTCTTAGATATCAACTACAAGTGCTAACGTCGTCCGGGTCCAGCGCCGCAGTGATTTTGTTGTATGTAATATGTAGACTTATTCATCCACACGTGTGAGAGTCAGACTATCGGCTCCAGAGTTTGTGGATATATAGAGTAGAACAGGGTGAGACCGTCCATGTCAATAACATGTTTTCCACGTATATATTAATGTTATTTTGTTTATAGCGATATGAGCCGTATTAATGCTTAAGCTGAATAAACTGTTTCTTCTGTTCTGTACTGTACTGTTCAAGTTTAATCGCTCACCACAAAACAAAATATAAAAGAATTAATATCCTCTTTGAACCATTTATATAATGACTACGGGATTCTTGTTCTGTATTTTCACATCACAATATAAACTAGTATTTGCTATAATATTCATTCGCAGTTGTAATATTGATACAACAAATATATGAGGAAATCGGACAGGGATGGCAGCACTCAACTGACTCAAATACCGACCTGTCAACTTTAAGCATATTCTGCATATTTCGGTTCAAGGTAAGTAGGGCAAACTCAAACATTCTATATGTGGGTAATATGTACATTCCTTGCATATATAGAGGCATCACTGGAGGATTTAAATGTCAGAATGATATTGACTGGGTTGAGATCAAGTCCAATTGATGTATGTATTACATGATCAACAAGAAGAGCATTGCATTGCTAGCTAAGCACAAGGTTAAAATATAAACATTATATAAATACTTACCATATCACCAGAATAGTGTTGGCTGCTGTCCAATTTGGATGTAGCTTATGTTCTTTAAAGTCTGTACTGTTTACAGTCGTCTTTCACGTTTTGCAATGTCAGCAATCCAGCAATCTGTATAAGGCTATGATGGAAACATCGTGGCTGTATAATTTGGCCATCATTTATTATACTTACCATTATTGCAAATATCAGACACTTTTGAAGTTACGTATATATGTATATATGTGTAAATTGAAAATCACAAATTGTCAAAGAATAACACATTTCTAACATCTGACACATCATCTGCATTGATGGATTGTAGAGCGTTAAAGGTAAGTGACCAAGCAGACATTCAACACAGGCTTTCGGGAATCAGTAATCAATGTGCATCATAAGCCAGTTACATTCAGTGGTTAGTGCGCTTGTCATCTAAACTGGCGGGGGTCACATATATTTGTGTAAATAGAGGCTATGCTCGGCATTTAAAAAACAACAACAACAACAATAATAATCGTATTCTTCAAATGCATGTAGAAGCCGCCTGTTGCACTCTTATGTGTCGACTTGTAACATTATATGTCGACACACATTCTACTCACTGTTTGAACATGTGTTTAAATACAACTGAATCATATTGGTGACATCAATTATACAGTGAAAGTGCGCTATATGCTGAGGTTACTGAATGACCACCAAACTCCACCATTTATTCTTCTTACTGCTAAATGCTGTCTGTTTGCTGTTATTGTCTGTCCAATGTAGTATCACGACACTCTAGCAGGATGCACGACTGATTGAAGTAGTCAGCACGGTGGCTTCATTGTAAAATCATATTAACCATAATACATATTCAATAAACCCATCATAAGTAATTTGATATTTATAGTAGATTAGTGTCATTTCAATAATTTAACACATCATAAACTGTGTCCAGTGTTAACGTTACTTGGTGCTACTCTGGGGCTACACAGCGAAGCGATAGGGGAGACCACTGTGTATAAATTTGCTCCGAGTTTTTAGTAAAGTAAGCTAGATCTGATTTTTCGCTCCAAAACCATCCATGATAGTAATTATCAAACACAACAGTGTAATCTAAAGCGAATAAAACAAATTATTGCTCAAATTGACCGGTACCAATAAAAATGGTGCAAATTTAACAAAGGCAAGCAACTCCTCACATTACGATATGTACTAAGTTGCGACGACTTCCTCGATGCGAAGGTTCAACTCGCACCATCATACTTACCTCCCTGTCGAACATGATGAATCAACATAGTCATATTTACCTCCCTTTGACAGTATAACATATCTACCTCACCATTGAAGAGCTTATAGTATTTGACGCCGAGACCGAGGACAGACTATGTCCTTACAGCTTATTTTCATTGTGCTGCTACTGCTGCTGCTACTGTTATATTACAACAGATATTGCCGATCTTACCTTTAGCTAAAAAGACAAACAAAGTCTTTCTTCTGTGAACCATCAACTACACGTGCAGCGACATTCTACATGCTCTTTTAAGAGCTGGCTGAGAGAAGCCAGCAAGATAAAAAGATTCAGGCGTCGCGCTCTACCAAATAATAATCATCATTCACGACATTCAGTGTCATTAGGTGGAAGTGAAAAGCTGATATTACGTATTTATAGATGATTCATGTCATTGCATTTAACATTGTATAAGAATACTTTCCATAATCGCACATAAAGGATGATTGCATAATGTGTTATGGTCGCATATTATTTCCAGGCATTAGCCCTCAGGAGACTCCATACTGAAACTGTCTGCCGGGCAATCAGTATATTGATTCATTACAGGGAGAACAAATTTCACAGGGATTTGTGTTAAAAAGACATTATTTTGTAAATTTTCTCTGTGTCACGTGATTGCCTTCAGACAATTTGATTGGCTCAGCATTCTCCTCAGCAACGTACCTCAGTTCTGTGTTTGTGCATCAAATCATTATTTTAAACTATTTGCTGCCGCATGCCGCATAAAATATGGCCAGTTTTACTCACTTTAAATCTCATGTGCTGAAGAATTGTCTTCATACTCGCCGCTGTTATAAAAGTATTTATAGTGTTATGACAATTCTATACCTCAATTAAATGTTACATGAGTTTTATATATTTATAGTTCATGTGATCAAGAACATTTCACATGATTTCATAAACATGTACTCTGAATTGTATGAATGGAGCAATTCATCGTTGACTTTCAGTATGCCTGGATTTCAGTTATTACCCTCTCAGGAACCAATCAAGTTATTATATTTCATGAATTCAAGATCTGAAAGAACAAATATCTTCAAGGAGGATTTCCATTCTCGCTCGGACTTATTTGTTAAAATATCTTAAAAGGGATTTTCAGTCTCAGAGTTTGATATTTATGTGTGTAATTAAAATGGTAGACATTAACCATTGGAGAATTCCATTATAATCAACATTGACAATTTGAAAGAGTTTGGTGTGTTGTTGACTGAACTCTTTGTTGACAATTTGTGTAGAGTAACATTGAAAGCAAATATAGTGCTGCAGAGTTTTGGCTGCAAAATGTTGACAATGAAAGAAGCGAGTGTTCAAAATGGTGAAATAAATATTTACTATTTGAGAAAAATGTTCGGAAGTCAACAAAAAAGTTAAATGTGTTTACAAATGAAATTTGACTTTGAACAAACAAGAGTAATATGGAAATGGACAATATTTTCCAGGTTGTTGGAAAATATTTTTTAATTATATTAGAAATCCCGGTGTTAAGATGTTTTCTTGTGTGGTAGGATATTGAAGCAAATGGCAAAATGTTGCACAACGTGTGGACATAGTTATTATGTGTCATAAACTGATATTTCTTCTAGAAAGGGATATAATTCGATAATGAATTGAATACAATGACTTCTCATTAGTTCGCCGATATAATGCCGAAATTTTAACTGATAATAAAAAGTCAGTAGTGTCTCATAACCTGGAAGTTTTTCGACAAAATAAGAAAAATCTGGACGTAATTAACAAGGAGTTTTCAATATGGCCTTAAAAGGATAACAATTACCAAATACATGTTAGATGAAAGTGACCATTTTCTTTTTATTATGATAGTTTAATAACTGATACATATAGTTTTACTATTAATATTATGAATATACGAGTACAAGTCCTTGAACTTATATTAAACTTGCATTAAACAAAACTATGCTATGGCAGCGTGCGTATGTTAAGTTGAGACGAAATATTGACCTGTAAATGGAATTTAAGATTCCAATTTTGTGTATTAAATAGTTGTATGTGAAAGGGTTGATGTGGAGGAATTAAGAGCACGTGGTATTTGGTGTTCTGAAACCAAGGACATAACATATGAGCATAAATTGTGTTTATATGCCAAGATGTTTTATATAAGTGTCTGCTATGTTTTATCCTCAGGTAATACGGGTTATCCTGACTCATTTGTGTCTATTTATATCTCATTACATCATCTTCCTTGCTATATATAGCATTTTTATTATGTCATACAATGTAGGCCAAGGTCAATATTCATTCACATCCGTGTAATTATCTCTTCTTGTTTGACAGAATATTTTTGTTAATGGTTGTGGACTAAAATTGTGTTGGTCGTGTACGTATAATTTATACTTCAGTGTTCTTTAAATATGTTTAAGTCATATCGAACCTATGTTGCTAATACACATTTGTAATTGGATAGGGAAATCAAAATAACATGTAACTAAGAGGTTTGTGACACTGGTCATCGTATTGCCAGCTTTTACGGCTTAGTTATCAAGCGATGATACTTCAGGCATTTTAAATTGGTGATTGCTTAGTTTGTAACTTCATTTTGCATCCTTAAGAATAGATTTAAGCGAATTTTATGTTCTTCTAAACATTATCAAAATGACATGTAACTAAGAGGTTTGTGACACTGGTCATCGTATTGCCAGCTTTTACGGCTTAGTTATCACGCGATGATACTTCAGGCATTTTAAATTGGTGATTGCTTAGTTTGTTACTTCATTTTGCATCCTTAAGAATAGAATTAATCCACTCAAGATGACTAAATAAATATCTTGTACTAGATGTCTACGGTGGTAATAAAACAGTTTTGACATTTTACACTAAATGTTAACGAAATAGTGACCTTGGTCTATTCAACTTGTTGTTATATGTTTAGAATTTGTTCAAAGTTGTTGTTTGTGTGTGTGTGTGATGTTTTTGTTCATATTATCCTATTTTGTATTCTAAATCATTTAGTGTTTTGTCAAATCCAATATAATCCAAAATAGTTCGGAGAAAATTAGTGATGCGGAGTGAACACTGTTTGGTTGTTGGGATAGAGGTTCATTTGATCGTTAAGTAATACTACGTTATGAGGTTTTTATAAACCTAATGTTGAATCTATATCATCCAAATATTTAAATTGAAGTATTTTTCTATACGAAACCTGATACTGTTTCAGATGAAAAGTTGTATTGTCTGAATAATGGCGTTTACTGTTATTTTAACCAAAGGGCAGATATATATTAAATTATACTATTATTTTATTTGAATTATGTTGCCTTTGTTTTTTACAAGGAATACCGGTACTGTACATGATCTGATATAAAATTTCATTGATTGTGAATTATTTTTAGTATTTAATTATTCTTTTCTGTTAAAACACGTCACTCCTTCCATGTTTTATGTTGCCCCTTGTCAAAGGGGCTGTGTTGTATTTTGTATTTGTTTTTTTTTTGCGTTCCTACCTCAAGTTTTTTTTATTTATTTGTTTCTGGTTGTCATTGTAAATAACATGAATAGAGATTTGTGAGAATGTCTGGTGTTTTATGTCATCATTTTCATGTCGTTTTAAGTCTTACATTTGTCGCATATTCATGCGAATGCATGTAACAACAATTTTCCTGTTAAGTTAATGCCTGTTATTTTATGAATTTTTGGGTAAATCTACTCGTTTGTACCTCTTTTATATAATGACTGTTATTTTTTCATAATTTTAAACTCGGATGAACTCAGATGGCTATAAATATGTCGTAGAATTTTGCGACAAACAATTTCGAATTGATACTATAAAAGCTCTAGGAATGTGTTTCTTGGAATGATTTCGTATTTTTATTGCTAATGATCAGGTAAAGAGTATTATCTGTCTTATTACGTGACACATGTCAATCAGTCAGATCAATGTTTCTAATGTTTACCTTCATTGTATCATAGTACTTTCCGCTACTTAAATAACCGCTGTCCTCCTTAAACCATAGTAATACAGATACTTTGTACCTATTTCTAAAATTTGGCATACATTTTCTTCCAAATATCCTCCAACTTTTTCCCCTCAATAAATTTATTATTTGAGGCAAAACACACTCAGGAAATTGACTTACGATTCATTTCATATACAATCCATAACAGATCTTCCAAATTTCGTTTATAAGCCTGCATTTTGAATTAATCTGCATTTTTCCAACATTTACCATTATTTAGATTATTCAAAGACACTTTTTGTGGAATTCCTTTCCATTCAATGTGTAAATTTAAATCTATTTTGCCTTTATTTTTGTTAAATGAATAATATGGTTCCATCACCCGTGCTACGTGTACGTGTCAAGTTAGAGTTTCCCTGCTCTGTGTACAAACAAACATTGCATCGACAATCAACATTTTCATGTTTTTGTACATGATTTGAAATTCACTCCTTGAAACACATCCCTAATGGAAGCGCTCATTATGTTTGGTCCCAATTTTTGAGTATAAACTACTTATCATTGATTTGTTCAGAAAGTTAATGTTTATATGAGTCAACATCGTGTCGTGTTAGTATGGTGACAAGCGTTGGTAGAATAAAATAACTACTTAAACACAATGTCATGTATTTCCAAAGGTACACCCACACTGAAACTGTGCCCAAAATAACACGATAATTAAATTTAGTTCACGAAATGTTCGAATTGTATTAGTTTAAGGTGTCATGTTTTAAGTATGACAGCATAAAGTATATGGTACAAATGAGTAATTACCTACTGCTTACCACCTTAAGAAAGTAAAGAAACCTGATCGAAAATTCACAGATTCCTGAAAACTTTTATAAATCAATGTATCATGTTCAATTTGGTTTTATTAAAAATGAGAGATAATTAATAACTTTTAAAGGTTGCGTCGAGATACTTGACAATTATTACAGACATACATCGGTACTTTATTGCATTATTTAGAGGTCAAAATGAGTTCGAATAGGTCGCACCGTATAATTATTATAAATAGTAGTAGTATTGTACACGTTACGTTCAGTTCATAACAGCTATTGTTGTTACTTTGGTGAATGTGTTGTTTTATGCATCAGGGAAGTTTATATGTTGGTATTATTGCTTTTTGAGGGATTTATTTTAACCGAAACAATGATTTCTGTGTTTGAACTTGAGCAGCCAGATTCTAATTGGTCAAAAATTATGTTGTCAGGGACATCTTTTATGGCAGTCAGTATTATGTATTTTGACTTAACACAATGGAAAATATGAATACATTAGTAAACAGTTTCTACGACGTTAGTCAATGGAAGAAGCATTGGATAATTCTGATGGTATACATTGTTTAACCGCGCTCACCAACTGCCCAACTTTCATTAATGAAATTAAGATATTTCAGACCAATGAACTTTATACCGTAATTGTGTTACAAGCGTAGCTTTTAAGGACTTATACGTGGAATAAAAAACAAACTAATACAATTAGATAAACCATATGGTGTCAAATTGGAACCCAGTTTATATATTTATTAAATGCATTGTAACAATGTTACATCATCACACCTCATATGTAAAGTTTTACAATCTTATATACAGTTTCTATGAATATGATTTGTTAAATATTTGTTAATTCGTATACATGCTAGTATGATTTCATATTTCATCAAGCAGTTCAAATAGATTACTGTTTTAGTGATTTTCATAAAGCTGTTCTTCCTGAGTTTGTTTCATGTTCGAAATGGCAATGCTATTTTACCAGTGTCGCGCTCTTTTTCTGTTTTTACCATATTCCATAAATGTTAAACTCACACACTGGATACACATCAATATTCATGGTTCTGGTTTACCTGCTCTATCTGCCTTGGATAAGTCATTCCAAAAAGCTTTATTATAAAGGTCCAATCATGGCAAAACTTTGTGCATTATTATTCAGTATTAATGAGTTTATTTGAGCCTTTATTTCTGTTTAGAAAATTAAAACAACGAGTGAAATAGTTTCCGCTGAAGATTGACGTTTTGAATGATGTGAAACAAGTGTTGTTTCGGTATTCTGGGACCGGGATAAGACATTAAGGGCTGGCAGAAACTTAGGAAGAACAGCTTTATATGTTTGTTGAGAGACGTACATGCTTTCCATTCGAACATCAACTGTTTATACTTCATCCATCATTATAGATGAGATATTATTGTATTCCTTATTTCAAATGTTTTTGAATGTTGTCATTTTGTTCAAAAATGCATTAAATGATTGAATGATATGTTCCTGTATTGTTCTATTTTCCTAAACTATTTGGTCGATCACTGGCAAAATAGACGTTCTCGAGTTACTTGAACGAAGTAACATAACCCACTCCACTTAAATTACCATATTTGGCCGTGTTGCGGCACAAAATATATACTTATAAAAACATTGTTTGTTGACAAAGAGAGCATAGTTGTTAAATACCTTTCAACACATGCAGTCCCCAGTTCTCACAAGTGATTCTCACAAGCGTTCTTCCAGCATCTGCAGATAGACAAACACGTAGATCTAATATTAGGGGCGTAGCTGGGTCAATTCAGAGTGTACGCCCGTTTTTAGATTTAGTTTTTGTGGAGTATATATGTAGCAACAGACTCAACTTGAAATCAACTGATAAAGGTATTATGCGAGCGAAGCGAGCTAAAAAATCAGTTTACCTGAGCAGCAGACACGTATACTCATTCTTAACTTGATGATGTTCACTTATTACAATACTTTAGAAGCGAGCGAAACGGGTAAGAAAAAGCTGAGCAGCAGGGATACATACATGTTCCCTACTTAATGATATTCTCTTAGTAAAGTTCTGAGCGAGCGAAGCGAGCTAGAAAAAAACACTATTAGCCTGAGCAGCTGGTCATACATACATGCTCCCTACTTGATTATATTCACGAAATACAGTACTGAGGGAGTGAAGCGTGCTAGATAAAAATTGTTTGCCTGAGCAGCAGACATGCAGTCATACATACATGTTCCCTACTTGATTATATTCACTTAATATAATATTGAGCGAGCAAATCGAGCTAGATAAAAAAAAAACACTGTTTGCCTGAGCAGCAGACATACATACACGTTCTCTATTTGATGGTATTCGCTTATTAATTTAAATTGAGCGAACGAAACAAGCTAGAAAAAATAGTATTTGGGCAGCATGTCACCCAAACTCTATGCTTTAGTATATTTGATAAATTACTAGATTCTTAAAATATTGAGCGAGGTAGTACTGTTTATTTATTTAGACAGCATGGAACAGCCTCGTGTAAAATTTCTATAGCCTAAGGATAGTACTTACGCAAAAATTCTACTTTTTTTATTTATTACCCCTGCCACATTATATTTTGTGGATTCCCAAAAACGCTCTCACACCCGCGCAAAACTTTCCCCACTCTAGGAATTATGCATTTATATATCTAATGTGAAATAAAATAGTAGAAAAATACGAATAAAAACATGACATTATACCTGTTGAATCGTGAATCATTTCGCGCCAATTTGTTAAAATCAAAATTATTTTATTTTACCCACTAACGTCGTTTATGCGGTCGATGAAGCCCTCTTTCGGACACTTGTACTGTAGACTTACCAATTAGCGTCAATTAGTGACCCTTTTTTGGAGTCCCTGTTTTGGGACACATGAGCAGACGAGGCTGGAGTTGTTTCCATTTCTAGGTTTCTAAAGTGTATTTATAGAAAAAAATCGGGAAAATACTTTTACTCATGTTCGGCTACTGGTCCGATGCCAGTAGATATCACCATTATTTGTGTATGTTCCAGAAAAGCTTCAATTTGACATTTGACCTCCAATTGTGACATTGACCTTTGAGATAGGAACCTGTGGGTCAGACAGTACACACCACCTCATGGAGGTGAACATTCATACAAAATATTAGAAATATTGGTCAATGCATGACAATGTTATGGTTCGGACGAGCTTCACATAGACATTAAACTGTGAGAACGACCTTTCAGATTCAAACCTGGGGACAAGACATGAAACTCCGTGCCATGGAGATGAACATCCATGCCAAATATAAGAAAGGTTGGTCAATGCACGACAAAGATATGGTCCGGACAAGCTTCAATTTGAACTTGAACAACGGTGATCTCGATATTCGAGACAGGAACCTGGGGGTATGAAATGACAGGCCTCCTCGTGGAAGAGAACGTTCATGATAAATATCAGCACGATTGGTCAATGTATGATAAAGATATGATCCGGACAAAATCATACGGGTGCACCGAAAGTGGCGACTAATTTTCGTCTCCACAAGCCACAAGCGGACTCGATAAAAACAAACTTACAAAGTACAAACAGCGTATAATACGGAGCACACATACTAGAAACATTATATAGGTCAATATAAATTACAAAACTTACACTGTGACGGCTTAAGAAGACCTCATTTGGGGGAAAACATTCTGCAAAAATGCCGCCTTTCTATTTGATATGATAACAAATGGTGAAAAATCACAAAAGGGAGACAACTACGGAACACAAAAGAACAGGAAAACACCAAAATCCGGAACTGACCGTACAATTCGGCAAGCCACGAGTTACCCCGCTTTGCAAATCTATAGCGGAACAGACCCTATCCGTAACCGCTGTTGCATGTTTTGTTGAACACATTAGTTTAAATCAATTCATTGAACTCATTATTAACTGAAACTTACTTGTACTCCAGGAATCATCGTGTATGATAACGACACTCTTCATTCCGTTATAATTCTCAGACCACAATAAGGTTCTGTCCTTGCATATGTTCTAGTTCGATACATAGTGTCACTTCCTGTGAGTTATCAAAGTACTGTAAGTCATAGTATTACGACAAATTGTGATTACGTGACATTATGTGTAGCTTACCATTATCTTATGTTCTGTCGTAGAACTCATTTGTGTACAGGAAAAAAAGCCTGTCTGCGCACCAGACGGAATTTCCCGCCTTAATGTTGTCTGCTTCCATCAGCTGCTCTTCGATATCTACTACAAGTGCTAACGTCGTCCGGGTCCAGCGCCGCAGTGTGTTTGTTGTATGTAATATGTAGACTTATTCATCCACACGTGTGAGAGTCAGACTATCGGCCCCAGAGTTTGTGGATATATAGAGTAGAACAGGGGGAGACCGTCCATGTCAATAACATGTTTTCCACGTATATATTAATGTTATTTTGTTTATAGCGATATGAGCCGTATTTTTGCTTAAGCTGAATAAACTGTTTCCTCTGTTCTGTACTCTTCAAGTTTAATCGCTCACCACAAAACAAATCAGAATATAAAAGAATTAATAATCTTTTTGAACCATTTATATAATGACTACGGGTTTCTTGTTCGGTATTTTCACATCACAATATAAACTAGTATTTGCTATAATGTTCATTCGCAGTTGTAATATTGATACAACAAATATATGAGGAAATCGGACAGGGATGGCAGCACTCAACTGACTCAAATACCGACCTGTCATCTTTAAGCATATTCTGCATATTTCGGTTCACGGTAAGTAGGGCAAACAAAAACATTCTATATGTGGGTAATATGTACATTCCTTGCATATATAGAGGCATCACTGGAGGATTTAAATGTCAGAATGATATTGACTGGGTTGAGATGAAGTCCAATTGATGTATGTATTACATGATCAACAAGAAGACCATTGCATTGCTAGCTAAGCACAAGGTTAAAATATAAACATTATATAAATACTTACTTTATCACCAGAATAGTGTTGGCTGCTGTCCAATTTGGATGTAGCTTATGTTCTTTAAAGTCTGTACTGTTTACAGTCGTCTTTCACGTTTTGCAATGTCAGCAATCCAGCAATCTGTATAAGGCTGTGATGGAAACATCGTGGCTGTATAATTTGGCCATCATTTATTATACTTACCATTATTGCAAATATCAGACACTTTTGAAGTTACGTATATATGTATATATGTGTAAATTGAAAATCACAAATTGTCAAAGAATAACACATTTCTAACATCTGACACATCATCTGCATTGATTGATTGTAGAGCGTTGAAGGTAAGTGACCAAGCAGACATTCAACACAGGCTTTCGGGAATCAGTAATCAATGTGCATCATAAGCCAGTTACATTCAGTGGTTAGTGCGCTTGTCATCTGAACTGGCGGGGGTCACATATATTTGTGTAAATAGAGGCTATGCTCGGCATTTAAAAAACAACAACAACAACAGTAATAATCGTATTCTTCAAATGCATGAAGAAGCCGCCTGTTGCACTCTTATGTGTCGACTTGTAACATTATATGTCGACACACATTCTACTCACTGTTTGAACATGTGTTTAAATACAACTGAATCATATTGGTGACATTAATTATACGGTGAAAGTGCGCTGTATTTTGATGTTACTGAATGGCCACCAAACTCCACCATTTATTCTTCTTACTGCTAAATGGTGTCGGTTTCCTTTATTGTCTGTCCAATGTAATACCACGACACTCTAGCAGGATGCACGACTGATTGAAGTAGTCAGCACGGTGGCTTCATTGTAAAATCATATTAACCATAATACATATTCAATAAACCCATCATAAGTAATTTGATATTTATAGTAGATTAGTGTCATTTCAATAATTTAACACATCATAAACTGTGTCCAGTGTTAACGTTACTTGATGCTACTCTGGGGCTACACAGCGAAGCGATAGGGGAGACCACTGTGTATAAATTTGCTCCGAGTTTTTAGTAAAGTAAGCTAGATCTGATTTTTCGCTCCAAAACCATCCATGATAGTAATTATCAAACACAACAGTGTAATCTAAAGCGAATAAAACAAATTATTGCTCAAATTGACCGGTACCAATAAAAATGGTGCAAATTTAACAAAGGCAAGCAACTCCTCACATTACGATATGTACTAAGTTGCGACGACTTCCTCGATGCGAAGGTTCAACTCGCACCATCATACTTACCTCCCTGTCGAACATGATGAATCAACATAGTCATATTTACCTCCCTTTGACAGTATAACATATCTACCTCACCATTGAAGAGCTTATAGTATTTGACGCCGAGACCGAGGACAGACTATGTCCTTACAGCTTATTTTCATTGTGCTGCTACTGCTGCTGCTACTGTTATATTACAACAGATATTGCCGATCTTACCTTTAGCTAAAAAGACAAACAAAGTCTTTCTTCTGTGAACCATCAACTACACGTGCAGCGACATTCTACATGCTCTTTTAAGAGCTGGCTGAGAGAAGCCAGCAAGATAAAAAGATTCAGGCGTCGCGCTCTACCAAATAATAATCATCATTCACGACATTCAGTGTCATTAGGTGGAAGTGAAAAGCTGATATTACATATTTATAGATGATTCATGTCATTGCATTTAACATTGTATAAGAATACTTTCCATAATCGCACATAAAGGATGATTGCATAATGTGTTATGGTCGCATATTATTTCCAGGCATTAGCCCTCAGGAGACTCCATACTGAAACTGTCTGCCGGGCAATCAGTATATTGATTCATTACAGGGAGAACAAATTTCACAGGGATTTGTGTTAAAAAGACATTATTTTGTAAATTTTCTCTGTGTCACGTGATTGCCTTCAGACAATTTGATTGGCTCAGCATTCTCCTCAGCAACGTACCTCAGTTCTGTGTTTGTGCATCAAATCATTATTTTAAACTATTTGCTGCCGCATGCCGCATAAAATATGGCCAGTTTTACTCACTTTAAATCTCATGTGCTGAAGAATTGTCTTCATACTCGCCGCTGTTATAAAAGTATTCATAGTGTTATGACAATTCTATACCTCAATTAAATGTTACATGAGTTTTATATATTTATAGTTCATGTGATCAAGAACATTTCACATGATTTCATAAACATGTACTCTGAATTGTATGAATGGAGCAATTCATCGTTGACTTTCAGTATGCCTGGATTTCAGTTATTACCCTCTCAGGAACCAATCAAGTTATTATATTTCATGAATTCAAGATCTAAAAGAACAAATATCTTCAAGGAGGATTTCCATTCTCGCTCGGACTTATTTGTTAAAATATCTTAAAAGGGATTTTCAGTCTCAGAGTTTGATATTTATGTGTGTAATTAAAATGGTAGACATTAACCATTGGAGAATTCCATTATAATCAACATTGACAATTTGAAAGAGTTTGGTGTGTTGTTGACTGAACTCTTTGTTGACAATTTGTGTAGAGTAACATTGAAAGCAAATATAGTGCTGCAGAGTTTTGGCTGCAAAATGTTGACAATGAAAGAAGCGAGTGTTCAAAATGGTGAAATAAATATTTACTATTTGAGAAAAATGTTCGGAAGTCAACAAAAAAGTTAAATGTGTTTACAAATGAAATTTGACTTTGAACAAACAAGAGTAATATGGAAATGGACAATATTTTCCAGGTTGTTGGAAAATATTTTTTAATTATATTAGAAATCCCGGTGTTAAGATGTTTTCTTGTGTGGTAGGATATTGAAGCAAATGGCAAAATGTTGCACAACGTGTGGACATAGTTATTATGTGTCATAAACTGATATTTCTTCTAGAAAGGGATATAATTCGATAATGAATTAAATACAATGACTTCTCATTAGTTCGCCGATATAATGCCGAAATTTTAACTGATAATAAAAAGTCAGTAGTGTCTCATAACCTGGAAGTTTTTCGACAAAATAAGAAAAATCTGGACGTAATTAACAAGGAGTTTTCAATATGGCCTTCAAAGGATAACAATTACCAAATACATGTTAGATGAAAGTGACCATTTTTAGCTCACCTGACCACAATGTGGTCATGGTGAGGTTTTGTCATACCGAGATGTCCGTCGTCCGTCGTCCGTCGTGCGTCGTGCGTCGTGCGTCCGTCAACAATTTCTTCAAACGACTTCTCCTCCTAAACCGCTTGGCCAAATTTGATAAAACTTAATAGGAATGTTCCTTGGGTGGACCTCTACCAAAGTTGTTAAAAAAATTCCAATCCGTCGCATAACTAGGTCACACAGGCTAAAAATAGATTTTCAAAAAGGAAACTTCAAAAATCTTCTTCTCTGAAACCGTAAGGCCTAGAGCTTTCATATTTGGTATGTAGCATCACCTTGGGGTCCTCTACAAAGATTGTTAAAATTATGTCCCTGGGGTCAAAATTGGCCCCGCCCCGGGGGCCCTTAGTTTTACATAGAGTTATATAGGGGAAACCTTAAAAAATCTTCTTCTCCGAAACCGCTTGGCCCAGGGCTTTCATATTTCGTATGTAGACTCAGCTAGAGGTCCTCTACAAAGATTGTTCAAATTATGCCCCTGGGATCAAAATTGGCCCCGCCCCGGGGGCCCTTAGTTTTACATAGAGTTATATAGAGAAAACTTTAAAAAATCTTCTTCTCCGAAATTGCTTGGCCCAGGGCTTTCATATTTGGTATATAGACTCAGCTAGAGGTCCTCTACAAAGGTTGTTCAAATTATGTCCCTGGTGTCAAAATTGGCCCGCCCCGGGGGCCCTTAGTTTTACATAGAGTTATATAGGGGAAACCTTTAAAAATCTTCTTCTCCGAAACCGCTTGGCCCAGGGCTTTCATATTTGGTATGTAGACTCAGCTAGAGGTCCTCTACAAAGATTGTTCAAATTATGCCCCTGGGGTCAAAATTGGCCCCGCCCCGGGGGCCCTTAGTTTTACATAGAGTTATATAGAGAAAACCTTAAAAAATCTTCTTCTCCGAAATTGCTTGGCCCAGGGCTTTCATATTTGGTATGTAGACTCAGCTAGAGGTCCACTTCAAAGATTGTTCAAATTATTCCCCTCGGGTCAAAATTGGCCCCACCCTGGGGGTCACCATTTTACTTAGACTTATATAGGGAAAACATATAAAAAATCTTCTTGTCTAAAACTACAATGCCTAAGAGCTTTGATATTTGGTATGTAGCATCATCTAGTGGTCCCCTACCAAGATTGTGCAAATTATGCCCCTGGGGTCAAAATTGGCCCCACTCGGGGGGTCACCGTTTTACATAGACTTATATAGGGAAAACATATTAATATCTTCTTGCCTAAAACTACACTGCCTAGAGTTTTGATAATTGGTATGTAGCATCATCTTTTGGTTTTCTACCAAGATGTTCAAATTATTCCTTTGGGTGAAAATTGTGCAGGGTTTATAATCAGGTGAGCGATATTGGGCCATCATGGCCCTCTTGTCTTTTTATTATGATAGTTTAATAACTGATACATATAGTTTTACTATTAATATTATGAATATACGAGTACAAGTCCTTGAACTTATATTAAACTTGCATTAAACAAAAATATGCTATGGCAGCGTGCGTATGTTAAGTTGAGACGAAATATTGACCTGTAAATGGAATTTAAGATTCCAATTTTGTGTATTAAATAGTTGTATGTGAAAGGGTTGATGTGGAGGAATTAAGAGCACGTGGTATTTGGTGTTCTGAAACCAAGGACATAACATATGAGCATAAATTGTGTTTATATGCCAAGATGTTTTATATAAGTGTCTGCTATGTTTTATCCTCAGGTAATACGGGTTATCCTGACTCATTTGTTTCTATTTATATCTCATTACATCATCTTCCTTGCTATATATAGCATTTTTATTATGTCATACAATGTAGGCCAAGGTCAATATTCATTCACATCCGTGTAATTATCTCTTCTTGTTTGACAGAATATTTTTGTTAATGGTTGTGGACTAAAATTGTGTTGGTCGTGTACGTATATTTTATACTTCAGTGTTCTTTAAATATGTTTAAGTCATATCGAACCTATGTTGCTAATACACATTTGTAATTGGATAGGGAAATCAAAATAACATGTAACTAAGAGGTTTGTGACACTGGTCATCGTATTGCCAGCTTTTACGGCTTAGTTATCAAGCGATGATACTTCAGGCATTTTAAATTGGTGATTGCTTAGTTTGTAACTTCATTTTGCATCCTTAAGAATAGATTTAAGCGAATTTTATGTTCTTCTAAACATTATCAAAATGACATGTAACTAAGAGGTTTGTGACACTGGTCATCGTATTGCCAGCTTTTACGGCTTAGTTATCACGCGATGATACTTCAGGCATTTTAAATTGGTGATTGCTTAGTTTGTTACTTCATTTTGCATCCTTAAGAATAGAATTAATCCACTCAAGATGACTAAATAAATATCTTGTACTAGATGTCTACGGTGGTAATAAAACAGTTTTGACATTTTACACTAAATGTTAACGAAATAGTGACCTTGGTCTATTCAACTTGTTGTTATATGTTTAGAATTTGTTCAAAGTTGTTGTTTGTGTGTGTGTGTGATGTTTTTGTTCATATTATCCTATTTTGTATTCTAAATCATTTAGTGTTTTGTCAAATCCAATATAATCCAAAATAGTTCGGAGAAAATTAGTGATGCGGAGTGAACACTGTTTGGTTGTTGGGATAGAGGTTCATTTGATCGTTAAGTAATACTACGTTATGAGGTTTTTATAAACCTAATGTTGAATCTATATCATCCAAATATTTAAATTGAAGTATTTTTCTATACGAAACCTGATACTGTTTCAGATGAAAAGTTGTATTGTCTGAATAATGGCGTTTACTGTTATTTTAACCAAAGGGCAGATATATATTAAATTATACTATTATTTTATTTGAATTATGTTGCCTTTGTTTTTTACAAGGAATACCGGTACTGTACATGATCTGATATAAAATTTCATTGATTGTGAATTATTTTTAGTATTTAATTATTCTTTTCTGTTAAAACACGTCACTCCTTCCATGTTTTATGTTGCCCCTTGTCAAAGGGGCTGTGTTGTATTTTGTATTTGTTTTTTTTTTGCGTTCCTACCTCAAAGTTTTTTTTATTTATTTGTTTCTGGTTGTCATTGTAAATAACATGAATAGAGATTTGTGAGAATGTCTGGTGTTTTATGTCATCATTTTCATGTCGTTTTAAGTCTTACACTTGTCGCATGTTCATGCGAATGCATGTAACAACAATTTTCCTGTTAAGTTAATGTCTGTTATTTTATGAATTTTTGGGTAAATCTACTCGTTTGTACCTCTTTTATATAATGACTGTTATTTTTTCACAATTTTAAACTCGGATGAACTCAGATGGCTATTAATATGTCGTAGAATTTTGCGACAAACAATTTCGAATTGATACTATAAAAGCTCTAGGAATGTGTTTCTTGGAATGATTTCGTATTTTTATTGCTAATGATCGGGTAAAGAGTATCATCTGTCTTATTACGTGACACATGTCAATCAGTCAGATCAATGTTTCTAATGTTTACCTTCATTGTCTCATAGTACTTTCCGCTACTTGAATAACCGCTGTCCTCCTTAAACCATAGTAATACAGATACTTTGTACCTATTTCTAAAATTTGGCATACATTTTCATCCAAATATCCTCCAACTTTTTCCCCTCAATAAATTTATTATTTGAGGTAAAACACACTCAGGAAATTGACTTACGATTCATTTCATATACAATCCATAACAGATCTTCCAAATTTCGTTTATAAGCCTGCATTTTGAATTAATCTGCATTTTTCCAACATTTACCATTATTTAGATTATTCAAAGACACTTTTTGTGGAATTCCTTTCCATTCAATGTGTAAATTTAAATCTATTTTGCCTTTATTTTTGTTAAATGAATAATATGGTTCCATCACCCGTGCTACGTGTACGTGTCAAGTTAGAGTTTCCCTGCTCTGTGTACAAACAAACGTTGCATCGACAATCAACATTTTCATGTTTTTGTACATGATTTGAAATTCACTCCTTGAAACACATCCCTAATGGAAGCGCTCATTATGTTTGGTCCCAATTTTTGAGTATAAACTACTTATCATTGATTTGTGCAGAAAGTTAATGTTTTATATGAGTCAACGTGTCGTGTTAGTATGGTGACAAGCGTTGGTAGAATAAAATAACTACTTAAACACAATGTCATGTATTTCCAAAGGTACAGACACACTGAAACTGTGCCCAAAATAACACGATAATTAAATTTAGTTCACGAAATGTTCGAATTGTATTAGTTTAAGGTGTCATGTTTTAAGTATGACAGCATAAAGTATATGGTACAAATGAGTAATTACCTACTGCTTACCACCTTAAGAAAGTAAAGAAACCTGATCGAAAATTCACAGATTCCTGAAAACTTTCATAAATCAACGTATCATGTTCAATTTGGTTTTATTAAAAATGAGAGATAATTAATAACTTTTTCAAGATTCGTCGAGATACTTGACAATTATTACAGACAAACACTATATTAATTTACTAAAGTTTATAGCAATCGGTACTTTATTGCATTATGTAGAGGTCAAAGTGAGTTCGAATAGGTCGCACCGTATAATTATTATAAATAGTAGTAGTATTGTACACGTTACGTTCAGTTCATAACAGCTATTGTTGTTACTTTGGTAAATGTGTTGTTTTTTGCATCAGGGAAGTTTATATGTTGGTATTATTGCTTTTTGAGGGATTTATTTTAACCGAAACAATGATTTCTGTGTTTGAACTTGAGCAGCCAGATTCTAAATGGTCAAAAATTATGTTGTCAGGGACATCTTTTATGGCAGTCAGTATTATGTATTTTGACTTAACACAATGAAAAATATGAATACATTAGTATACAGTTTCTACGACGTTAGTCAATGGAAGAAGCATTGGCTAATTCTGATGGTATACATTGTTTAACCGCGCTTACCAACTGCCCAACTTTCATTAATGAAATTAAGATATTTCAGACCAATGAACTTTATACCGTAATTGTGTTAGAAACGTAGCTTTAAAGGACTTACATGTGGAATAAAAAACAAACTAATACAATTAGATAAACCATATGGTGTCAAATTGGAACCCAGTTTATATATTTATTAAATGCATTGTAACAATGTTACATCATCACACCTCATATGTAAAGTTTTACAATCTTATATACAGTTTCTATGAATATGATTTGTTAACTATTTGTTAATTCGTATACATGCTAGTATGATTTCATATTTCATCAAGCAGTTCAAATAGATTACTGTTTTAGTGATTTTCATAAAGCTGTTCTTCCTGAGTTTGTTTCATGTTCGAAATGGCAATGCTATTTTACCAATGTCGCGCTCTTTTTCTGTTTTAACCATATTCCATGAATGTTAAACTCACACACTGGATACACATCAATATTCATGGTTCTGGTTTACGTGCTCTATCTGCCTTGGATAAGTAATTCCAAAAAGCTTTATTATAAAGGTCCAATCATGGCAAAACTTTGTGCATTATTATTCAGTATTAATAAGTTTATTTGAGCCTTTATTTCTGTTTAGAAAATTAAAACAACGAGTGAAATAGTTACCGCTGAAGATTGACGTTTTGAATGATGTGAAACAAGTGTTGTTTCGGTATTCTGGGACCGGGATAAGACATTAAGGGCTGGAAGAAACTTAGGGAGAACAGCTTTATATGTTTGTTGAGAGACGTACATGCTTTCCATTCGAACATCAACTGTTTATACTTCATCCATCATTATAGATGAGATATTATTGTATTCCTTATTTCAAATGTTTTTGAATGTTGTCATTTTGTTCAAAAATGCATTAAATGATTGAATGATATGTTCCTGTATTGTTCTATTTTCCTAAACTATTTGGTCGATCACTGGCAAAATAGACGTTCTCGAGTTACTTGAACGAAGTAACATAACCCACTCCACTTAAATTACCATATTTTGCCGTGTTGCGGCACAAAATATATACTTATAAAAACATTGTTTGTTGACAAAGAGAGCATAGTTGTTAAATACCTTTCAACACATGCAGTCCCCAGTTCTCACAACTGATTCTCACAAGCGTTCTTCCAGCATCTGCAGATAGAAAAACACGTAGAACTAATAATATGTGTCATCCCAATTGTGAGCTGCAAGAAATTATCTCGAAATGCATGAACTTTGAAATGAAACGCGGTGTCAACCTTCTAATTCCCCGATCAAAATACTCGGCATGTGTATTTCCCGTCAGGTGTGCCGAGTGTTTTAGATTTCATACCATGATGTAGTTAAAATGCGCTTACGTATAGTTTAAAACACTGGTTTCTTATGCGTATTTGTTACATTTGATATAGATCAAACCTTAGTAAAGTGAATGCGTCAGTATTGCACATGTCATGACTTGCGAGTTAACTGCATAGTGGGGAAGATAGTACAGATGAACCGGCAGCTAAACTTGGACGGACGGTTTATTCCTACTGCTTTTATAACAAAACAGTCGCGATTCGAGAATATTGATTGGAACGAACGTACAGCTTTATGTTGTAGAATAAGACACCTAAATGACTTACATGTACAGGCGCACGGGTTCGTCAATTTTAACAACTTGATGTATTGTAATTATGTATGTACTTCTTTTCATATAAGGGTTTTAAGGTGTTTTAGGCGAAAGAAATTAAACAAGTTGTTAAAATTGACGGAATCGTTTGCCTGTGATCACATGCCCACTCCTGCCGTATATGTTGGCTCGCACCAGGGCACTGTTTAATCGAAGCACTTACGGAAATCTTAAACTAACGTTCAACTTTAAATTCTTTGTAATTCGTTAACAACTACAAAGTGGGACCAGACATTGTTTGTAGGAATTTATTAGCTGAATCTTTGTTAGTATTGCAGCTCCATTTACCTACCATTTACAGATTCTAAAGTGTTATAAATAAAGAATTTAAATTTGACCGTAAGTTTAGGATGTGCGTAAATGGATTGATAAAACAGTACCCAGGTGCTCGAAACAGGACTACTCGCATCGGACCAGTAGCCGAATAGTACCAGTATCCGAATTCTAGTTATTTCATAAGATGATTATTGTGTGTTCTTGAGCTATTTTACATGAGGAAGCCTCGTGTAAAATTTCTTTAGCCTAAGGATAGTACTTACGCAAAAATTCTACTTTTTTTATTTATTACCCCTGCCACATTATATTTTGTGGATTCCCAAAAACGCTCTCACACCCGCGCAAAACTTTCCCCACTCTAGGAATTATGCATTTATATATCTAATGTGAAATAAAATATTAGAAAAATACGAATAAAAACATGACATTATACCTGTTGAATCGTGAATCATTTCGCGCCAATTTGTTAAAATCAAAATTATTTTATTTTACCCACTAACGTCGTTTATGCGGTCGATGAAGCCCTCTTTCGGACACTTGTACTGTAGACTTACCAATTAGCGTCAATTAGTGACCCTTTTGGAGTCCCTGGTTTGGGACACATGAGCAGACGAGGCTGGAGTTGTTTCCATTTCTAGGTTTCTAAAGTGTATTTATAGAAAAAAATCGGGAAAATACTTTTACTCATGTTCGGCTACTGGTCCGATGCCAGTAGATATCACCATTATTTGTGTATGTTCCAGAAAAGCTTCAATTTGACATTTGACCTCCAATTGTGACATTGACCTTTGAGATAGGAACCTGTGGGTCAGACAGTACACACCACCTCATGGAGGTGAACATTCATACAAAATATTAGAAATATTGGTCAATGCATGACAATGTTATGGTTCGGACAAGCTTCACATAGACATTATAAACTGTGAGAACGACCTTTTAGATTCAAACCTGGGGACAAGACATGAAACTCCGTGCCATGGAGATGAACATCCATGCCAAATATAAGAAAGGTTGGTCAATGCACGACAAAGATATGGTCCGGACAAGCTTCAATTTGAACTTGAACAACGGTGATCTCGATATTCGAGACAGGAACCTGGGGGTATGAAATGACAGGCCTCCTCGTGGAAGAGAACGTTCATGATAAATATCAGCACGATTGGTCAATGTATGATAAAGATATGATCCGGACAAAATCATACGGGTGCACCGAAAGTGGCGACTAATTTTCGTCTCCACAAGCCACAAGCGGACTCGATAAAAACAAACTTACAAAGTACAAACAGCGTATAATACGGAGCACACATACTAGAAACATTATATAAGTCAATATAAATTACAAAACTTACACTGTGACGGCTTAAGAAGACCTCATTTGGGGGAAAACATTCTGCAAAAATGCCGCCTTTCTATTCGATATGATAACAAATGGTGAAAAATCACAAAAGGGAGACAACTGCGGAACACAAAAGAACAGGAAAACACCAAAATCCGGAACTGACCGTACAATTCGGCAAGCCACGAGTTACCCCGCTTTGCAAATCTATAGCGAAACAGACCCTATCCGTAACCGTTGTTGCATGTTTTGTTGAACACATTAGTTTAAATCAATTCATTGAACTCATTATTAACTGAAACTTACTTGTACTCCAGGAATCATCGTGGATGATAACGACACTCTTCATTCCGTTTTAATTCTCAGACCACAATAAGGTTCTGTCCTCGCATATGTTCTAGTTCGATACATAGTGTCACTTCCTGTGAGTTATCAAAGTACTGTAAGTCATAGTATTACGACAAATTGTGATTACGTGACATTATGTGTAGCTTACCATTATCTTATGTTCTGTCGTAGAACTCATTTGTGTACAGGAAAAAAAGCCTGTCTGCGCCCCAGACGGAATTTCCCGCCTTAATGTTGTCTGCTTCCATCAGCTGCTCTTAGATATCAACTACAAGTGCTAACGTCGTCCGGGTCCAGCGCCGCAGTGATTTTGTTGTATGTAATATGTAGACTTATTCATCCACACGTGTGAGAGTCAGACTATCGGCTCCAGAGTTTGTGGATATATAGAGTAGAACAGGGCGAGACCGTCCATGTCAATAACATGTTTTCCACGTATATATTAATGTTATTTTGTTTATAGCGATATGAGCCGTATTAATGCTTAAGCTGAATAAACTGTTTCTTCTGTTCTGTACTCTTCAAATTTAATCGCTCACCACAAAACAAATCAGAATATAAAAGAATAAATATCCCCTTTGAACCATTTATATAATGACTACGGGTTTCTTGTTCGGTATTTTCACATCACACTATAAACTAGTATTTGCTATAATGTTCATTCGCAGTTGTAATATTGATACAACAAATATATGAGGAAATCGGACAGGGATGGCAGCACTCAACTGACTCAAATACCGACCTGTCATCTTTAAGCATATTCTGCATATTTCGGTTCACGGTACGTAGGGCAAACAAAAACATTCTATATGTGGGTAATATGTACATTCCTTGCATATATAGAGGCATCACTGGAGGATTTAAATGTCAGAATGATATTGACTGGGTTGAGATGAAGTCCAATTGATGTATGTATTACATGATCAACAAGAAGACCATTGCATTGCTAACTATGCACAAGGTTGAAATATATACATTATATAAATACTTACTTTATCACCAGAATAGTGTTGGCTGCTGTCCAATTTGGATGTAGCTTATGTTCTTTAAAGTCTGTTCTGTTTACAGTCGTCTTTCACGTTTTGCAATGTCAGCAATCCAGCAATCTGTATAAGGCTTTGATGGAAACATCGTGGCTGTATAATTTGGCCATCATTTATTATACTTACCATTATTGCAAATATCAGACACTTTTGAAGTTACGTATATATGTATATATGTGTAAATTGAAAATCACAAATTGTCAAAGAATAACACATTTCTAACATCTGACACATCATCTGCATTGATGGATTGTAGAGCGTTGAAGGTAAGTGACCAAGCAAACATTCAACACAGGCTTTCGGGAATCAGTAATCAATGTGCATCATAAGCCAGTTACATTCAGTGGTTAGTGCGCTTGTCGTCTAAACTGGCGGGGGTCACATATATTTGTGTAAATAGAGGCTATGCTCGGCATTTAAAAAACAACAACAACAACAACAGTAATAATCGTTTTCTTCAAATGCATGTAGAAGCCGCCTGTTGCACTCTTATGTGTCGACTTGTAACATTATATGTCGACACACATTCTACTCACTGTTTGAACATGTGTTTAAATACAACTGAATCATATTGGTGACATTAATTATACGGTGAAAGTGCGCTGTATTTTGATGTTACTGAATGGCCACCAAACTCCACCATTTAATCTTCTTACTGCTAAATGGTGTCTGTTTGCTTTATTGTATGTCCAATGTAGTACCACGACACTCTAGCAGGATGCACGACTGATTGAAGTAGTCAGCGCGGTCGCTTCAATGTAAAATCATATTAACCATAATACATATACAATATATATAAGTAATTTGATATTTTATAGTAGATTAGTGTCATTTCAATAATTTTACACAGCATAAACTGTTTCCAGTGTTAACGTTACTTGGTGCTACTCTGGGGCTACACAGCTAAGCGATAGGGGAGACCACTGTGTATAAGTTTGCTCCGAGTTTTTAGTAAAGTAAGCTAGATCTGATTTTTCGCTCCAAAACCATCAAAAGTAATATGTATCAAATACAATAGTGTAAACTAAAGTTAATAAAACAAATTATTGCTCAATTTCACCGGTACCAATACAAATGGAGCAAATTTAACAAAGGCAAGCAACTCCTCACATTACGGTATGTACTAAATTGCGACGACTTCTGGGTTCAACTCGCACCATCATACGTACATCCCTTTCGAACATGATGATTCAACATAGTCATAGAATGGTTCCCCTCAGAGTGAGAGAATCAGCTTTACTGTGGAGAATTACTTAACACTGGGTACCAGTCCAGTGGTTAAACTTATGTGTCAAGTAAGCGTCTGCTGTCTTGACAGAAAATGTGGGAAATATTCATACCCAATAGTAAGTTTTGTTACTCACATACAAATCTTAGAAACACGTCACCATTAACAATAGTTTGTTGAAGGTATGCGTGGGAAGGCCATGGATACAGATATTAAATGAACAAGGCTAATAAAACATTCTCAATCGAAACATGTCTTTGATGTACCTCCATCCTACTTGTTAAACAATAATAGAAACATGAACAATTGACACATATCAAAACAATTACACTATGTTGTTTGTTATGCTGCTGAATAATTCTTGTATATTCTAAATGGATGGAGATCATCTTTAGGCAATTACTGTGCACATTTTCATAATTCATTTCTTTTCACTAGCCCTTCATGAATGCATTAAGTAAAATGTGGCAGAAATACACAATTAAAACATTCAAGTTGAGGAAGGATAATAAAAACAAGTATATTTAAATATGGCTTCACCGTGTCAAAATCTCTGCTTAGGAAGAATGATATTTACTAGCGTAGTAATTCCTATTTAGGTATGAGGCGAACAAATCGAACTACTCCTCGACTTTTATGCATAAATACTTTAAATAATAAATTATATATATTATAACCTGCATTTTGTGGGGAGTATATCAATTTCTTTAGCAATTCGTGTATTGCCGATTGTTTTGATTAGTCTATGCTATTACATCGTTGCAATACTTACCACTTTTAAAAACAAAGGTCGTAGGTAAATTTTAGACCGACTAGGTTAATACACGTATGTTCTTACTATAACAATGGTGATAATTAGTAAAATGATCTCTTGCAGTGCGTCGACGTTGATGAAAATTGTCCAGGTCAACCTAGAAGACATGGTAGCCATGGCAACTCTGAAATGCTAACCCATATAGTTTTAGTGGAAAGCTTGTATTTACCACAAAATGTTAACACATACCAAAGCACCGAAGGTAATACAAGTAGAATTATTATACTTGTTGATTGGCTGTTACTTTTAGTAACTTAACCACTTTGTGCTGGACATATTTCTTGTGCTTTGTTGAAAAGCAAGATTTTGTAGTAAATTTTTTACCTATGTTCAAATCAGCTGAGCAGTCCTTAAGACTATTAAAATAATTTGGGTAGTACTATAGATAAGATTTTAGCCAATGAAAATGCATGCAAAGTTATTTTGATAGGTCCTGTACTCAAAGCAAAAATGAGGTCACCGTTGTATATCGTCCGTCAAGCATCAGCTTATATATGTTGTTTTATACTTATGTTTTGTTTTGAAGATGATGTGGAGGTCCCTACTGTAGAAATAGGATCCAATGAATCCAAGTCAGGTCATCGTGTTGTCAGTGACGAGAAGGAGCCTGTTGTCATTGAGGGTCTGGACTCTGCCACTGTTGTTGGCATTGCATTTGCGGCATTCATCATTGGAGCTATGATGATGGGAGCATTGTGGTTCATTCATACACACTCAGTGAAATGTACGTGTTTGTACACTAGTACCTTCATTTGTTAGTTCACCTGATTGTAAAAAAGGGTTATTGTCAAAACTTGTTCCGCGTTGATAATACCTAGTTTATCTTTGTTGACCAACCTACTTACTTTCGTTACTACATAATTTGTTTAAATCTCGAAATCAAAACAAAATCACATTAGTCCATACTTTTTGTTCACAATTACAATCGGAAATCGCCAGTTATTTTCATTGTTGGTATTAATATCTTGCTTTTAATTGTTTTCAGTATTTTCATCAGGACCTTTTAAAAGAAATATTAGCAACAGAGAAACACCAGAACATGAAGTTGGTTATGTTGAAACAACTCCTGGTTCATCTGTTCCTATATCAACATAGTCATATTTACCTCCCTTTGACAGTATAACATATCTACCTCACCATTGAAGAGCTTATAGTATTTGACGCCGAGACCGAGGACAGACTATGTCCTTACAGCTTATTTTCATTGTGCTGCTACTGCTGCTGCTACTGTTATATTACAACAGATATTGCCGATCTTACCTTTAGCTAAAAAGACAAACAAAGTCTTTCTTCTGTGAACCATCAACTACACGTGCAGCGACATTCTACATGCTCTTTTAAGAGCTGGCTGAGAGAAGCCAGCAAGATAAAAAGATTCAGGCGTCGCGCTCTACCAAATAATAATCATCATTCACGACATTCAGTGTCATTAGGTGGAAGTGAAAAGCTGATATTACGTATTTATAGATGATTCATGTCATTGCATTTAACATTGTATAAGAATACTTTCCATAATCGCACATAAAGGATGATTGCATAATGTGTTATGGTCGCATATTATTTCCAGGCATTAGCCCTCAGGAGACTCCATACTGAAACTGTCTGCCGGGCAATCAGTTTATTGATTCATTACAGGGAGAACAAATTTCACAGGGATTTGTGTTAAAAAGACATTATTTTGTAAATTTTCTCTGTGTCACGTGATTGCCTTCAGACAATTTGATTGGCTCAGCATTCTCCTCAGCAACGTACCTCAGTTCTGTGTTTGTGCATCAAATCATTATTTTAAACTATTTGCTGCCGCATGCCGCATAAAATATGGCCAGTTTTACTCACTTTAAATCTCATGTGCTGAAAAATTGTCTTCATACTCGCCGCTGTTATAAAAGTATTCATAGTGTTATGACAATTCTATACCTCAATTAAATGTTACATGAGTTTTATATATTTATAGTTCATGTGATCAAGAACATTTCACATGATTTCATAAACATGTACTCTGAATTGTATGAATGGAGCAATTCATCGTTGACTTTCAGTATGCCTGGATTTCAGTTATTACCCTCTCAGGAACCAATCAAGTTATTATATTTCATGAATTCAAGATCTGAAAGAACAAATATCTTCAAGGAGGATTTCCATTCTCGCTCGGACTTATTTGTTAAAATATCTTAAAAGGGATTTTCAGTCTCAGAGTTTGATATTTATGTGTGTAATTAAAATGGTAGACATTAACCATTGGAGAATTCCATTATAATCAACATTGACAATTTGAAAGAGTTTGGTGTGTTGTTGACTGAACTCTTTGTTGACAATTTGTGTAGAGTAACATTGAAAGCAAATATAGTGCTGCAGAGTTTTGGCTGCAAAATGTTGACAATGAAAGAAGCGAGTGTTCAAAATGGTGAAATAAATATTTACTATTTGAGAAAAATGTTCGGAAGTCAACAAAAAAGTTAAATGTGTTTACAAATGAAATTTGACTTTGAACAAACAAGAGTAATATGGAAATGGACAATATTTTCCAGGTTGTTGGAAAATATTTTTTAATTATATTAGAAATCCCGGTGTTAAGATGTTTTCTTGTGTGGTAGGATATTGAAGCAAATGGCAAAATGTTGCACAACGTGTGGACATAGTTATTATGTGTCATAAACTGATATTTCTTCTAGAAAGGGATATAATTCGATAATGAATTAAATACAATGACTTCTCATTAGTTCGCCGATATAATGCCGAAATTTTAACTGATAATAAAAAGTCAGTAGTGTCTCATAACCTGGAAGTTTTTCGACAAAATAAGAAAAATCTGGACGTAATTAACAAGGAGTTTTCAATATGGCCTTAAAAGGATAACAATTACCAAATACATGTTAGATGAAAGTGACCATTTTCTTTTTATTATGATAGTTTAATAACTGATACATATAGTTTTACTATTAATATTATGAATATACGAGTAAAAGTCCTTGAACTTATATTAAACTTGCATTAAACAAAAATATGCTATGGCAGCGTGCGTATGTTAAGTTGAGACGAAATATTGACCTGTAAATGGAATTTAAGATTCCAATTTTGTGTATTAAATAGTTGTATGTGAAAGGGTTGATGTGGAGGAATTAAGAGCACGTGGTATTTGGTGTTCTGAAACCAAGGACATAACATATGAGCATAAATTGTGTTTATATGCCAAGATGTTTTATATAAGTGTCTGCTATGTTTTATCCTCAGGTAATACGGGTTATCCTGACTCATTTGTTTCTATTTATATCTCATTACATCATCTTCCTTGCTATATATAGCATTTTTATTATGTCATACAATGTAGGCCAAGGTCAATATTCATTCACATCCGTGTAATTATCTCTTCTTGTTTGACAGAATATTTTTGTTAATGGTTGTGGACTAAAATTGTGTTGGTCGTGTACGTATATTTTATACTTCAGTGTTCTTTAAATATGTTTAAGTCATATCGAACCTATGTTGCTAATACACATTTGTAATTGGATAGGGAAATCAAAATAACATGTAACTAAGAGGTTTGTGACACTGGTCATCGTATTGCCAGCTTTTACGGCTTAGTTATCAAGCGATGATACTTCAGGCATTTTAAATTGGTGATTGCTTAGTTTGTAACTTCATTTTGCATCCTTAAGAATAGATTTAAGCGAATTTTATGTTCTTCTAAACATTATCAAAATGACATGTAACTAAGAGGTTTGTGACACTGGTCATCGTATTGCCAGCTTTTACGGCTTAGTTATCACGCGATGATACTTCAGGCATTTTAAATTGGTGATTGCTTAGTTTGTTACTTCATTTTGCATCCTTAAGAATAGAATTAATCCACTCAAGATGACTAAATAAATATCTTGTACTAGATGTCTACGGTGGTAATAAAACAGTTTTGACATTTTACACTAAATGTTAACGAAATAGTGACCTTGGTCTATTCAACTTGTTGTTATATGTTTAGAATTTGTTCAAAGTTGTTGTTTGTGTGTGTGTGTGATGTTTTTGTTCATATTATCCTATTTTGTATTCTAAATCATTTAGTGTTTTGTCAAATCCAATATAATCCAAAATAGTTCGGAGAAAATTAGTGATGCGGAGTGAACACTGTTTGGTTGTTGGGATAGAGGTTCATTTGATCGTTAAGTAATACTACGTTATGAGGTTTTTATAAACCTAATGTTGAATCTATATCATCCAAATATTTAAATTGAAGTATTTTTCTATACGAAACCTGATACTGTTTCAGATGAAAAGTTGTATTGTCTGAATAATGGCGTTTACTGTTATTTTAACCAAAGGGCAGATATATATTAAATTATACTATTATTTTATTTGAATTATGTTGCCTTTGTTTTTTACAAGGAATACCGGTACTGTACATGATCTGATATAAAATTTCATTGATTGTGAATTATTTTTAGTATTTAATTATTCTTTTCTGTTAAAACACGTCACTCCTTCCATGTTTTATGTTGCCCCTTGTCAAAGGGGCTGTGTTGTATTTTGTATTTGTTTTTTTTTTGCGTTCCTACCTCAAAGTTTTTTTTATTTATTTGTTTCTGGTTGTCATTGTAAATAACATGAATAGAGATTTGTGAGAATGTCTGGTGTTTTATGTCATCATTTTCATGTCGTTTTAAGTCTTACACTTGTCGCATGTTCATGCGAATGCATGTAACAACAATTTTCCTGTTAAGTTAATGTCTGTTATTTTATGAATTTTTGGGTAAATCTACTCGTTTGTACCTCTTTTATATAATGACTGTTATTTTTTCACAATTTTAAACTCGGATGAACTCAGATGGCTATTAATATGTCGTAGAATTTTGCGACAAACAATTTCGAATTGATACTATAAAAGCTCTAGGAATGTGTTTCTTGGAATGATTTCGTATTTTTATTGCTAATGATCGGGTAAAGAGTATCATCTGTCTTATTACGTGACACATGTCAATCAGTCAGATCAATGTTTCTAATGTTTACCTTCATTGTCTCATAGTACTTTCCGCTACTTGAATAACCGCTGTCCTCCTTAAACCATAGTAATACAGATACTTTGTACCTATTTCTAAAATTTGGCATACATTTTCATCCAAATATCCTCCAACTTTTTCCCCTCAATAAATTTATTATTTGAGGTAAAACACACTCAGGAAATTGACTTACGATTCATTTCATATACAATCCATAACAGATCTTCCAAATTTCGTTTATAAGCCTGCATTTTGAATTAATCTGCATTTTTCCAACATTTACCATTATTTAGATTATTCAAAGACACTTTTTGTGGAATTCCTTTCCATTCAATGTGTAAATTTAAATCTATTTTGCCTTTATTTTTGTTAAATGAATAATATGGTTCCATCACCCGTGCTACGTGTACGTGTCAAGTTAGAGTTTCCCTGCTCTGTGTACAAACAAACGTTGCATCGACAATCAACATTTTCATGTTTTTGTACATGATTTGAAATTCACTCCTTGAAACACATCCCTAATGGAAGCGCTCATTATGTTTGGTCCCAATTTTTGAGTATAAACTACTTATCATTGATTTGTGCAGAAAGTTAATGTTTTATATGAGTCAACGTGTCGTGTTAGTATGGTGACAAGCGTTGGTAGAATAAAATAACTACTTAAACACAATGTCATGTATTTCCAAAGGTACAGACACACTGAAACTGTGCCCAAAATAACACGATAATTAAATTTAGTTCACGAAATGTTCGAATTGTATTAGTTTAAGGTGTCATGTTTTAAGTATGACAGCATAAAGTATATGGTACAAATGAGTAATTACCTACTGCTTACCACCTTAAGAAAGTAAAGAAACCTGATCGAAAATTCACAGATTCCTGAAAACTTTCATAAATCAACGTATCATGTTCAATTTGGTTTTATTAAAAATGAGAGATAATTAATAACTTTTTCAAGATTCGTCGAGATACTTGACAATTATTACAGACAAACACTATATTAATTTACTAAAGTTTATAGCAATCGGTACTTTATTGCATTATGTAGAGGTCAAAGTGAGTTCGAATAGGTCGCACCGTATAATTATTATAAATAGTAGTAGTATTGTACACGTTACGTTCAGTTCATAACAGCTATTGTTGTTACTTTGGTAAATGTGTTGTTTTTTGCATCAGGGAAGTTTATATGTTGGTATTATTGCTTTTTGAGGGATTTATTTTAACCGAAACAATGATTTCTGTGTTTGAACTTGAGCAGCCAGATTCTAAATGGTCAAAAATTATGTTGTCAGGGACATCTTTTATGGCAGTCAGTATTATGTATTTTGACTTAACACAATGAAAAATATGAATACATTAGTATACAGTTTCTACGACGTTAGTCAATGGAAGAAGCATTGGCTAATTCTGATGGTATACATTGTTTAACCGCGCTTACCAACTGCCCAACTTTCATTAATGAAATTAAGATATTTCAGACCAATGAACTTTATACCGTAATTGTGTTAGAAACGTAGCTTTAAAGGACTTACATGTGGAATAAAAAACAAACTAATACAATTAGATAAACCATATGGTGTCAAATTGGAACCCAGTTTATATATTTATTAAATGCATTGTAACAATGTTACATCATCACACCTCATATGTAAAGTTTTACAATCTTATATACAGTTTCTATGAATATGATTTGTTAACTATTTGTTAATTCGTATACATGCTAGTATGATTTCATATTTCATCAAGCAGTTCAAATAGATTACTGTTTTAGTGATTTTCATAAAGCTGTTCTTCCTGAGTTTGTTTCATGTTCGAAATGGCAATGCTATTTTACCAATGTCGCGCTCTTTTTCTGTTTTAACCATATTCCATGAATGTTAAACTCACACACTGGATACACATCAATATTCATGGTTCTGGTTTACGTGCTCTATCTGCCTTGGATAAGTCATTCCAAAAAGCTTTATTATAAAGGTCCAATCATGGCAAAACTTTGTGCATTATTATTCAGTATTAATGAGTTTATTTGAGCCTTTATTTCTGTTTAGAAAATTAAAACAACGAGTGAAATAGTTACCGCTGAAGATTGACGTTTTGAATGATGTGAAACAAGTGTTGTTTCGGTATTCTGGGACCGGGATAAGACATTAAGGGCTGGAAGAAACTTAGGGAGAACAGCTTTATATGTTTGTTGAGAGACGTACATGCTTTCCATTCGAACATCAACTGTTTATACTTCATCCATCATTATAGATGAGATATTATTGTATTCCTTATTTCAAATGTTTTTGAATGTTGTCATTTTGTTCAAAAATGCATTAAATGATTGAATGATATGTTCCTGTATTGTTCTATTTTCCTAAACTATTTGGTCGATCACTGGCAAAATAGACGTTCTCGAGTTACTTGAACGAAGTAACATAACCCACTCCACTTAAATTACCATATTTTGCCGTGTTGCGGCACAAAATATATACTTATAAAAACATTGTTTGTTGACAAAGAGAGCATAGTTGTTAAATACCTTTCAACACATGCAGTCCCCAGTTCTCACAACTGATTCTCACAAGCGTTCTTCCAGCATCTGCAGATAGAAAAACACGTAGAACTAATAATATGTGTCATCCCAATTGTGAGCTGCAAGAAATTATCTCGAAATGCATGAACTTTGAAATGAAACGCGGTGTCAACCTTCTAATTCCCCGATCAAAATACTCGGCATGTGTATTTCCCGTCAGGTGTGCCGAGTGTTTTAGATTTCATACCATGATGTAGTTAAAATGCGCTTACGTATAGTTTAAAACACTGGTTTCTTATGCGTATTTGTTACATTTGATATAGATCAAACCTTAGTAAAGTGAATGCGTCAGTATTGCACATGTCATGACTTGCGAGTTAACTGCATAGTGGGGAAGATAGTACAGATGAACCGGCAGCTAAACTTGGACGGACGGTTTATTCCTACTGCTTTTATAACAAAACAGTCGCGATTCGAGAATATTGATTGGAACGAACGTACAGCTTTATGTTGTAGAATAAGACACCTAAATGACTTACATGTACAGGCGCACGGGTTCGTCAATTTTAACAACTTGATGTATTGTAATTATGTATGTACTTCTTTTCATATAAGGGTTTTAAGGTGTTTTAGGCGAAAGAAATTAAACAAGTTGTTAAAATTGACGGAATCGTTTGCCTGTGATCACATGCCCACTCCTGCCGTATATGTTGGCTCGCACCAGGGCACTGTTTAATCGAAGCACTTACGGAAATCTTAAACTAACGTTCAACTTTAAATTCTTTGTAATTCGTTAACAACTACAAAGTGGGACCAGACATTGTTTGTAGGAATTTATTAGCTGAATCTTTGTTAGTATTGCAGCTCCATTTACCTACCATTTACAGATTCTAAAGTGTTATAAATAAAGAATTTAAATTTGACCGTAAGTTTAGGATGTGCGTAAATGGATTGATAAAACAGTACCCAGGTGCTCGAAACAGGACTACTCGCATCGGACCAGTAGCCGAATAGTACCAGTATCCGAATTCTAGTTATTTCATAAGATGATTATTGTGTGTTCTTGAGCTATTTTACATGAGGAAGCCTCGTGTAAAATTTCTTTAGCCTAAGGATAGTACTTACGCAAAAATTCTACTTTTTTTATTTATTACCCCTGCCACATTATATTTTGTGGATTCCCAAAAACGCTCTCACACCCGCGCAAAACTTTCCCCACTCTAGGAATTATGCATTTATATATCTAATGTGAAATAAAATATTAGAAAAATACGAATAAAAACATGACATTATACCTGTTGAATCGTGAATCATTTCGCGCCAATTTGTTAAAATCAAAATTATTTTATTTTACCCACTAACGTCGTTTATGCGGTCGATGAAGCCCTCTTTCGGACACTTGTACTGTAGACTTACCAATTAGCGTCAATTAGTGACCCTTTTGGAGTCCCTGGTTTGGGACACATGAGCAGACGAGGCTGGAGTTGTTTCCATTTCTAGGTTTCTAAAGTGTATTTATAGAAAAAAATCGGGAAAATACTTTTACTCATGTTCGGCTACTGGTCCGATGCCAGTAGATATCACCATTATTTGTGTATGTTCCAGAAAAGCTTCAATTTGACATTTGACCTCCAATTGTGACATTGACCTTTGAGATAGGAACCTGTGGGTCAGACAGTACACACCACCTCATGGAGGTGAACATTCATACAAAATATTAGAAATATTGGTCAATGCATGACAATGTTATGGTTCGGACAAGCTTCACATAGACATTATAAACTGTGAGAACGACCTTTTAGATTCAAACCTGGGGACAAGACATGAAACTCCGTGCCATGGAGATGAACATCCATGCCAAATATAAGAAAGGTTGGTCAATGCACGACAAAGATATGGTCCGGACAAGCTTCAATTTGAACTTGAACAACGGTGATCTCGATATTCGAGACAGGAACCTGGGGGTATGAAATGACAGGCCTCCTCGTGGAAGAGAACGTTCATGATAAATATCAGCACGATTGGTCAATGTATGATAAAGATATGATCCGGACAAAATCATACGGGTGCACCGAAAGTGGCGACTAATTCTCGTCTCCACAAGCCACAAGCGGACTCGATAAAAACAAACTTACAAAGTACAAACAGCGTATAATACGGAGCACACATACTAGAAACATTATATAAGTCAATATAAATTACAAAACTTACACTGTGACGGCTTAAGAAGACCTCATTTGGGGGAAAACATTCTGCAAAAATGCCGCCTTTCTATTCGATATGATAACAAATGGTGAAAAATCACAAAAGGGAGACAACTGCGGAACACAAAAGAACAGGAAAACACCAAAATCCGGAACTGACCGTACAATTCGGCAAGCCACGAGTTACCCCGCTTTGCAAATCTATAGCGGAACAGACCCTATCCGTAACCGTTGTTGCATGTTTTGTTGAACACATTAGTTTAAATCAATTCATTGAACTCATTATTAACTGAAACTTACTTGTACTCCAGGAATCATCGTGGATGATAACGACACTCTTCATTCCGTTTTAATTCTCAGACCACAATAAGGTTCTGTCCTCGCATATGTTCTAGTTCGATACATAGTGTCACTTCCTGTGAGTTATCAAAGTACTGTAAGTCATAGTATTACGACAAATTGTGATTACGTGACATTATGTGTAGCTTACCATTATCTTATGTTCTGTCGTAGAACTCATTTGTGTACAGGAAAAAAAGCCTGTCTGCGCCCCAGACGGAATTTCCCGCCTTAATGTTGTCTGCTTCCATCAGCTGCTCTTAGATATCAACTACAAGTGCTAACGTCGTCCGGGTCCAGCGCCGCAGTGATTTTGTTGTATGTAATATGTAGACTTATTCATCCACACGTGTGAGAGTCAGACTATCGGCTCCAGAGTTTGTGGATATATAGAGTAGAACAGGGCGAGACCGTCCATGTCAATAACATGTTTTCCACGTATATATTAATGTTATTTTGTTTATAGCGATATGAGCCGTATTAATGCTTAAGCTGAATAAACTGTTTCTTCTGTTCTGTACTCTTCAAATTTAATCGCTCACCACAAAACAAATCAGAATATAAAAGAATAAATATCCCCTTTGAACCATTTATATAATGACTACGGGTTTCTTGTTCGGTATTTTCACATCACACTATAAACTAGTATTTGCTATAATGTTCATTCGCAGTTGTAATATTGATACAACAAATATATGAGGAAATCGGACAGGGATGGCAGCACTCAACTGACTCAAATACCGACCTGTCATCTTTAAGCATATTCTGCATATTTCGGTTCACGGTACGTAGGGCAAACAAAAACATTCTATATGTGGGTAATATGTACATTCCTTGCATATATAGAGGCATCACTGGAGGATTTAAATGTCAGAATGATATTGACTGGGTTGAGATGAAGTCCAATTGATGTATGTATTACATGATCAACAAGAAGACCATTGCATTGCTAACTATGCACAAGGTTGAAATATATACATTATATAAATACTTACTTTATCACCAGAATAGTGTTGGCTGCTGTCCAATTTGGATGTAGCTTATGTTCTTTAAAGTCTGTTCTGTTTACAGTCGTCTTTCACGTTTTGCAATGTCAGCAATCCAGCAATCTGTATAAGGCTTTGATGGAAACATCGTGGCTGTATAATTTGGCCATCATTTATTATACTTACCATTATTGCAAATATCAGACACTTTTGAAGTTACGTATATATGTATATATGTGTAAATTGAAAATCACAAATTGTCAAAGAATAACACATTTCTAACATCTGACACATCATCTGCATTGATGGATTGTAGAGCGTTGAAGGTAAGTGACCAAGCAAACATTCAACACAGGCTTTCGGGAATCAGTAATCAATGTGCATCATAAGCCAGTTACATTCAGTGGTTAGTGCGCTTGTCGTCTAAACTGGCGGGGGTCACATATATTTGTGTAAATAGAGGCTATGCTCGGCATTTAAAAAACAACAACAACAACAACAGTAATAATCGTTTTCTTCAAATGCATGTAGAAGCCGCCTGTTGCACTCTTATGTGTCGACTTGTAACATTATATGTCGACACACATTCTACTCACTGTTTGAACATGTGTTTAAATACAACTGAATCATATTGGTGACATCAATTATACGGTGAAAGTGCGCTGTATTTTGATGTTACTGAATGGCCACCAAACTCCACCATTTAATCTTCTTACTGCTAAATGGTGTCTGTTTGCTTTATTGTATGTCCAATGTAGTACCACGACACTCTAGCAGGATGCACGACTGATTGAAGTAGTCAGCGCGGTCGCTTCAATGTAAAATCATATTAACCATAATACATATACAATATATATAAGTAATTTGATATTTTATAGTAGATTAGTGTCATTTCAATAATTTTACACAGCATAAACTGTTTCCAGTGTTAACGTTACTTGGTGCTACTCTGGGGCTACACAGCTAAGCGATAGGGGAGACCACTGTGTATAAGTTTGCTCCGAGTTTTTAGTAAAGTAAGCTAGATCTGATTTTTCGCTCCAAAACCATCAAAAGTAATATGTATCAAATACAATAGTGTAAACTAAAGTTAATAAAACAAATTATTGCTCAATTTCACCGGTACCAATACAAATGGAGCAAATTTAACAAAGGCAAGCAACTCCTCACATTACGGTATGTACTAAATTGCGACGACTTCTGGGTTCAACTCGCACCATCATACGTACATCCCTTTCGAACATGATGATTCAACATAGTCATAGAATGGTTCCCCTCAGAGTGAGAGAATCAGCTTTACTGTGGAGAATTACTTAACACTGGGTACCAGTCCAGTGGTTAAACTTATGTGTCAAGTAAGCGTCTGCTGTCTTGACAGAAAATGTGGGAAATATTCATACCCAATAGTAAGTTTTGTTACTCACATACAAATCTTAGAAACACGTCACCATTAACAATAGTTTGTTGAAGGTATGCGTGGGAAGGCCATGGATACAGATATTAAATGAACAAGGCTAATAAAACATTCTCAATCGAAACATGTCTTTGATGTACCTCCATCCTACTTGTTAAACAATAATAGAAACATGAACAATTGACACATATCAAAACAATTACACTATGTTGTTTGTTATGCTGCTGAATAATTCTTGTATATTCTAAATGGATGGAGATCATCTTTAGGCAATTACTGTGCACATTTTCATAATTCATTTCTTTTCACTAGCCCTTCATGAATGCATTAAGTAAAATGTGGCAGAAATACACAATTAAAACATTCAAGTTGAGGAAGGATAATAAAAACAAGTATATTTAAATATGGCTTCACCGTGTCAAAATCTCTGCTTAGGAAGAATGATATTTACTAGCGTAGTAATTCCTATTTAGGTATGAGGCGAACAAATCGAACTACTCCTCGACTTTTATGCATAAATACTTTAAATAATAAATTATATATATTATAACCTGCATTTTGTGGGGAGTATATCAATTTCTTTAGCAATTCGTGTATTGCCGATTGTTTTGATTAGTCTATGCTATTACATCGTTGCAATACTTACCACTTTTAAAAACAAAGGTCGTAGGTAAATTTTAGACCGACTAGGTTAATACACGTATGTTCTTACTATAACAATGGTGATAATTAGTAAAATGATCTCTTGCAGTGCGTCGACGTTGATGAAAATTGTCCAGGTCAACCTAGAAGACATGGTAGCCATGGCAACTCTGAAATGCTAACCCATATAGTTTTAGTGGAAAGCTTGTATTTACCACAAAATGTTAACACATACCAAAGCACCGAAGGTAATACAAGTAGAATTATTATACTTGTTGATTGGCTGTTACTTTTAGTAACTTAACCACTTTGTGCTGGACATATTTCTTGTGCTTTGTTGAAAAGCAAGATTTTGTAGTAAATTTTTTACCTATGTTCAAATCAGCTGAGCAGTCCTTAAGACTATTAAAATAATTTGGGTAGTACTATAGATAAGATTTTAGCCAATGAAAATGCATGCAAAGTTATTTTGATAGGTCCTGTACTCAAAGCAAAAATGAGGTCACCGTTGTATATCGTCCGTCAAGCATCAGCTTATATATGTTGTTTTATACTTATGTTTTGTTTTGAAGATGATGTGGAGGTCCCTACTGTAAAAATAGGATCCAATGAATCCAAGTCAGGTCATCGTGTTGTCAGTGACGAGAAGGAGCCTGTTGTCATTGAGGGTCTGGACTCTGCCACTGTTGTTGGCATTGCATTTGCGGCATTCATCATTGGAGCTATGATGATGGGAGCATTGTGGTTCATTCATACACACTCAGTGAAATGTACGTGTTTGTACACTAGTACCTTCATTTGTTAGTTCACCTGATTGTAAAAAAGGGTTATTGTCAAAACTTGTTCCGCGTTGATAATACCTAGTTTATCTTTGTTGACCAACCTACTTACTTTCGTTACTACATAATTTGTTTAAATCTCGAAATCAAAACAAAATCACATTAGTCCATACTTTTTGTTCACAATTACAATCGGAAATCGCCAGTTATTTTCATTGTTGGTATTAATATCTTGCTTTTAATTGTTTTCAGTATTTTCATCAGGACCTTTTAAAAGAAATATTAGCAACAGAGAAACACCAGAACATGAAGTTGGTTATGTTGAAACAACTCCTGGTTCATCTGTTCCTATATCAACATAGTCATATTTACCTCCCTTTGACAGTATAACATATCTACCTCACCATTGAAGAGCTTATAGTATTTGACGCCGAGACCGAGGACAGACTATGTCCTTACAGCTTATTTTCATTGTGCTGCTACTGCTGCTGCTACTGTTATATTACAACAGATATTGCCGATCTTACCTTTAGCTAAAAAGACAAACAAAGTCTTTCTTCTGTGAACCATCAACTACACGTGCAGCGACATTCTACATGCTCTTTTAAGAGCTGGCTGAGAGAAGCCAGCAAGATAAAAAGATTCAGGCGTCGCGCTCTACCAAATAATAATCATCATTCACGACATTCAGTGTCATTAGGTGGAAGTGAAAAGCTGATATTACGTATTTATAGATGATTCATGTCATTGCATTTAATGAGTTTTATATATTTATAGTTCATGTGATCAAGAACATTTCACATGATTTCATAAACATGTACTCTGAATTGTATGAATGGAGCAATTCATCGTTGACTTTCAGTATGCCTGGATTTCAGTTATTACCCTCTCAGGAACCAATCAAGTTATTATATTTCATGAATTCAAGATCTGAAAGAACAAATATCTTCAAGGAGGATTTCCATTCTCGCTCGGACTTATTTGTTAAAATATCTTAAAAGGGATTTTCAGTCTCAGAGTTTGATATTTATGTGTGTAATTAAAATGGTAGACATTAACCATTGGAGAATTCCATTATAATCAACATTGACAATTTGAAAGAGTTTGGTGTGTTGTTGACTGAACTCTTTGTTGACAATTTGTGTAGAGTAACATTGAAAGCAAATATAGTGCTGCAGAGTTTTGGCTGCAAAATGTTGACAATGAAAGAAGCGAGTGTTCAAAATGGTGAAATAAATATTTACTATTTGAGAAAAATGTTCGGAAGTCAACAAAAAAGTTAAATGTGTTTACAAATGAAATTTGACTTTGAACAAACAAGAGTAATATGGAAATGGACAATATTTTCCAGGTTGTTGGAAAATATTTTTTAATTATATTAGAAATCCCGGTGTTAAGATGTTTTCTTGTGTGGTAGGATATTGAAGCAAATGGCAAAATGTTGCACAACGTGTGGACATAGTTATTATGTGTCATAAACTGATATTTCTTCTAGAAAGGGATATAATTCGATAATGAATTAAATACAATGACTTCTCATTAGTTCGCCGATATAATGCCGAAATTTTAACTGATAATAAAAAGTCAGTAGTGTCTCATAACCTGGAAGTTTTTCGACAAAATAAGAAAAATCTGGACGTAATTAACAAGGAGTTTTCAATATGGCCTTAAAAGGATAACAATTACCAAATACATGTTAGATGAAAGTGACCATTTTCTTTTTATTATGATAGTTTAATAACTGATACATATAGTTTTACTATTAATATTATGAATATACGAGTACAAGTCCTTGAACTTATATTAAACTTGCATTAAACAAAAATATGCTATGGCAGCGTGCGTATGTTAAGTTGAGACGAAATATTGACCTGTAAATGGAATTTAAGATTCCAATTTTGTGTATTAAATAGTTGTATGTGAAAGGGTTGATGTGGAGGAATTAAGAGCACGTGGTATTTGGTGTTCTGAAACCAAGGACATAACATATGAGCATAAATTGTGTTTATATGCCAAGATGTTTTATATAAGTGTCTGCTATGTTTTATCCTCAGGTAATACGGGTTATCCTGACTCATTTGTTTCTATTTATATCTCATTACATCATCTTCCTTGCTATATATAGCATTTTTATTATGTCATACAATGTAGGCCAAGGTCAATATTCATTCACATCCGTGTAATTATCTCTTCTTGTTTGACAGAATATTTTTGTTAATGGTTGTGGACTAAAATTGTGTTGGTCGTGTACGTATATTTTATACTTCAGTGTTCTTTAAATATGTTTAAGTCATATCGAACCTATGTTGCTAATACACATTTGTAATTGGATAGGGAAATCAAAATAACATGTAACTAAGAGGTTTGTGACACTGGTCATCGTATTGCCAGCCTTTACGGCTTAGTTATCAAGCGATGATACTTCAGGCATTTAAAATTGGTGATTGCTTAGTTTGTAACTTCATTTTGCATCCTTAAGAATAGAATTAAGCGAATTTTATGTTCTTCTAAACATTATCAAAATTACATGTAACTAAGAGGTTTGTGACACTGGTCATCGTATTGCCAGCTTTTACGGCTTAGTTATCACGCGATGATACTTCAGGCATTTTAAATTGGTGATTGCTTAGTTTGTTACTTCATTTTGCATCCTTAAGAATAGAATTAATCCACTCAAGATGACTAAATAAATATCTTGTACTAGATGTCTACGGTGGTAATAAAACAGTTTTGACATTTTACACTAAATGTTAACGAAATAGTGACCTTGGTCTATTCAACTTGTTGTTATATGTTTAGAATTTGTTCAAAGTTGTTGTTTGTGTGTGTGTGTGATGTTTTTGTTCATATTATCCTATTTTGTATTCTAAATCATTTAGTGTTTTGTCAAATCCAATATAATCCAAAATAGTTCGGAGAAAATTAGTGATGCGGAGTGAACACTGTTTGGTTGTTGGGATAGAGGTTCATTTGATCGTTAAGTAATACTACGTTATGAGGTTTTTATAAACCTAATGTTGAATCTATATCATCCAAATATTTAAATTGAAGTATTTTTCTATACGAAACCTGATACTGTTTCAGATGAAAAGTTGTATTGTCTGAATAATGGCGTTTACTGTTATTTTAACCAAAGGGCAGATATATATTAAATTATACTATTATTTTATTTGAATTATGTTGCCTTTGTTTTTTACAAGGAATACCGGTACTGTACATGATCTGATATAAAATTTCATTGATTGTGAATTATTTTTAGTATTTAATTATTCTTTTCTGTTAAAACACGTCACTCCTTCCATGTTTTATGTTGCCCCTTGTCAAAGGGGCTGTGTTGTATTTTGTATTTGTTTTTATTTTGCGTTCCTACCTCAAGTTTTTTTTATTTATTTGTTTCTGGTTGTCATTGTAAATAACATGAATAGAGATTTGTGAGAATGTCTGGTGTTTTATGTCATCATTTTCATTTCGTTTTAAGTCTTACATTTGTCGCATGTTCATGCGAATGCATGTAACAACATTTTTTCTGTTAAGTTAATGTCTGTTATTTTATGAAATTTTGGGTAAATCTACTCGTTTGTACCTCTTTTATATAATGACTGTTATTTTTCACAATTTTAAACTCGGATGAACTCAGATGGCTATTAATATGTCGTAGAATTTTGCGACAAACAATTTCGAATTGATACTATAAAAGCTCTAGGAATGTGTTTCTTGGAATGATTTCGTATTTTTATTGCTAATGATCAGGTAAAGAGTATTATCTGTCTTATTACGTGACACATGTCAATCAGTCAGATCAATGTTTCTAATGTTTACCTTCATTGTCTCATAGTACTTTCCGCTACTTGAATAACCGCTGTCCTCCTTAAACCATAGTAATACAGATACTTTGTACCTATTTCTAAAATTTGGCATACATTTTCTTCCAAATATCCTCCAACTTTTTCCCCTCAATAAATTTATTATTTGAGGCAAAACACACTCAGGAAATTGACTTACGATTCATTTCATATACAATCCATAACAGATCTTCCAAATTTCGTTTATAAGCCTGCATTTTGAATTAATCTGCATTTTTCCAACATTTACCATTATTTAGATTATTCAAAGACACTTTTTGTGGAATTCCTTTCCATTCAATGTGTAAATTTAAATCTATTTTGCCTTTATTTTTGTTAAATGAATAATATGGTTCCATCACCCGTGCTACGTGTACGTGTCAAGTTAGAGTTTCCCTGCTCTGTGTACAAACAAACATTGCATCGACAATCAACATTTTCATGTTTTTGTACATGATTTGAAATTCACTCCTTGAAACACATCCCTAATGGAAGCGCTCATTATGTTTGGTCCCAATTTTTGAGTATAAACTACTTATCATTGATTTGTGCAGAAAGTTAATGTTTTATATGAGTCAACATCGTGTTAGTATGGTGACAAGCGTTGGTAGAATAAAATAACTACTTAAACACAATGTCATGTATTTCCAAAGGTACAGACACACTAAAACTGTGCCCAAAATAACACGATAATTAAATTTAGTTCACGAAATGTTCGAATTGTATTAGTTTAAGGTGCCATGTTTTAAGTATGACAGCATAAAGTATATGGTACAAATGAGTAATTACCTACTGCTTACCACCTTAAGAAAGTAAAGAAACCTGATCGAAAATTCACAGATTCCTGAAAACTTTTATAAATCAACGTATCATGTTCAATTTGGTTTTATTAAAAATGAGAGATAATTTATAACTTTTAAAGGATTCGTCGAGATACTTGACAATTATTACAGACAAACACTATATTAATTTACTAAAGTTTATAGCAATCGGTACTTTTTTGCATTGTGTAGAGGTCAAAATGAGTTCGAATAGGTCGCACCGTATAATTATTATAAATAGTAGTAGTATTGTACACGTTACGTTCAGTTCATAACAGCTATTGTTGTTACTTTGGTAAATGTGTTGTTTTTTGCATCAGGGAAGTTTATATGTTGGTATTATTGCTTTTTGAGGGATTTATTTTAACCGAAACAATGATTTCTGTGTTTGAACTTGAGCAGCCAGATTCTAAATGGTCAAAAATTATGTTGTCAGGGACATCTTTTATGGCAGTCAGTATTATGTATTTTGACTTAACACAATGGAAAATATGAATACATTAGTATACAGTTTCTACGACGTTAGTCAATGGAAGAAGCATTGGCTAATTCTGATGGTATACATTGTTTAACCGCGCTTACCAACTGCCCAACTTTCATTAATGAAATTAAGATATTTCAGACCAATGAACTTTATACCGTAATTGTGTTAGAAACGTAGCTTTAAAGGACTTACATGTGGAATAAAAAACAAAGTAATACAATTAGATAAACCATATGGTGTCAAATTGGAACCCAGTTTATATATTTATTAAATGCATTGTAACAATGTTACATCATCACACCTCATATGTAAAGTTTTACAATCTTATATACAGTTTCTATGAATATGATTTGTTAACTATTTGTTAATTCGTATACATGCTAGTATGATTTCATATTTCATCAAGCAGTTCAAATAGATTACTGTTTTAGTGATTTTCATAAAGCTGTTCTTCCTGAGTTTGTTTCATGTTCGAAATGGCAATGCTATTTTACCAATGTCGCGCTCTTTTTCTGTTTTAACCATATTCCATGAATGTTAAACTCACACACTGGATACACATCAATATTCATGGTTCTGGTTTACCTGCTCTATCTGCCTTGGATAAGTAATTCCAAAAAGCTTTATTATAAAGGTCCAATCATGGCAAAACTTTGTGCATTATTATTCAGTATTAATGAGTTTATTTGAGCCTTTATTTCTGTTTAGAAAATTAAAACAACGAGTGAAATAGTTACCGCTGAAGATTGACGTTTTGAATGATGTGAAACAAGTGTTGTTTCGGTATTCTGGGACCGGGATAAGACATTAAGGGCTGGAAGAAACTTAGGGAGAACAGCTTTATATGTTTGTTGAGAGACGTACATGCTTTCCATTCGAACATCAACTGTTTATACTTCATCCATCATTATAGATGAGATATTATTGTATTCCTTATTTCAAATGTTTTTGAATGTTGTCATTTTGTTCAAAAATGCATTAAATGATTGAATGATATGTTCCTGTATTGTTCTATTTTCCTAAACTATTTGGTCGATCACTGGCAAAATAGACGTTCTCGAGTTACTTGAACGAAGTAACATAACCCACTCCACTTAAATTACCATATTTGGCCGTGTTGCGGCACAAAATATATTCTTATAAAAACATTGTTTGTTGACAAAGAGAGCATAGTTGTTAAATACCTTTCAACACATGCAGTCCCCAGTTCTCACAACTGATTCTCACAAGCGTTCTTCCAGCATCTGCAGATAGAAAAACACGTAGAACTAATAATATGTGTCATCCCAATTGTGAGCTGCAAGAAATTATCTCGAAATGCATGAACTTTGAAATGAAACGCGGTGTCAACCTTCTAATTCCCCGATCAAAATACTCGGCATGTGTATTTCCCGTCAGGTGTGCCGAGTGTTTTAGATTTCATACCATGATGTAGTTAAAATGCGCTTACGTATAGTTTAAAACACTGGTTTCTTATGCGTATTTGTTATATTTGATATAGATCAAACCTTAGTAAAGTGAATGCGTCAGTATTGTACATGTCATGACTTGCGAGTTAACTGCATAGTGGGGAAGATAGTACAGATGAACCGGCAGCTAAACTTGGACGGACGGTTTATTCCTACTGCTTTTATAACAAAACAGTCGCGATTCGAGAATATTGATTGGAACGAACGTACAGCTTTATGTTGTAGAATAAGACACCTAAATGACTTACATGCACAGGCGCACGGGTTCGTCAATTTTAACAACTTGATGTATTGTAATTATGTATGTACTTCTTTTCATATAAGGGTTTTAAGGTGTTTTAAGGCGAAAGAAATGAAACAAGTTGTTAAAATTGACGGAATCGTTTGCCTGTGATCACATGCCCACTCCTGCCGTATATGTTGGCTCGCACCAGGGCACTGTTTAATCGAAGCACTTACGGAAATCTTAAACTAACGTTCAACTTTAAATTCTTTGTAATTCGTTAACAACTACAAAGTGGGACCAGACATTGTTTGTAGGAATTTATTAGCTGAATCTTTGTTAGTATTGCAGCTCCATTTACCTCACTTTACAGATTCTAAAGTGTTATAAATAAAGAATTTAAATTTGACCGTAAGTTTAGGATGTGCGTAAATGGATTGATAAAACGGTACCCAGGTGCTCGAAACAGGACTACTCGCATCGGACCAGTAGCCGAATAGTACCAGTATCCGAATTCTAGTTATTTCATAAGATGATTATTGTGTGTTCTTGAGCTATTTTACATGAGGAAGCCTCGTGTAAAATTTCTTTAGCCTAAGGATAGTACTTACGCAAAAATTCTACTTTTTTTATTTATTACCCCTGCCACATTATATTTTGTGGATTCCCAATAACGCTCTCACACCCGCGCAAAACTTTCCCCACTCTAGGAACTAAGCATTTATATATCTAATGTGAGATAAAATATTAGAAAAATACGAATAAAAACATGAAATTATACCTGTTGAATCGTGAATCATTTCGCGCCAATTTGTTAAAATCAAAATTATTTTATTTTACCCACTAACGTCGTTTATGCGGTCGATGAAGCCCTCTTTCGGACACTGGTACTGTAGACTTAGTGACCCTTTTTGAGTCCCTGTTTTGGGACACATGAGCAGACGAGGCTGGAGTTGTTTCCATTTCTAGGTTTCTAAAGTGTCTTTATAGAAAAAAATCGGTGAAAATACTTTTACTAATGTTCGGCTACTGGTCCGATGCCAGTAGATATCACCATTATTTGTGTATGTTCCAGAGAAGGTTCAATCTGACACTTGACCTCCAATTGTGACATTGACCTTTGAGATAGGAACCTGTGGGTCAGACAGTACACACCACCTCATGGAGGTGAACATTCATACAAAATATTAGAAATATTGGTCAATGCATGACAACGTTATGGTTCGGACAAGCGCTTCAACTTGACCTTAAACTGTGAGATTGACCTTTGAGATAGAAACCTGGGGACATGGCATGAAACTCCGCTCCATGGAGATGAACATCAATGCCAAATATAAGAAAGGTTGGTCAATGCACGACAAAGATATGGTCCGGACAAGCTTCAATTTGAACTTGAACAACGGTGATCTCGATATTCGAGGCAGGAACCTGGCGATATGAAATGACAGGCTTCCTTGTGGAAGGGAACGTTCATGATTAATATCAGCACGATTGGTCAATGTATGACAAAGATATGGTCCGGACAAAATCATACGGGTGTACCGAAAGTGGCGACTAATTTTCGTCTCCGCAAGCGGGCTCGATAAAAACAAACTTACAAAGTACAAACAGCGAATAACACGGAGCACACATACTAGAAACATCTATATATAAGTCAATATAAACTACAAAACTTACACTGTGACGGCTTAAGAAGACCTCATTTGGGAGAAAACATTCTGCAAAAATGCCGCCTTTCTTTTTGATATGATAACAAATGGTGAAAAATCACAAAAGGGAGACAACTACGGAACACAAAAGAACAGGAAAACACCAAAATCCGGAACTGACCGTACAATTCGGCAAGCCACGAGTTACCCCGCTTTGAAAATCTATAGCGGAACAGACCCTGTCCGTAACCGTTGTTGCATGTTTTGTTGAACACATTAGTTTAAATCAATTCATTGAACTCATTATTAACTGAAACTTACTCGTACTCCAGGAATCATCGTGTATGATAACGACACTCTTCATTCCGTTATAATTCTCAGACCACAATAAGGTTCTGTCCTCGCATATGTTCTAGTTCGATACATAGTGTCACTTCCTGTGAGTTATCAAAGTACTGTAAGTCATAGTATTACGACAAATTGTGATTACGTGACATTATGTGTAGCTTACCATTATCTTATGTTCTGTCGTAGAACTCATTTGTGTACAGGAAAAAGGCCTGTTTGCGCACCAGACGGAATTTCCCGCCTTAATGTTGTCTGCTTCCATCAGCTGCTCTTCGATATCTACTACAAGTGCTAACGTCGTCCGGGTCCAGCGCCGCAGTGTGTTTGTTGTATGTAATATGTAGACTTATTCATCCACACGTGTGAGAGTCAGACTATCGGCCCCAGAGTTTGTGGGTATATAGAGTAGAACAGGGTGAGACCGTCCATGTCAATAACATGTTTTCCACGTATATATTAATGTTATTTTGTTTATAGCGATATGAGCCGTATTTATGCTTAAGCTGAATAAACTGTTTCTTCTGTTCTGTACTGTTCAAGTTTAATCGCTCACCACAAAACAAATCAGAATATAAAATAATTAATATCCTTTTTGAACCATTTATATAACGACTACGGGTTTCTTGTTCTGTATTATCACATCACAATATAAACTAGTATTTGCTATAATATTCATTCGCAGTTGTAATATTGATACAACAAAGATATGAGGAAATCGGACAGGGAAGGCAGCACTCAACTGACTCAAATACCGATCTGTCATTTTTAAGCATTAGGTGCTAGCACTCTTTGCCAATGCTGTAGACCGCTTCCTTGGGTGTTGCGAGTAAAGTTGATTAATATATCTAGATCTACAATCATGTTTTTCATTTACTCCGTAAACTAATGAGATTCATAGCAATATTCGCTACACTAAAACCTATACTCCGTACACTAACTTGTATCTGTTTTGGTGTTTATCACGTTTGTTCTTCGCCATATTCTGCATATTTCGGTTCACGGTAAGTAGGGCAAACTAAAACATTCTATATGTGGGTAATATGTGCATTCCTTGCATATAAAGAGGCATCACTGCTTCCAATATTTGAATAGCTTATTGCTCGTTTCGAGTTTTTAGACAATTTAACAAATAGCAGCGAATGTATTTATCTTAGGTGAACGTCACTCGTAAAGTTACAGTGTGATCGGCAGTCAGCGCAAAAAAGATTGCTACAGGACTGGAGGATCTAAATGTCAGGATGATATTGACTGGGTTGAGATGAAGTTCAATTGATGTAAGTATTACATGATCAACAAGAGGAGCTTTGTATTGCATTGCTTGCTAAGCACAAGGTTGAAATGTATACATTATATAAATACTTTCTTTATCATCAAGATAGTGTTGGCTGCTGTCCAATTTGGATGTAGCTTATGTTCTTTAAAGTCTGTACTGTTTACAGTCGTCTTTCACGTTTTGCAATGTCAGCAATCCAGCAATCTGTATAAGGCTTGGAAGGAAACATCGAGGCTGTATGATATTGCCATCATTTATTATACTTACCATTATTGCAAACATCAGACACTTTTGAAGTAATGTATATAGCTGTAAATTGAAAATCACAAATTGTCAAACAATAACACATTTCTAAAATCTGACACATCATTTGCATTCAACACAGGCTTTTAGGAATCAGTAATTAATGTGCATCATAAGCCAGTTACATTCGGTGGTCAGTGCGCTTGTCATCTAAACTTGTGATCCGGTTTCAAATCCGCGGAGTGGGCATTTATATTTGTGCAAATAGAGGCTATGCTCGGCATTTAAAAAACAACAACAACAAAAATAATAATCGTATTCTTCAAATGCATGAAGCAGCCGCCTGTTGCTCTCTTTTTTTCGGCTTTGTCACGTGGATCTAGCCCATTTATTAATCCCCGTCATTGGTGGGAGAGGGTCGGGGAACCATCCCTCCCCCACCTTACAATTCTGCATGATTATATATATAGTTAGTGTTCAAAGCATAAATGTATTCAAAATAGCTTGTTGGCAAATAACAATTAGTTTTCCGATTATATTACACTAATTTGTGTAATACTGTAAACCTAGATATTATTTCGCGCGATTAATTTCGCGGTTTTCGCGGTTAGTAAAAATCCGCGAAAGTTAATAGCCGTGAACATGTCCAGGACAAGAAAAACGTGAACGTTTCTCGTTTTTGAAGGAACTTTATCATTTTGGTACGACGTTTATAAGACCGTATTATAAGTGCTATTTTGTCAAAATATCGAATGTTAAGTGTATGTACTTTTTCTGAATAAAGCCTTTTATGATCACGGTACAATAATGAAATCACTTTTAAAAAAAACATTCTTGAAAACGTGTTTAACAATACACTCAATATATGAACAAGCGTGTAGATAGCGCTGTTTATTACCGGGTATGTCATAATACAAAATGACTGACAGTGTCAATAAAACTGTGAAAACATTACCAGCGTAGTTTTCAATTTGTGTAAACAAATACAATAGGTAACTATCTACATCAAAAAGAGTTTGAGAGGGTTTAACGAAGGTGAGAAGTATAATTTAGAAGCAATTATATACGAACCAAGCAATGTATGTGGCAGGTTATAATATCAAAAATATTGTCACTATGCGAATAAGTGTTCGCGGAGTTCGCGGGTGACTAAAAACGCGAAAGTTTGTAGCCGCGAATATGCCGACAATCGGCAAAACGCGAAAATTGGTAGCCGCTAAAGTTTCTAGGTTTACAGTAATCATGACGACATGTTAGGAAAACTTATATAATAACAAAATAATACAAGTGGTATTTCAGTGAAATATTTGTTTGCTGGTTATTGCATGCTTGATATGTGGTCTCGGAAGTGTCTGATTAATGTGTATGCTTTATTTTGTGTTTTAAGAATGAATATTGCTCGTTTTAGTTCATTTATAAGGATGTTTCTTATATTATGTTGTTGTGTTCTTCTTTCAGATATAAGATACGTTTTAAAAATACTGAATGTTATTAGGTTGATGATGATATTGATACTGGTATATTATCTTAGTTCTGGTTTGTATCCAAAAATTATATATTTTAAGCACCTAAGGTTATGATTAAAACCAATAGTTTTTAATGCTGTATTAACATGTATCCATAATGTTGTTGTGTAAGAACATTCAATGAAAAAGTTTGCATAGTTTTCAATCGCATGGCAATGAAGACATAATGGCGAATTAAAAATTCTCCATTTCATAAGGTTTTCATTTGTGGCAATACATTTGTATTTGAACTGCTTTACTCGGTTGTCTAAACAAGTTGCTTTCCAGCTACTATAGAAAAGAGTCCAATAGAACTGTCGTTTGTCTTATTAATTTTACCAAGATTTATGAGTGTAGGGAACCTCAGATTTTTGTTTGATAAATACATTAAAGAAGTCTTTGTTTTGCATTGTTTTGAAAGGATGTTTTAAGTCCTCAAGTTGCAAATGTAAGTTTGTTTTGACTTTAGTAAGGTAAGATTCTTTTGTTTGTACTAGTTTCTTCCATGCTGGTGGTATCGATTCTCTGAGAATACTTATTTCAGATATCCAGTTTGATTTATTTTTTAGCTTATTAAGTATGAAAGTTTCATTGATTAGGCCTTTCTTATCCAATATGTCATTAAGAAAGTAAAGGTCCGAGTTTGTCCAATTCTTGTGAAATAACGTTGTGTTTGATTTTGATTTTATGTGTTTGTTGCCCCAGAGGACTTCTTGTCTGATTTCTCGGAATGCTTTAGGTATTCGTTTGTTGACATCATTTTGAAATTCAAGCCAAACCGTGAGTATATCATTGTGAAAAGTTGGAAGTTTACGTTGAATTACTGGTAGGCTTTTTTCAGAAACAGGCTTGGTATAAAAGATGAGCAAATTCTTTCCATATTGGTTGAAGTAAGATTTTGGAATTGTTTTCCAATTCGCGATTGTATCATTTTCTAAAAATTGTTTTAGCCATTGAATCCGTAGTGATTTAATATAAGAAACTATATCCATCATGCCTAAACCCCCTTCAGAGAGGGTATTAATTAATATCCTTCTTTTGATCTTCTCTCTTCTATTATTCCATAAAAAAGCATATAACATTTTATTGATTTTTGATATTACATGTTTTGGAACGTAACACGATTGCATCAGGTATGTAAACTTTGATTGTAGTAAACGTTTAATAATTGCGATTTTTCCATAGAATGTTAAATGTCTTAATTGTAAATTGTCTATAGTTTTGATGCAGTTATCAATTTTGCTGTTCCAATTTACAGTACGGCTCGCGAATAAGTTCCGTGTAAAATTATTTTCGTTCGATCGTTAAACGAGAAAGCGTTACCGTTAAAGCGTTAAGCGTTTGCTACAACTGCGCATGCGCATCGTGTATAATCGTGTTAAACCGTGTACCGATTCATCCGTCTGCGCATGCGTACCGTGAAACGAGAATTTGAAATTCTAAACGTGAACTTACTGCGCATGCGCAGCGTGTATAGCCGTGTACTGATTTTCCGTCTGCGCATGCGTACCGTGAAACGAGAATTTGAAATTTAAAACGTGAACTAACTGCGCATGCGCAGCGTGTATTGTTTCACCTATCTGCGCATGCGCAGCGTGAAATGTGTATTCGAAAATATGTGTATTCGAAAATATACAACTTTTATCAATCGTCATTCATTAGATTCGTTCTTCAGTAATAGAATATCGCTAATTTAAACGCATTGTTGTCAATATCTTGATTAAATAAATACACCCGTTGGTCTTAAGAATGAAAGCAATTGACTTCAGAACATCAAATTACCGATAACAATGGATATAAATACAGTCCGTGACTGTGGCCGAGTGGTTAGGGCGTCCGCCTTCGGTCAGAGCTAGGTTCGATTACCGGCGGAAGCTGGGTTAATTAACAACTAGTTAAAGAATTGTAATCGTAGGCCCATATCTACCAAGCGCCCGTCAATATGGGCAGGGATTCGGGAGGTACTACTTTGTAAGTCCATTTCACCTTTTTTAATACACTATCTACACGATGCTATCAGAAGCTCTTCAGTATATTTTTATAGAGAAGATCCCGATGCTATTGACTGATGATGTTTGTGTATTAACGTCCATAAAGTCTTGTTTACAAACAGACGGCGGCAACTCATCACTAAAATCGATTCAACAATACGTACATCATCAAACAGTTCTGTTTGATTTTTAAGGGCAAGCCAATTTGACTTATGAGATACGTATTTTTCATGCCATCTGTGCCAGGCAAAGGATTTCAGGAGGTACTGTGGGCATTAAAGATGTCCCTAAGTCAAATTGGCTGGCAAGTCACCATGCGGCCACAGTTCTAATTAACCCAGCTTCCGCCGGGATTTTCTAATTAACACAGCTTCCGCCGGGATTTTCTAATTAACACAGCTTCCGCCGGGATTTGAACCTAGCTTTGATGGTTATCTGCGGCTAATGCGACCTAGCTCTGACGTCCCTATCTGATAGTTACCAGAGGCCAATGCCGACCCAGATCTGACATAATTTTTGATGGTTACCGGTGGCTTATGCAGAACCAGCTCTAACATCCACATTTAATGGTTTCCTGCGTCCAATGCTGACCCACCAGTGGCATCCACCTTCCATTGTTTCCTGCGGCTTATGCAGACCAAGATTCTAATACTGAGTCAGCTCTACCATCATTATCGTAGGGAATCCGGTTAGTGTCATATGAATTATTGTGCCTCAAGCGGGCGAGAGTCAAGATTCCGCCACACACGACAATCGGGCGATACAAGAAGCAAGGCGCGATATTCAAACATAAGATCTCACTCCATTTCAGTATCTAAAACCACAAGATTTTGCGGTAGAATACTGGCCTCGCTTCGTGTGTTGCTCAATGCTCGCATGTTACTTTGTGTCTCGCGCTAAAATATTGCACCTCGCTTCGTGCGTCGTGCGATTATCATGTCTCGCGTTCCAAGGTCAGGCACGAGATGCGAAGCGAGACAAGAAGCGACATGCGAGAATTGCACGACACACAAAGCAAGGCACAATATCACATTGCTCAATTATCGCAGTGGCATAAAATATTCAAACCGCGAAACACGACACGCGAAGCGACAGGCGAGAATAGCGCGACACAAGAAGCGAGGCGCGACATTATGTCGCACAAATATCGCAGTTGCTCTTTAACGGTGTTAAATAAGACTAGGTTTGATAAAAAGGAGCGTACTGAGGCAACCAGGTTCTGTGACCCCGAAAGAGACCGGGTATGTAGATGTAGGTCGGGCTGATGGGAGTCGAACTAGACCGTCGACCCTAGGCCCCTATCTTGGGGCTGAGAGAAGGGCCTATTGCATACCGCTTTTGTGGCTAATTTGCAGGTCTGGTCCCTCTTTCAGCCCACAGATAGGGGCATAGCGACAGTTAACTTAATTGACTCCCTTCAGCCTGACCTACATATACATATCCGGCCTTCCGGGGTCAAAGGGCCTGGTTGCCTCAGTACACTCCTTTTTATCAAACCAAGTCTGATTATTTGCTAGGATATGCAGTTGTGAAATTACTTTTACACCGTTTAAGAGCGACTGCGACAATCGAGCGATATTTACGCGATATAATGTCGCGCCTCGCTTGTGTGTTGTGCTTTATCGCCTGTCGCTTTGTGTGTTGTGTCTCGCGGTTTGAAAATTTGATTTGCCAATCGCGTGATATAATATCATGCCTCGCTACGTTTGTCACCTGGATCTCGCATGTCGCTTCGTGCCTCGTTTCGCATCTCATGCCTTGACCTAGGGACGCGAGACACGAGAATGGCGCGACACACAAAGCGAGGCGCGATATTTCACCGCGAGAATGGCGCGACACACGAAGCGAGGCGCGATATTCTACTGCGAAATCTCGTGGTTTTTGATACTGCGACAGAGCGAGATCTCATGCGTGAATATCGCACCTCACTTGTGTGTCGTCTGATTGTCGCGTGTGGCTTCATGTGTCACTCAATTCTCCCCCTCGCCCACTGGATGCGAGACACGCTAATTTATATGGCAAGTAAAAATCCCCTATTCCATGGGGTTGGTGGCCAGGATTTCAATTGACTAGTGGTAGATCTGACATTCAAAGTCCTGTTGTTGTTATATAGTCAAAGTATCAGGGTACAAGTGTGATAGTAACTTCAATGTGAGAGTCCATTGCATAAAAAAGTTGAAGCAGTGGTATGGTGTGAAATTGAGAGGTCCATTAGTGTCATTGCTAAACCTAGTTGTGTGAAGGGAAACTAGAAGGGTAATGTGCTTTAGCTGCCCTCAGACATGAGTGTAACAGCTTACCCGGACTTATGACATAATGATGGGGTAAATGTACAACTTGTTGAACAAACCCACATCAGTCATCACAACACCCTCAGTTGAACTATGATACAATTCAGACACAGAACAAACACTAAGATATACTATTTAAGCCCATGCTATGTATGAGACTTAATAACACAACCTTGTGTTTTAGATATTTAAACTTAAGTGCAAGTTTAAAAATGTCCAATATTATAAGTGTACAAATGATACCAGTTATAATTTTATTTATCAGTATCATAACAAATAATAAAATACAATAAACATAAATTATAAACACTTATAAGTATATAAAAATTATGCCATAAAATGTTAAAAATGACTACCAAGCGTGCAGGTACCTGCTAGTATTACGAAAAGGGGTTAATTAACTAATTAACCGGGCTGGCCCGTTTTATCCCCTGGGGATAAATAAACTAGGCGGGGGGGGATCAAACTGACTGTTACACCAGTATTTATCGCCGCCTTATTTATGGCCGTATCAGGCCAGCGTCAATCATTAGAATGTTTTAGATATGTTAGGGACTTGCACCCGACCTTGCCCAAAATCATTATTGATCAGGATCAACAGTTTTCAGGAAGACTTCACGCATGTTTAATCAAAGGCCGACAATTCATTCAGTTTGTTTCTACATAACATTAACACAATTATAAATACATTTGAATACAAACTTAAAACTGTCTTAAATCTACTATAACCATATAGTTCAATCATATTCAGGCTTCGTCTAGGAAATGATGAAATTTCATTGAAATCCAACCAATAATTACAGAAAATTATTGGAGCTATATTTCTACCAACGATAATGCACAACTAAATACCAACTTTGAAATACAACTAATATCGATAACAGACAAAAGTTATAAGTGCATAAAAGGCGGTTACTCCTTTGAAATTCAACCGAATGATGACTGCTGACAATATGTACACCTAGACATGGTACTGATTGTTCAGTCATACCAACTTTCAATGAAATCAGGTGGGGACCGGTGGCTTAGAGTTAGGAAGTGTGCTTCGGGATCGAGATGTCCCGGGTTCAACCCCCGTCTGGACCACTGGATAATTTAATTATCAAACATGATCCACTCCACCAGGGTGTAAATTGGTACCTGTTAGGACAATGTCTATTCCTGGGTGCTGCAGATCAATGTTGGCTGCCACACCCACAGGCGAGAAATAGCCTCACAGGGAGGCACAAACGTAGGTTTCCATAAGTAGCCCAATGACCAGGGGAAGTTAAAATGTCAAAGGGTGCTTGAGCGGCTCAACAGCTGAAAAGAGCCCTAGAAAATTGGGAACTTAACTTATCCAATGGTAACAGAGAAATAATGCAGATAAAATTGTAAAAGTGTAAAAAAACAAAGGGCAGAAACTCTATAATAAATTTATCCAATCGACTTCCGTTGCAATATGCAAAACTAGACTTGGTAAGTAATTATGGATAAGACATACAAACTTTGATGAAATATGGTTTTGCAGAAATAGTGTGGAAAAAATGTATAAGTGTATAAACAGAGGGCCATGACTCCCTTAAAATGTATCAGCAATATACACAAGTAGACTTGGTAAAGATCAGTCAAGTTTTGATGAAGTTAGACCAGTAGTTACTGAGAAATGGCATGGGCAAAATATATACGAGTGAACATTCAAAGGGCCATATCTGCCTTAAAATATATCTGATCAACGTCCGCTGATGATATGCACAACTAGACTTGGTACCTAACTACCTATCAGTCATACCAAGTTTCAATGAAATCACAACAATGGTTCCAGAGAAACAGTGTGAACACAAATTGCATGAACTAACAAAGCAAGCAAGCCATCAACCAACACACCTACCTCAAGCTGAAGCATGGTATTAAAATAATCCTATATACTATATACCTAGGGGTATCTCTCAGTGTGTTATTCGAAAACTAAACATGTAGTGTATATGAGCCACTCTCCAGGAAAACCGGGCTTATAATGACAGTGTATTGCTATAATTCTATAAGATTTAGAAAAATGTCTAAAATGAGAAAAAACGTGTGTCCTAAGTAATTGGATAGTATAGTACTATCCATTAGCTTCAAGTTTTCTTTAAAATTATATTGTGTTGAAATAATTTCTGTCGTTGCTATGGTGATCGGTTTCTAAAAAGTACTCATATCAAGGAAAACAAGGGTTAAGTGGCTAAATCACTTGCTAGTTTTTCCCTGTAAGCAACTACTCACAAATTGGACACATTTTATTGAAACAAGAAAATGATTCTAAAATGTGCTACAATGTTAAAAGTTTACATAAAATTTCTATCAGATAGTGGATGTTTGAAATGTCAGTTGACGTTAGGGCAGTAACGGTATACCACGGTAAACAAAACACTGCAGACTGCAGTCCACGGTTCACAGTACAAGACTTCTTAATTTCAGTACGGTACGGTATGAGCTTTTTTATATAAAAAACAAGACTATTGCCAAGCAATGAAAGTCCCCTACCGGTAGCCAATTGTAAAATTTAAGTATGAAAATTAACAAAGGGTAATAAACCAAAAATTAAGCAAGGAAGAGTTATGGTTCTTGTGCACTGCAATTCTCCTCACTGATATCTATCCTCATGTAAAGTTTCAAAATCATATCTCTTTTGGTAATGGAGTTATGCTCCGGACAAAATTTAAGTATGAAAATTAACAAAGGGGAATAACTCAAAAAATTAAGTAAGGCAGAGTTATGGTTCTTGTGCACTGCACTTCTCCTCATCGATATCTATCCTCATGTATAGTTTCAAAATCATATCTCTTTTGGAATTGGAGTTATGCTCCGGACAAAATTAAAGTAAGAAAATTAACGAAGGGGAATAACTAAAAAATTAAGTAAGGGAGAGTTATGGTTCTTGTGCACTGCACTTCTCCTCATTAATATATATCCATATGTAAAGTTTCAAAGTCATAGCTTGCTTAGTTTTGAAGTTATGCTCCAGACAAACTTTGTGACGGACTGACAGACGGACGGACTGACAGACGGACTGACGGAGCGCAAACCATATTCAGACACTGAAAACATCTGACAGCCTACTTTAGGCTACTTATAATGTATAATAATCATATATCACTCGTTTTAAATTGTATTAAGAAATGCTTCATATTGTCGAAATTCATTTAAAATGGTTGATATGCATATTATACGTGCTGTAATAGAAACAGCAAATTCACTGTTATTTAAAAATTGAAATATTAATCTGCTGTTAGAGAATATTGTATCATACCGAAATATACCGAACCGTCTGAAAAATTGACTGTACGTATTACAATATGCGAGGAGCGTACTGTTACATCCCTAGTTGACATAATGTCAAAAACGTAAATATTGATATCCGCGAAGTCACTTATAAAGAAGGAGATAGTGGTTGGTTTAAAAAGTCTTATGGAATAATTTGTTCAAATTTTCAGAAACTGTTCGCAAGAGTCTTCTCCTTCTAACCATATATTATCAACATTTTCACAATTTTGTCATTAAGCCTGGTTTTCCTGGAGAATGGCTCATATCTATGTTGCATAGCACATGATCATACACAATATCATTATATACAAAAAGTAGCATACAAGTAATTATCCTGGTCATTATCCTGTGAACTACTTGGGAACTTCAACATATTGATAAATTTCACTGTAATAATTTCCAGTTAATGAGAGATGACCTTAGAAATTTTAATGCTTGTTATTTACTATTCACAGTGAGTTAAAAGTCCATTTCCGGTTATCACAATAAGTCATACAGGTTGAAATGTATAGTATCCTGAAAGTCAATTGTGACATGTGCTTTCAATGGCAATAAGCCATACAAGTTGAATTTTACAGTATCACAATAAGTCATACTGTGATTTGGTTTATATGCTGTGGTAAAGCAAGCGTCTCACTCTGTTGTGTAAAATTCTGGTCAAGTTAGAACATAATTATGTATAATTTTGACCCATTAATTCTTCTTCTGATGTGAATTAAGTAATTTAATTAACAGGTACCGGTAGATAGCTTAGTATATACCAAGTATCACAAGATCACCAATTTTATTTCACTTTCAAACACTAACAAGTTTAAGTTTATTTCAAGTTGTCATTTGCCGAACTAACGCACATTTCTAAGAAACATTTCTAAGATGTTCAGCCAGTCAATATCATATATTCAGTAAACTACCAGCAATAGTCTGTCCCCTAGCAGTTATCATACATCACTCTCATCTTCCATGTGTCCTCAGAACCTCTAGACTGGTATTTGAAGTCTGAAAAAGAAAATGTAAAAACATTTAATGATGTTTTCATAACTGGAGACATTTTACGCACAGCAAATACTGTATTATTGTATCCCTTTAAAACATTGAAGAGGGCTATATTACACAAAAAGTCATGTTAGATATTGTGACCAATTTTTTTTATACACATATAAGCCAACATAGCGACCTCTAATATCTGTACAGACAATGTTCAACATAAAGTACTGTGGAACAATCAACTGTCAATTTTTAGTTTTAGCAAGGGAAATAACTCCTCATAGCCATGTGTCTAATGAAATTGCTCCTTACAAATACTCTTCAGTTGAAGAGAATTCCATACCTATAAGCTACCCCGCCTATTGGATTATGTCCAATGCCTTAATGGGTTAAGTAGAGCCCAACCTACCGGGTTAAGTAGGCCCCAATCTACTGGGTTAAGTAAAGTCCCCGTCTACTTGGTTTAAGTAGGGTCCCGTCTACTGGGTTTAGTCAGAGTCCAGCATACCAGGTTAAGTAGAGCCCCGCCTACCAGATTTAGTAGGGTCCCGTCTACTGGATTATGTCGAGTCCCCGCCTACTGGGCTTAGTAGAGTCCAGCATACTTGATTAAGTAGAGCCCCTGCCTACCGGGTATAGTAGGGTCCCGTCTACTGGTTTAGTAGAGTCCAGCCTACTGGATTTAGTAGAGCCCCCGACCTACCGGGTTTAGTAGGGTCCCGTCTACTGGGTTAAGTAGAGCTCCGCCTACTGGGTTTAGTAGGGTCCCGTCTACTGGGTTTAGTCAGAGTCCAGCCTACTGGGTTAAGAAGAGCCCCGCCCACCGGATTTAGTAGGGTCCCGTCTACTGGATTATGTCGAGTCCCCCCTACCGGGTTTGATAGGGTCCCGTCTACTGGGTTTAGTACAGTCCAGCCTACTGGATTAAGTAGAGCCCCCCCACCTACCGGGTTTAGTAGGGTCCCGTCTACTGGGTTAAGTAGAGCCCCCGCCTACTGGGTTAAGTAGGACCCCACCAACTGGGTTTAGTCAGAGTCCAGCCTACTGGGTTAAGTAGAGCCCCAGCCTACCGGGTATAGTAGGGTCCCGTCTACTGGGTTAAGTAGAGCCCCCGCCTACTGGGTTAAGTAGGACCCCACCAACTGGGTTAGGTAGGGCCCTGCCTAATGGGTTAAGTACAGGCCTAATGGGTTAAGTACAGCCCCACCTACTGGGTTAAGTAGTATTTTACCTGTTTGCATAAATGAGTGGTAGATATATTTTACATGATTTATAAATTTTTCCATAATTGTATTTTTTATGGACATTGTATATTGTTTTAACCATGTGTTAGTGGTGATTGTACAGCACTTTTGAACATGTGTATACAGGAAACAAGATACCTGATTATAGATGAAGCCCTGCACAATTTTTACCCCAGGGCCATAATTTGAACAATCTTGGTAGAAATACCACTAAATGACGTTTTATGGCCTGATGCACGGTATTGTACAAGCTTAATTCTCAAAAACGGTTTACAGTGTTTTAAACAATATACATGTATCAATGCGATTACACTAAGCTGCAGGTGTGCACAAAATTTCATGAAGAAATCTCATTCCATTTTAGATTTATGAAATTCGAAGTCCCCAAAATTGCCCGATTTTAAGTATAAGGTGTTAGCATCAGATTTTCATGCATTTTCCTAGTAAAACTTTGTTATCGAAATTGGCGTAGGTATTACAATCATAAACATTGTCAGCAGGTCTGAAGACGATCGGACGAAAACTATTTGAGTTAGAGTACAGACAAGGCCAATTTCACATTTTTTTTTGTAAAAGAAGGACCATTGCCCAAGAAGGCCTGCACCGATTTGGCCTATATCCGAACTTGGCCTAGATATTACACCCATAAGCATTGTCAGCAAGTTTGAAGATGATTGGACAAAAACTGCTTGAGTTAGAGTACAGACAAATTACTAGACGCCGCCGCAAGCCCACCCACCCGCCAAGGGTGTTCACTGTTTGGCTAGTGTAATAAATAGATCTAATAATAAAACTTACATGAAACCAATTCTGAGACTTAAACAACTTAAAAATTACAGCAACAAACCGAAACATAATCCTTGCAAAAATTGCCAAATTGTTTTATACAATTAATTAATGACAGACAATAAACAAGACAGATCCCCAGTGCGCATGCAGTATCAGATAAGAAATCCAGATTAGACCCTAATCAGTGTACACAGTGGGGTTCCAATAAGGACCAATATACAACCAATCAGTATATGCTCTCACCAAAGATCTGTCATATTTATACAGTAGCTTGGGTTGTTATCAGTAGCTTATAAAAATTGTAATATTTGTTTGCTATTTAACATTAGAAATTGATGATTTAGTTGTACATCAAATATGTTTGATATCAAAGTAAAATACTAAATTATGCAGTGCCAGTTTGAACAGTATGTGATATATTGCTTATTTAACTTGTTATAGTTAATATTTAAATTCAAATTTTAAAATGTGAATATCAATTAAACAGAAATAGTGAGGAAATAAGAACTTTTCTCCTTTATACCAATTCTGATAGACCCAGGTATCACATTGTAACTATTCAAGTCGAGTGTAGGACAAAATCCCGGGTGGACAGAATACCGTTCCGTCATTTTTGACAGGATGGACATAATCCCGTCCATGTTTTTACAGGATGGACAAAATCCCCACCCTATAAATTTCAGGGTGGACATAATACCCATCATGACTATATCGATGGCTTAGAATTAGAAGGTCGTAAGTGCCACTTACCACCTTTTAAGATTCATACATATTGAGAATAAGCATCACCAAGGCGCTTCTTATGAGCCCATTTTCATAAAAATCTGAACTTGTCATGTTGACCAAAATGAAATTGTAAAAGTTTGTTTGACCATAAGTAAAGAGTAAATGTCAGACAGTTTTTCCGTGTTTTCTCAAAATATTGATTTGGTAGTTACGACCAGTCACCTTCTAATTCTAAGCCATTGATATATGATACAGTTGAAAGTATGCATGTTGAATAAAAAATCAACCTTTATTGTAACATATTCATAGAGAAGTTCCTTACAAAATCACACAATAATAATTAACAATGCAGCAATAACCCTCTTTCTTTTCTTTTCTTTCTTCCATTTAATTTGCAGGGCCCACTCTGGGGCATTATCGCAAATATTAGAGACAGAGGTGAGATACAAGGAATCCGGGTGCGATACCCTAGCTCGTTTCGAATAGATTCCTTGGTTCTTTAACGTGCCCGGTGTAAAGCACCGATACACGCGAGACTACCCCTGGGTTACCAACCAGGATCATCTCTAGTTGGGTGGGAAACACTAAATAGCGTTTCTGAAATGATCAAGTGTCCCGGCCGAGAATCGAACCCGGGACCTCTCGATCAGTAGTCTAGCGTCTTACCACTAGACCACTGTGCCACCCATAAGTTTTACATACCCTCTACATAAGTCAAAGTCATGATGGGTATTATGTTCCCCCTGAAATTTATAGGGTGGGGATTTTGACCACCCTGTAAAAAACATGGACGGGATTATGTCCACCCTGTCAAAATGAGGGAACGGTATTCTGTCCACCCGGGATATTGCCCGGATTCCATTCAAGTCTGGTATATCACCGAAATACTTAATTTTCTTGAATTTTCATTCAATATTGTTCAAATTTGATTTAAGATTATTAATAGATACTAGTACAATGCTTTAATATCATATTAATTAATATACTATTCACCAGAATTCAATTTATTCATTTTTGATGGTATAAAATAAGCATCCATTAATTACAATCTGATATTGGCATGATTATAACAAACAAATTTAATACTAAAATACTTCATTAAATTGATTTTTTTATATATTAGAAAATTTATTGTAAATGTCATTAATAATACACATTTAAAATAACATATATCAATCATATATTATGTTTTACAACTAATTGAAACCAGAAGGTAAAAAAGGGACAATTAGGTTAAAAATAACGAGGCCAAGTTTAAATTATTGCTCATCAATGACACAATTCAGAATCACTTTGATAACAAATAATTCATTTTACTACAGTATACTTTGTTTTTCACAGATATGTAAAATAATTACATTTTGGAGGTATATTTTGCGTTAATTGGTCTTTTAAAAGATAGCCTTTCTACTAGTTTAATGTACCTCCCCTCTCAGACACAAAATATTTAATTGTAAATTTTTTTTTTCAATGACAAATGCTTATATAATATATGTCCCATAGTACCTAAAAAAGTAAATTTATAATTTACAAAAGTGGGTCAGTTACTGAGCACCAGGCCATAAACCATCATTACTGTCTTAATCCCCGGGGTACACGTGATCATGTAGTATTTACCGGGTCTTGGAACCAACCAGAGTCTATTCCCCACAAATTCCCGCCTGTCGGGATGATTAATTCGTCAGTCTATATAATTCCCCCTGTATCACACCATTCCCCCCCCCGGCATAACACTGACTGGCACATAAACACTTGTTTGAAAGCATTTGCAATGATTGAATACCAAGTTTTTGTGTTAATCATTTTGTAAATTATTGTAACAGATAAACAAACGAAAATGGACATGACAATCACTTTTTGCTTCTGCATCAGTAGATGTAACTACTGTAACTGTAACTACATAGCAAGACCCCCATTTTTGACATGTCACATAAGCATGCATAATATACTACAACTGCAGCAGCATAGTAAATAGGAAGATAATTACCTTTTCCAACCAAGGTTTTCCACCTAAATAAGAAATATGACACCCTTCATCTGACTCAGTAATGTCGACATTGTTGACATCATTCCTCACTTTATGCTCAATGGGACATTTTTGTTGAAGCACAGTCAGCTTCTACGCATTACATGTACTGGTACCTGAAATGTATCATTAGTTCTTTACAAATCTGAATATTCAATGCACAAGAATGTTATACACAAATGAATAATTTTCCCAGGAAAGACATCCCACCTGCATGCAGTCATTAAGCTCATGGAATCAAACAAGCTACTTTTCTTAAAGGAACTTGGTTATAATTCTTCTCAGAATCATATGATCATATCCCTGTACATTTCACACAATGATAGGTAATCCTCAGACATTATTTATTTAAATGGTGTGCGATGTCAAATTATTTAATATGTTTAATACCATTCCCTTCAGTGGTTACAGAGATACCAACTCACACACAAAATCTTAACATATTATATACAACACAGTGATGCTGATGCCACCACTGACACCACTGCCGACGCATGGGGGCAAGTACAGTACAGCTCGAGAATTATTCGAATAGTCAAGCCAAAAATAATTTATGTTTCAAGTATTAGGTAGATAAATTTTATTCATGCTTTGAAATACATGAATTTCTACAAGCAAATAGTGCAATATCTGTATTTCAATGTTGTGTTTGTTTAACATATCTCTACAGTTTAGTTATGCTAACTATATATATAAAGGGTCTGGATCATGTCAAATGCACCAAGCTTTACATACAGTAGCACATTACTGATATTAAGTAGATATAGGGGCTCTTTGTTTTATTACCCTAGATAAACAGGATAGTGATCTCCTGCTGATATCATGCTGTTCCCTTTATAAGTTCTGGTCCAGAATTAAAGAAGGGGTAATAAATTACCAAGTTTGTTGTATGCATTTATTCAGTTATATAATATACAATTCAAGTACTTTCACCTGTTTCTTACAATACATCTTAAGACCTTGTTAACACTCATGAATCATTGCAAGGTATCATTGCTTTTATCAAAATAATACAGAAGTTATTTTTTGTGTTGTTTATTATACATTAAATTGAAATAAAATTACACACATATTTAAACTACACCTAGTGATTAATTATCATATGCCCTTATCTGGTTTCATGCCATGATAACTGATGGCATATAAAGCTGTATAAATGTTATAAATAGTTGATGTATATTTTATTAAACAAAATATCTAGAACTATATATACATCACTTTGGTTTATTCCCTTTTCATTTAATCCCATTTCTTCTACTATATAATGTACTGTAAAATCATTTAATTTTGACGGGACAAAATGTTGTGGTTTTGGTAAAAAGACCATTTCGATCAGACCCCAATGTTTGGATTTTGCATTTCAGGTAATAAATACAAGGGCAAAAATTATAGTTTGATGGGAATTGAATTTGTGGTTAAAGTTGAACCACGAAATTTAATCCCCACAAAATTAATGATTTTACCGTAGTTACTACCCTGTTAGACAAACAATTCCCATTTCATCATATCATATTTCACACCTTATTTGACATCATTAACAATGTGCTTTTAATATGATTTGAGAAGAGGGTTAAGTAAATTAGATGTCATCTGGGAGTCATATAAATTTAAATCATGCATTTGTATAAAATTAATGTAACTTTAGAGAAAACAGAAAGATTTGGGAATCTAGCTATCCAATAAATGGGAATTTGAATATTAGACAACATGGGAATACACAAAATGATGAAAGTATGAAAACTTTTTTTGGCAAAATTCAACCAATTTCAATACCTGCAAATTATGCAATTTTGCTGTATATGCTTATTTCTGTTTTACAATGAATTACTGTATAGACATACATGTATGCAAACCATAAAATATATACTTTCTTTGCCTTTAACTTTCAAGATTTCTTTCAGTCTAACTTGGGCTGTCTTTAAAAATGTTTGTTTGCCCTAACACTACAGCTTAGAACAAGAAGGTCGGAACTACCAAATAGATATATTGAGAAAACAAGAGAAAACTGTCTGTAATTTACTCTTTACCTATAGATCGGAAAACACGTTTTTAAAACTTCATTTTGGTCAACATGACAATTTTAGATTTTCATGAAAATATGCTCATAAGATGTGCCTTGTGAAGCAGATTTCAAATATGTATGAGTCTTATAAGGTTGTAAGAGGTAGTTACGACCTTCTGGTTCTAAGCCATCGAACTAATCTACAATACCCATCGAAAACTCTCCTACCAAGCTTTTTCATCCTATTTCCTTGAATAACTTACATGATGTCAACACAAATTTTTACTGGGTTCCCAAAAAATATTTCCCAACAAAAAATCGACCACAATGTATAATGTACCAACCCACCTTAAAAACTTTGCGTTGCAACAAACAATAGTTTAAGGGTGGGAAATGAAAGACTCCCTTAAAACAGCAGGGGATATGCCATATAATATGTTTTATTGCCACTTATCATAGTATAACTTATAGTGACCTGTATATTGGACATTATATCATGACATCCATAATAGATTTTAATCTGCCCAGACAAACTACTTATATATAAGCAGTCAACAGTTTACAGCTGCTGAAGGTGATAAAAACACTGAAGTCTTTTGAATGAAAATGGTCAGTTAGATTTTACTTATGAATGGTGATATTAGACACTTAATAAATTTAGGTTAAATGATAAATTAAAATCTGCTATTTTTCAAATTAAAAATGAATGAATCGAAATATTAGTAATTTACATATTTTCACAAGAATTCCTCTCTTGAAAAAAATTACTTTAATAATCAATATATGAGCTCAGAAAAGGGCCGTTAATGACATTGACATCAAATTGAGAAAATTCAGTTTAAAGTTACGTCATCATTTTCTGAACGGGGCAAAAAATACACAGAAATGTTTTATGTTGTATCCTGCCACATTATTGTTGCCTTGCAACATACTGAATATGGAGTTCTATACTAACACATGAGGCCTATATTTTTTGGGTTAAAACATGATAAATTACAAACAAAAGTGAGAATTTTTGGATTCGGCAGACCACACATATATCATATGAAATTATCAGTTACTGGTTAAGATAGGATATTTTGGGGTAAAATCATACAAAATTTAAACAAATATGGTGATTTTTTAAATCGGTTTATTTATTATGTTATTAGGTTAGAAATCAATATCATTGACACATGTTTTCTGCCTGCTTAAAATATTGCTAATCTGGTGTCTTAAATGTTGTGCATTTTTAGACATTTTTGGGACAAAACATTGCAAAATTAAACAAAAGTGAGGATTTTTGGAATCGATTGACCACATTGACATTTATAATTGTATTATATCTAAAACAACTGCAATTAGTTTGTAGTAAGTTAAAGTTTAGTATATCAAATAATACATTATCCATTTTGATCACTATATGATATTTTGGGGTAATATCGTACAAATTATAAACAAAGACCGTAATTAAGGTCTTTGTTATAAACTAAAATGGTGATTTTCAGAATCGGTTTACTACAATGCTATTAATCACATAAAAAATTTATTTAGTAATAAATCACTAAGATAGGCACATGATGCCTTTCCGCTTAAGATGTGTATAATCTAGTTTCAAAGTGATAAGAGTCTTGAGCTAATTTCGGGGTAAAACTGTCCCAAATATTAACAAAAGTGAGGATTTTTTGGAATCAATTGATCACAATATTATTCATAATCATATTTTATCAAAAAACAACTGCAATTGGTTTGTAGTATAATATAGTCAGAAATTGCTAAGTTTCTGTTGAAGATACCATGTTTTGGGGTAAAATGTTACAAAATATAAATTTAATTAATGATTTCTGGAATCGGTTAACCATAGCCCACAAACTGTACTATTTTATAATTAAACTATACGAATAGGCACATGTCATTCCGCACAAGACATTAATAATATATTATAAAAAGGTTGTTCATTATGTGAACTTTTTGGGGTAAAACATTACAAAAAAGGACTTTGCCGGTAGTGGTGAACTTCCGACAATCTTCTGGCTAAGTTACCGCAAATTTGCCTGAACGAATGGCAGGGCAAACTTTCTTTGATATAAATGTTCACTAAAAGTATGCCATAAACTTTAAATGGATACTATGTTATTGCCAGAAGTTCACCGCAAACTTAGATTCTGAAAATAGTTTGCCAGAGGTTTGCCATAAACTTTTAATGGATACTATGTTATTGCCAGAAGTTCACCGCAAACTTATATTCTGAAAATACTTTGCCAGAGGTTTGCCATACACTTTTAATGGTTACTATGTTATTGCCAGAAGTTAATTCCCAAACCAAAGAATAGGTAAACAAATCATACACAAATCACACATAAATCGCACCAAAATCAGGGTTTTCTCAAATTATTACTATGATTTGCTAGTGATTCATTTAATTAATCGCATAAAAATCAGTTTTCCCATTAAATCGCCTTCAAAAGTTATACTATGATTCATATCCAAATCATGATTTATTCGCGATTCATTACTAATAATGTTTTCCGGGGTGTGATTTGTTGTTGATTGGTTACACTCTTAATTTCATAATTCCGGAATAAACCAGGCACGGATCCAGGCAGTGGGCACGAGGGCCCGTGCCCCCCCCAGTTGGCTGAGTTTTTTAAAAACTTTGAATAAATTATAAAACAGATATTGAACAGACACACTTTATTTTGTTCCTGAATGAAATGAAAGAAAATAACTTTAAATAAATATTACTACCTTCCTACAGAAAATGAAGTAATTAATACGCCATATTCCCACCTTAATCAAAGTTTGCGAATGGTACTTCTTACGACGAGCCCAGATTGTTCATTATTGCCGTTACACTGATTCACGGGGGCCCCAAAAAACCCAAAGAATAATGTGTTGAAAGCGACTGCCACAGACTTTATAGGCGTACATCAATTACTATGGTTTGAAATGTGTTTTTATTCCGTGCCCTTTGAAGAATGTTATGACTGTGGCGATAAAAAACAACGTTTCTAAAAACTGAACTGATATAATTACGTCTGAAAGAAATATGTACATGTTCATAGGACAGCATAGGTACCATTGTTTTATCGTATTATGTGGGTTAACTAGCTGACAGTATGTCTACCAAACTTATACACTGTAAATATATAATATATCTTGTAACATATTTCACCAGAAAAAGCAATGAACTTATAGACTATTTTGACTAAACGAATGAGCACTTAAAAAATACAAAACATGCTTCTAAATGTCACAATTCATGGGTGTAGGAGTCATGGGACCTGCAGGGGTCAGGTCCGCGATGTCAGAACAAGGAGTCATACATAGTTTTGCCTCCTCAATAATTCAGATCAAATGTATAATGTTCGGCCTAAGCTAGTCTTACATATCTCTAAATAATATGGGTACTTTTTCTTATGTTCTAGATGAAAAAGTATTTGTAAGATGGGCATTTTTCGTGCTCGCTTCGCTCGCAGAATATCTTTTATATACATGTACATGTTAATACCTAGCTGTTGCATCACAGAAATCACAAAAATTACAAAAGAAATTTTGCCCTAGCTTATTATATTTCCTTTTAACTGTTAAATAATCATTACTAAACCATTAAGGTTAACTCTCAGAATTAAGAAAATAAAAAGATATTTCAGGGCTCCGAGATAGGTTTAGAATGCACTAGATTAATCCATTGCTTTGAAAATTTTCCCCGGGGAGTATGCCCCGGACCCCACTAATTATGTTATAATATTCCAATGTCCAAAAGGATGAAAGCTGGTATATACAAACACTATATCTGAACACTATGCACGAACATACAAAGATAACTATGGATTCCCCCACATCTACAAATGTACCCCTTCCTGTGCTTTTTCACACACATATTAAGCAAATGCCCCCCCCCGAATCCCGTACATACCCCGTGCCCCCCCACTCAGGAATTTCTGGATCCGGGCCTGTAAACCGTGGTGCACCGGCTAACAACCCCGCTTTTTAAAAAAATGTTTAATATAACCGGGAGTCACGGGGAATGCTATTGAGAACTTGTCTTAATCAGGGGATTACTGGGACACCACCAGCCTTTTATGGAACACTGCCGGATCTCTACCTTATGTCTACCTTGACTTCAGGGTAACACTGGCATGTCACCGGACACAACCCCACAGAAAATTGAACTGGGATCCCAGCGAGATCCCAGTGGGATGACTTAATCCTGGTGGGATGTTGTCATTTCAGTGGGATGGAAATTCATCCCAGTGGGATGGAAATTCATCCCAGTGGGATCCCGGTAATAACCTACCGGGATTTCCAAGTACATTTCCCGGTGGGATCCCACCTGAATAGTATTTTAGACTGAACTTATTCTTGTTGACTGTTGTTTTTTTCCTTTTAGCCAACTTGCATTTTTTTTTAGAGTTTGAGCTAGAAAAATGTTTTATAAACCGTTTGACCATGGTGAGAAAAGACAAACTGAAGCTTGACCATGGTCTAACATGGTCAGTGTTTTCAACCGTGGTTGACCATTTGACCATGGTCGACTATGGTCAACCATGTTATTGTCTCACACTTTTATACTATCTCCCTTTAACAAAAATTATATATATTTTTTTAAAGTCCCAAAAAACACTTTTTAAATAAATGTTAGCAAAGTAATATATCATTATTATTATAAAAATAGAAAGATTTATGAATTAGTTTGACATAATAAAAAATTCATAGTTACAACAAAATATTAATTAAGCTTTCCTATAAGAAATCAAATATTACCTGACATTATTTGAAACAAGCTGATTCATCTGTAGCTTGAACATTATCAGCAACTGGTGAGTTCTTGCCTTTAATTGTTCTAACATGGTATCTGACCATGTGACAAGGTAAGAAATACCAAAGAACTAACCGTGTTTTGTTAAATTGCACAAGATTTTGAGGGTAAAAAATCAACACTGCCGACCACCGGGATCCCACTGGGATGAGAGGCGGGATCCCGACCAATTTTCCCGGTGGGATGAGAGGCGGGATCCCAGTGGGATCCCACCCTCATCCCAGTGGGATTCCCAGTGATTTTTTCTATAGGGAACCATGGTACAATTGGGTAATAACCGGACAACCACCAGCATCAACCAGGACCAAACCGGGCTTTTTCGGGCCCCTATCGAAACCGAAACTGTACTCAAATATTCTGTCAGACCAGGGTACACCAGTCTTACAATGAAAATGTACAAACTAATGTAGTTCCTTTTTGTTTGAAAAACATTCTGGATTATCATGGTATACCAGCTTTCCTCCACTAGGATGTCCGGGACTTGCACGGACTTTTTTTAAGTTCGCAAAACTTATGATCATTGTATATAAAACATATATATAGTTAATAAACATTCAACCTCATTTTCCATTTAAAATGTTGTATTAAAATGTATTCCATTCGAATTTGTAAAGATTCTCTTCAGAGTTTATATTAATAGATCTACACCATTTTAATTCTTTTAAACATAGTAGCAGAATACCCCCCCCCCCTACTCCAGATACACTCCACCCTTAGATAAAGATCTCCTTATCATTAAGACCACCTCATTTATACTATTGAAGTTTTAGTGTTAATGTAATGTGTTCATATATGCTGCATTATATTTCACAGTATTTTCAGAGATATATGAACTAATTAAAAGTATAATAAAAATAGAATATGTTTAAATGTGTTAATTAGAGGAAGCCATGGAGACAGATTTAATTTTTAAAGATATACATCATCATTTTGAACTTGTTAAATTCTAACTGCTACAACATTTGACCACAGATATAATGAAATTTACACATATTACACAGTAAATGTGTATGTTTCTAATTACACAAATTAGCATGAACATTAGCATCTGAATATGGCTTACATGCGCCATATTAGCCTCGCGACATATTTGCCGCATGCCATATTCGGTTCAACAATGCAAACTTTAACTGTGCAAAGTAGTTTTCTGCAAAATTGCGGCTAAATATTCTATAACCGCATAATATACCGTATATATGGAATATGCAAATAAGTTTGCAGCAGAGTTTCGGTTAACAAATTTAGTTTGCGACAAATTGCGACAAAACCGATTTATAATTTCTTAAGGATTTCAGTCATTGAAATTAGCTTTTCAATTTAACTAGCCAGTCAGGCTGGTTGCTTGCAGAAAAACACCCGGCCAGATTAAAAAGTACCCGCCCGACAACTTTTCGACATAATGTAGCAATGGTCTCATTTACCAATAAACAATTACAGCATTTTTTTCCCTTCTTTGGACAGTACCGGTAAACGGACCCAATCGGGACCGGACCCCTGACCCCTTCCCAAATCGCCGCAGCTCATTCCCAAATCAGAAACAGGGTTTTCCCAACGGTTTAATATCCAATGTCGGCATTTGTAAGGTATGTGCAGAACGGAATTTATCTGTTTCCGGAAGTTTACATTAAAAACAATTCGTTTGCGCGTGTGTAACAAGTGCCCGTATGCACACGACCCCGTATGCACACGACCCAATCACTGGTTTTTCTATGCCTATTTTTAGATACGTATTTATAACGATAACTACGATTGGTTCAGCGCGTCCACATGGTCTAATCAAGGTAAAACGAACGCATGTTGCGTCAGTGTCCAATAAATCCACTGCCCGGAGCCCGTGGGCTACTAGAAATTTTGGCTGGGCTACCAAAAAAACTCAGACGTAAGCCCGCCGGGCAACCATAAAATCTCAGAATTGGTAGTCCGGTCATTCGTATTTTACAATAAATCGAGTCTATTACTTGTATAATTACTTTTAAAAAGCGACAATATACAGGCATGTATACTGAAGACCCCAATAAACAACCAGTAAGTGCCTCTTGCAACCTGCCAGCAATCAGTTAATCCCATCGAAGGTGTTAAAATTCGCCGACAATCTGCTTAAATTGCTCATCGGGTTGGGTATAGGCCAAACTCAAATTCTTCAACCATACTTTTGGATTCCGGGCTTTAGCAGTCAACGACGACGTCAACAAAAATGAAAATTGGTTATGAGTTTTGCGATTTGTCAAAGCTGTATTGGAAGGCATAAATATAAGACTTGAGCAGTTAAATATACAAAAATGTCTTATTTAAAAGAATTTGCTATCATTGATCACTCAAATGACGACAATTTGAAATGTCATATGTTTTCGCGACCTTCACATACGATTTTGGTCCAACTATGAAAATTTGAAATGTCTGTAGTCAACAGAAGCATTAAAATACATACCAGCAGATGTTAAATTAACAACAGGTGTGTTTTACCCTTCATATTGAATTAATCATGACACTTTTGTCTTCCAAATCTACATTATGTTTGTACATGTCCAGCAAGGACTACAAGGGAAGTAACTCTGCTCTGACTGACATTCAGAATAAAAGCACTGGATGCACTTAGAGTCAATACTACACACAGTTAAATATAGTTATACACATAGGCCTACAGTCTGGATGGAAGTGGTATCAATTCATTCATTTTACCAGGCCTTATGATATTAAAATGACAGCCAGCAAAACATATAAAGAAGCCAAGTGTAAATTACAAGACAGAAAGGATGGAGAAAGAATGGACACGTTTTCTTCAATTTGTGCATGCAATTTATGTATTAATGGTGCGATTATGTAAATGTCGATTAAAGGATTATTGATCGGAGATGACGTTTGAAATTTTAACAGATTTTATAAATGATATCATGCAACCAGACATAACAATTTGACGGTTTTTGGAGGTCCTACAATTGAGGTTTTTTAGAAAATTTAATGAAATGTGTTTTAAATTATCCGTGTGCTCCGGTATGCGTAATCGCCATTATTTAAGATACAAATGTCAAATATTTTTAAAACGGTTATCATCAGGTCGCTATAAATCTGTGTATGTAAAGAGAATACCAATGTATTCATTCAACATAAATATGACGACAATAACTGTAAAAATAAAAAAGTTATGACAAAATTCTACGAACTTTTTGATTCACCCACGTATGTAGTAAAAATCAGAAACTAAAAGAGTAATTGTGTGCTTTAGTTTTATTTCTCTGACCAATTTTATGATTTATAACAAAACATAACCTATCTTGGGTATTTACGATTTTCGTCACTGATGATCCTGTAAGCTTTGCAGTTGTGCAAAGGGAGGTAAATCCTATCTAAATTATGAACAGATTTTTGGTCCGGAACGGTCTTTAGCCATTTTAAAAAACATGGCTACTGATTTTCGCGAGCTTTTTTAAAGATTGGGTTAAAACGATGTTTTTTCGAAGTTTAGGCAATGTCCATTGGTAAATTTATACTCGCCAGATCGGGCCACATTGATGGAAAATGTTACAAGCCTGAATCAAAATTTACCCGCCATGGCATTCGGGCGAGTCCTAATTTCGATGAAGTGATTTATGCATAAATTTGCCAAAATATTGTTTGCCAGAAGTTTGACAAAACAGTGTTCGCCAGAAGTTTACCAAAAATTGTTCGCCAGAAATTTGCCTAAACCTGTTGCCTAGTAATGTTTCACTGTATGTATGCAAATGACGTTTGCGGTAAATTTGCGGTAGTTTTCCGGCAAACTTTACGCGCACTTTTACCATGCAAATGAGTTTACCACAAGTTTGCAGCAATTGTCCTATGCCCATAACTGAAATATGCAATCTGTTTGCCGCAAGTTTTACCTTATTTGTATGGTAAATGTTCGCAAAAAGTAGTTTGCGGCAAATTTGCGGCAAACATTGCCGCAAAGTTTGCCAGAGCCCTTATTTTTCGGTAATGGACGCACATGAAGCTGGAGTTGTTTACATTTTTAGATGGGGGAAAGGCTGTAGTTTATAAAATTGCCAATTATTTTTGTAAAAAAATAGTTTTTAGAGAACAAATCGGGAAAACCTTCATTTTTGTTCGCTTATTGGTCCCAAGCCAGTAAGTTATTTTGTTTTATTCCGTCTAGTTTTCGAGAAAATGCGAAAAAACATGCAAAAAATGTCGGAAACTACTCGCCAACCAATATGTCCTCTGTGAGGAATACATATGATTTCATAACCAGGCTTAATCGTAACCAAAAAAGTATCGGCAAACTCAAAACCGCCGATTTATTATACGTTTATTTTATATAATGGCTTATTATATGATTTGATTATATCGTAGAAATGTGATTTAAAGGTGTTAAATAGTTTGATATTCAAAGTGTATTACTGTATTAGCCACTTCACCTGTAAGTTTGTGCACCTAAAATTTCAAATGGGCATGTCTGCACAAAAACAATTTAATTGGAACCATCTTTATTATCAACAACATCAATTATCTATCTTTAAACAAAATCCAAACACAATTTCAAATTGCATGTCAATCTGCTAAAATTAGCTTATGCTACATGCAGTCTGCAGTCATGAAATAAACATTGTGACCTGTGAGTTCCTGCACATAAATTGATGACGTCATCATGAGAGCACGTGAAATATTTTTCCAATAAAAAGTCGCTCAAAATAAATTTTGATCTATTGTCAGTACGTCAGTAGCTTTTCCGATCGAAATATATCGCATCTATTGAATAAAATATGAAAAATAAATATCTCTGGTTTTTGCGACCGGAAACGGTGAATATGTAAACAGTTGAATCGGTGCTCGGACAAAACTCGCCACAAATGTAACAAACACTGTTTTTAAAATATTTGTTGGCATTATTCCGCTGGCCGAATGTTTTCTCAATGATTTAAAATTAATTTGGCCATGAAAATGAGAGTTTTAGCAGAGTAGTCAACGTTTTACTGAAATGCACGAACTTGTAGGTGTGCACAAACTTATAGGAATAGAGGCTAATATTTTCGTTAATATTTACGTAATGAATACAGTAGCAAATTGAAATATAAGCTATTTTGAGGTAGGTTACGAATCAGCAGATATATGGTTACGGAAGGTTACGAACTAGCCAAAAATGGACGGTTACGATTAAGCCTGGTTACGAAATAGCCGCATACCCACAGTAATTTCCCATCAACTGATCAATGTCATTATGTCACCTAGACTCTAGCCTACATTGACAACTAGTTTAGACAACAGGATTCATATGACTTACCTGTATCAATGGTTGCCTCCATCTAACCCTTATTCGTCGTCATCAGATGTATCAAGTCGTAAATCCATGATTGAAATAACATAATTATCGTAATAACAAACGCACGTCGACACCGGAAATTTCAAGGTGCGCAGACGCTTAGGAGGTTTTGATTAACGCTCTGTACGTATTCCGGAACACATTCTTCTCCTGTTACACCGAACAGTCTAGCACAATCTTGTATTCCAATTTTCCAAATTTAGGCCTGCCAGTACGCCAACTCTTCCACAGGAAATTCCAATCGGATCTTTTACTGAACGAAATCCATAACACGAAAATGGCAATTTATAATTTAAAACGAGAATAGCATACAGTAACGAACTTTACAAAGAGTAAATAGTGCAGTAGGGCGTACACTTAAATATAATATTGATATCACCAAACTTTATATATATTATAAGTATACTCCTTATAAGCGAATAAGATAGATCTTATCCGTATATGTTTAATTTCATACTAACATTAGTTTCTATAATGGAGAGTCTATACTATATAGATCTACTATGAATTCAAATTGATCTAAATGCTACTCATACATAAACACGAAAATAAAGGCTTATAAACGAAAAATCTCGCCTATACAGACGAATTAACGGATATGCACGAAAATTATCGGTAATAAACGAAAAATAACGGTTCTAAACGATAAAAAACGGTCTACACGAAAAATAACGGTTCTGCACGAAAATTCACGGTTCTACACGGTTTCTCGAATACACGTTCCTGAGTAACAAAAATGCACCGATTTCATTGGTCAATCGCTTTGACGTTTATCGGTTGCTGATTAACGTTTAAACGGGCGTTATGCGTTAATCGTTAGTGGTTTTTCTCGAATACATGGAACTTATTCGCGAGCCGTACTGTAATGATTCGCACTTTTGTTTATCATGACCAAAATTTACACCAAGTGCTTTTATTTCAGTGGCCCATTTGAGATCAGAAATAGTATTCTGGTTATTTGTTAACGATCCTAGTCCTAAAATTTCTGTTTTATTTTTATTTAAACGAAGGCCCGAATATTTACCAAATTCATTGACAATATCTTACGCGTGACTGATATCATTAACATCTTTTGCGAATAATGTCGTGTCGTCAGCAAGTTGGCTTTTTTTCAAGGGCGTCATGCAATTTTCTATTTTGATTCCATGTATATTTTCAGCGGTTCGAATTTTAGTCGCTAGTATTTCAGCTACAATAATAAATATGATAGAACTACAAGAACATCATTGCCGGAGAGATCTTTCTAGTGCAAGTTATTGGAACGCCAGCCGTTATTGTAAATACAGGAAGTGATGTTGCAGTAGAATGCTTTTATCCAATGAATAAATGAAGTTCCGAAACCAAACCGCTTTAAGCATTGAAGCATAAAGTTCCATTCTACCGTGTCAAAAGCTTTTTTAAAATCTAAGAAAACTATGGCTCCATCGCCATTGCATTCTTCAGTATAGTCAATAATATCTTGTATAAGTCGAATGTTGAACCCAATGAACCTATTTTTTATGTATCCTTGTTGGTCATGACTTATTATTAAGGGTAAGACATTTTGTAGTCGTTTGGTGATAACTCTTGCTGCGATTTTATAATCAATAGATAGCAATGAAATCGGCTGCCAGTTTTCGATGTTTTCTGGTTCACCTTTCTTATATAGCAGAGATATGATTCGATGTTTTTGTGAGCATAATAGCTCGCCTCTGTTGTAACCATAATTAAGAGAAGCAACGACAAGCTTCTCTATTACAGGCCAAAATGTTTGATAAAATTCAACACTTATACCATCGTTCCATGGGCTTTTTTTTATTTCAAAGACAGCATTTTTACATTCGATATTAGTTAAGAGACCATCGCATAGAGAAGATTGGTCTTTGTTTAAAGCGTATTGTATGTTAGTGTTGGTAAGGTAATTATGTATTTTACTGTTCTCAATGTGTTCAGATGTGTATTGCGTTTTATAGAATTTAACTTCTTCTTGTAAGATCTCATGTATGTTATTTATCTGTTTATTACTGACTGTGATTGAGGACATGACTTTTCGCGATTGCCTAGATTTTTCTAAGTTTGAAAAGAATTTGCCATTTGTTTCATTTTCAAAAGTTTGTATACGTGCTCTTATTTTTGCGCCAGTCGCTCGTCGGTCGTAGATATTTAGTATTTCAGTTTTGATTGCGTTTATTCTTGTTGTCATAATTTCAGATTGAGAACTGTCGCTTTCCGTTTAATTAAATATAGAAGGCATGGGTTACCTCCCGTGGAAAGCGCAACGTAGCGTTCCGCTAAGGCAACGTACACCCGGTCAGGACATGCTGACATGTGTTATTTTATTTACGTCAATGTATAGTTTATTATACGTATATTCTTACGCAATGTTAAATCTTTCCATTAAACTTTTATTACATAAAACTGGTTTATTTTACTGTTTGTCCCGTTCATTTTGTATTACATTGCGTAATCCCCGCGCTCAATGTACATGTAAACGAAATATTAAAATATATTACATTTATTTTATAGTACACACAATTAAAATCGAATGGTATTTTATGCTCCATGGTACTATGATAATAGAAAGGTACCCTTTGCAAATTTTAAGTAGTACCAGTATTTTATGTTCGTAATAATATAACATAATGCTTTACGTTGCTTAAAGAGGCGTTCCCTATAACTAGCATATTTTTCTCTACTAATCACATTGAATTAGCTAAATGTACAAAATACTTTCAATTGTTAAAATTTGTCAGCAGAAAGAGTGTGCAAATATGTATCTATAATGTCAAAAATATATCCAAATCACCAATAATAATGTATCGCTTCCAGTGATTTATTATTATCATCAAAGGGAAACAACGCATGACTATTTTGGCTCGTTACGGAATTATATTTACATTTTCTCGGTAATTGGTGGGAGCTTTTGTTGCAATTTTGAAGTTTAATGTATTATGACTCTCATTTAATGTATAATATTCCTGAATTGATTTAAACGACCAAAGTTATAGGGAACGGCCTCTTTAAGTTAATGGCATTATATATACCGGAGCTATATTACGATGTTCAACATGTCTGTTTAAAGTGCCCCTTAGTGGACCTGGTGAAATAAAATGTATAAGATAAGATAATCTTTAATTTACGTCGGTAATGTTTAATTAACATAGTAACAAAACCTTGAAGCTTGTATCTGACATAAACATTGGTTATCCAATAACATACAAACAAACAATCTATAATATAAAAGAAGATTAAACATTTAAAAGACAGTATCACATTCAACGCTTATTATAATATAGATAGGTAAAAATTTGAATACTCAACGAAAGACATGGGTACAAACTACAACTAAGACATGCATATTAAAGAAAGTAGCACAAGTTGAGCAGATTAATAGAAACAATGGAAACCAAATCCAGATAAACAGCAAGATCATTGGAAAAATGTATATAAAACAGTCACAAAAATTAAAACTGCATTTATAGAATGGTCATGACTAAAATAAATAGCAAAGAAAGACATGTTCAATGGAATAGACATTAAGTAGCTAAAATAAAAGTACAGAATGACATACATAACGACATACAGAAATGGCATACATAGTTGCAATCATATAATTAAAAAGAATTCAATAACTAATCCATGCAATTCTATGTATAAAGCTACATGATATACGTCACAGAATGTACATGCGAAGTAGGGCCTACCAACGAACATAAAACGTATACAACCAGTGTCAATCGATTGGATGCAATACATCCTAAAAATTAATTAAAAGGGGAAAATAAGAAACTGAGAGGAAACGTGAAGCAAAAGCCGACGATTAAGATATTGCTAAGAAGGCGTATCACCTCATATCAGATATGAAATGAACAGATTGACACTGCTTGTATATGGGTATTATCGACAGCATATGCAACCATAATAAGTACACACGAGCTAGTAAGCAGTGTTTTAGCACATTATAGCATCACTGTGTTATAAAGTAACATAGATATATATATATATATATATAAGAATTTAAGCAATTTATGAACTCAACATGAAGGTGACAACATGACATTTGTAGCTTAAGAGGGGTAACTATTAACAAAATAGCTAAACAATATGACAAATACAGCACATACGCACACAGATAACTGTATTTTTGGATAAATTTATGTTTTTCTATCAAGGTCAATTTGTACAGAAATCCACGAGCTGGTTCAAGAGGTGCAGTTTGTTTTTAATAAAAAACTACTTTATGCATACCAATTATCTATAAAAGGATGTGTGTTTACACAAACAATGTTATGGGGTAAATGTAAGCCAAAAATTAACTTCGTATCATAAAATCCATTGCTTAAAGGTTTACTTTAACTGCTGCTGGTGTACCACATTTTGAGGGACGGCCATATAGATTTGTGTTGATTGCACCATATGAATCGGCTGTGAAACAGTATCTACATTTTATAGTATAACTTTTTAACTATTTGATCAATTTTGATAAGATCTGGCATATAAGTACTTTAAACATTGCTGTATATGAATATAATTAGTTTATGGAGATATTGATGGTCAAATTTTGTTTTTTATTGATTGAAATGCTGGTTCATTTAGAACAAATAAACTTTCATAGACAAATATAAATTTTCGTTTTTTTTTGTTTCAACGATACAGTTACCTGTGCATAAGCATTTAAGGAAACAATTTACTGTAGCCTATTGGTGGTTTAGTCCACGGGTCATCGGGGTGGGTACAAAGATATATAGGTACTGTATACTTGGACGCTGGGATAATCTCAACCAAAACACAATTCAAGGTACAATGTTTAATGTTGACTGTAACAACCAAATACTGACGTATTCCAGTAGGTAGGCGTAGAATAAAATACAACAGTACTAACACGTACACAGTACACACAGTACAGGCGTCCTGCAAATATACAAATAGTGAAACAACATAAGTTGCAGAAAGAACTATATTATCAGTCCTAGAAGTAAAGTTCATAGTTCATCACTTGCATGGCTACAGCCCTTACAATAACAATAACTGGTAATACACATGACACATCAATGATTATATAAAACAAGGTAAAACAGTACATGGTATATGACACGGGACACAACTTACCGATCTATGGGATCAAACACTGCACTCCACTATCACACGTGACAATAATCCACAACCAACAATAATACCTGTAAAGTTAATAGACAGTGCTTAAATAGAGAAAGGTCTGTGATATAATTAATAAAGATTAATCCTTGACAATGTTATAGTTATTAATAGTTAAGTTAAGAGTTGTTTAGTTGGTTTCCTGCTAAGTCGCCATTGTTTACAACAGAAAGGGCGGGCTTCGAACCTCGTGAAAACCGACAAGAAATAACTATATTACAGCATAATTACATCATGACAACTACAGAACATTACGGGAAAACATGAATAAATACTTATGAAACTGATACCAACCAACAGAAACATCAGAGCATCATCAAATCTTCCTTCAAAGGTGACAAAAACTAAACCAAACCGGTCTTCACAAAATCAGCTGTTTGACTGCAGTCACGTGACATTGATGAGCTCCCAAAAAGAGTCAAAGTAAATTAAAAAGCGCAAAGATCCAGATTCACCCGAAATACAGAAAAGAAGATAAAAAAACCACTCGGTTACATACTCCCCCTCACTGAAAAATGACGTCCCGTCATTCACGTCCAAATGTCAAAAGTCAACTTACACTATGTAGTAAATACAATACTAACTACAGACTAACTACAACTACATTACACTACAAAGCCATAAACATTGCAGCTGCCATCAAACAAACAATATAACATAAGGTAAAAAATACAAATACTAGTAAAAAACATTTTTTTTTCAATATTTTTATTTTATTTTTCTATGATTAAAAAAATTCACATACGGAACTCAAGATCAGTGTCTCAGTGCACTTTCCTCCCTCACAGCTTAATTGCGACCACGCAATTACATTACAACATGTTCAAAAACACTATGTTCCCAACAAAAAAGTACACAATTAATATTACATTTGTAAATACAACACTGTTAACAAAACACTGGTTAACAAACACTGTCTAACATGGTCAATAAATAAAGTAAAAACTGTAGTAAAAATCACTGATGAAGAGCAGCTTGAAGCATCCGGCGCCAAGTATCTCCGTCCACGTTGTTCAAGACTCCTGAAGATATCAACGAAGTGACTAACTGTCGTTGGTCATCCACTCTTGGCGTTGGTGTCACACTGTACATCTGGTAGTCTTCGTACCTCTGTGGCGGTCGCCTCTCCCTGGTGGTTCGTCTAGGCGGAGGTACTGGCCTGGATAAAATAGCATGGTCTTCTTCAACTGCTTCTTCTTCAACTGGTTCATCAACAGCAGCAATCTCTTCAGTCTGATCATCATCAGCAGCAGTATCTTCAGCCTGATCATCAACAGCAGCAGTATCATCAGCCGGATCGTCATCAGCAGCAGTATCTTCGGCATGATCATCAACAGCAGCAGTATCTTCGGCATGATCATCAACAGCAGCAGTATCTTCGACATGATCATCAACAGCAGCAGTATCTTCAGCATGATCATCAACAGCAGCAGTATCTTCGGCATGATCATCAACAGCAGCAGTATCTTCGCCATGATCATCAACAGCAGCAGTATCTTCAGCATGATCATCATCAGCAGCAGTATCTTCAGCCTGATCATCATCTGCTGCGGTATCTTCAGCCGAATCAACTGTATCATCATCTGTATCAGTATCTTCAACTGCAGTATCGTCTGGTACCTGAAATTTACAAGAAGAAGAGTTAGAAGCATTATCTTCAATTGTTTCATTCACAATAGGTGGATGATACAAAACCTCTTCTGTAACTAAAATATCCTTGGTCTCCTCGCTACTGTCTGTATCTTCTGAACTATCTGTTTCTCCCTGACGCACAGCATCTGGATAATAGGCGTCCCTATTCCAGCATGTATCCAATACAACACTATCTCCATCTTCTGTGTCAGTATTACTATCAGTGACGTCACTGCTTCTTTCATCTTCTATTACAGTAGGTCTATTCGAGACGTTGGTATACTTATCTGTTGTGTCAGTGTCTTTAACACCCTCACCATCTTCGTCCTTTTCTGGTTTCAACAAGAAAAGCATGTTTCGGTGTAAAGTCCTGACCTTATCTCCGGATCTTATCTGGAACACAGGGATATCCAAACGAGGTTGAGCAATGATGGAATACACCTCTTCCTCATATCTGTCCTGAATCTTGTGTTTTCCATCAAATGCTTTGCGTCTTACAAGTACGTTGTCACCAATCGCCAGTTTGACAGGTTTCGATTTCTTGTCATAGTAATACTTCTGTTTGCCTTTTGCTGTCTTGGTGCGTTTCTCCACCATCTCTCTGGTAGCAAACATCCTTTCTTGCAATTCTTGTATGTACTCTGACGGTGACTCTTCGTTCTTGTCTTCTTGTAAGGCGTGCTTAAATGCACTGTCAATAGGCAACTTTGGCTTCCGACCAAACATGAGTTCAAAAGGTGAAACTCGAGTAGTCTCATGAGGCGTGCAATTATATGCAAACACTAATGGTTTGATATAATTGCTCCACATGGCTTTCTTGTTTACATCCAAAGTCCCTAGCATGTCCAATAACGTCCTATTGAATCTTTCAGGGCCTGCATTCCCTTGTGGGTGGTAAGGTGTAGTCTGGCTTTTTCGTATGTTGAGCAAGGTACAGAGTTCTTTTATAAGATTACTGGTGAAATTAGCTCCCTGATCGGAATGCAGTGTTGTTGGAATGCCATAATTCAAAATGAAGTGGTTCAATAAGGCATCTGCTGTTGTTTTTGCAGTCTGGTTCCTGGTTGGGATTGCCAAAGCGAATTAAGTATAGTGGTCAGTAATCACAAGAATGTTGCCTGTTCCTTTGGACGGTTCAAGAGTCAAATAGTCCATACAGACTAACTCCAAGGGGTATGAGGAAGTGATACCGACTAATGGAGCTCTCTGTCCTTGCTTGTCCTTCCTTCGCAAACACCTGTCACACTTACCTACCCAGTGCTCGACTTGACTAAACATTCCAGGCCAATAGAACCTCTCCCTGATGAGTCGCAGTGTACGTTCAATACCTGGATGGCCAGCATGATCGTGTAAGCTTGTCAAAACCTCTTCCCTGTATACAGTGGGCAAAACCAGCTGTATCAATTCTTCATCAGCCTTGACACGCCTATACAAAAGACCACGCTTCATGAAGAAACTCTTAAACAACTTCTTCATGGTCAAGTCGGCTCTTGTCATATGTTGTTTCGGTATCTTCTGGTCAATAACATACCTCCTCCACTTCTCTATCAAGGGGTCCTGTCTTTGCGCTGTTCTGATCTCCCTTAATTCCTTCTGTGCTAGTGGAAGGCCGGTATCTTCAAATATCTCAGCAATGTTGGTACTGAATGATGGTAAAGTGTCAAAGTATCCAGTAGAGAGCATGCTGGAACAAATGGCTTTCACTACACCATCGTCCATCCTGACCTGCTCTGCTTCCCCGTCATTCAGCACTTGGTATGGGTAGCGACTAAGCCCATCAGCGTCGGCATTCTTTGCTCCTGCTCTATAAGTGATATCAAAAGAGAAGTGGCCTAATGCTGATGCCCAACGCTGCCCTGTCGCATCCAGTCGTGCAGTAGATAACACATATGTGAGCGGGTTGTTGTCTGTGAGAACAGAGAAATGACTGATGGCTAAGTAATCAGAAAATTTCTCCGTTATAGCCCACTTCAACGCTAAATACTCTAGCTTGAAGGCGCTATAGTTACGTTCCGCTTTGTTGAGTGCTCGGCTCGCGTAAGCAATCACCCGCTTCTTACCATCCTGAAGCTGGTAAAGAACTGCGCCTAACGCTTTTGTTGAGGCATCTGTATGCAACTCAAATGGTTGGCTAAAATCTGGGTATGCCAAAACTGGTGGGGCACAAAGCACTTCCTTGACTTGTTCGAATACTAGCTGGTGTGTATCTGTCCACTTCCATTCTAGTTTTGGAGCCTTGTGACCTTTCTTGGTAGATGTTGGTGGCAGGAGGTCGTTAAGTGGTCTAACCAATCCACTGAAATTCCTCACAAAACAGCGATAATATCCCGCGAAGGCAAGAAAGGACCGCAGTTCATCAGAATTGCTTGGAACTGGCCAATTCTTTACCTTCTCAATCTTGTCCGGATCTGTTTCCACGCCGTTGCCGCTCACCACATGTCCAAGGAAACTCACTTTCGGTTTGAAGAAGTGGCATTTTTCAGGTGCTAATTTTAAGTTTGCTGTCTGTAATTTGGTCAGGATGAGGTCTAAATGTTCTAAATGTTGTTCAAAAGTGTTGCTGAATATAATTAAATCATCCAAATAAATCAAACAAATTTTCTGATTCAGGTCTCCTAAAATGTCTTGCATAATCCGTTGGTAAGTAGCCGGGCTGTTGGTCAATCCAAAAGGCATCTTGTTGAATTCATAAAAACCAATTGATCCCACTGTGAAGGCTGTTCGTTCCTTATGTACTTCTTCAACCTCTATCTGGTGGTAGCCAGACTTCATATCCATGATGGTGAAATACTTGGCACCATGTAGACTGTCAAAGATCTCTTCCATCCTTGGTAGGGCGAACGAATCCTTCACAGTGATGCTATTTAGCTGTCTGTAGTCAATACACAGTCTAAGTGCTCCGCTTTTCTTGCGCACCAATACCACATTAGATGTGTATGGGGACTTAGACGGTCTAATGACTCCAGCAGCTAACAGTTGTTCAATGTGGTTTCTGACCTCTTCGATCATAGCGGGTGGTATGCGTCTATGCCTCTGCTTGAACGGTATATCTGTCACCAAATCAATCCTGTGTTTGATCTTACTGTACAAACCAATGTCGATGTCATCAACGGCAAATATATCTTTATGGTTCTGAAGAAGTTGTAATAACTGTTCCCTTTCTTCTTCATCTAACAGTCCATCTTCATCGATGTGTAGATTCTTCATCACCTTCTCACGTTTGTGATCTTGTTCCAGTTTATTAAAAACTTCTTCCTCAACGGTCACCGGCTGAACTTCACAAAGTATCGATTTGGGTTGAATGGTCACTGATCTTGTTGTTAGGTTGGAAAGCTTCACTTTCACTTGTTGTCTTTGTTTGTTGTCGAAACTGATGACAGTTGGTTCAACATCAATAAAGGATGGAATATTGCTGCTCTTGGTTTCTTGGAGTAAAGCAGAAGTCGAAGGAAAATCAATCTCTTTGTCAAGAAATCCATCTACTTCCACCGATTGATTGGGGTTGATGGTAATCTTGCAAATACTTTTGACAATAGCTAATCTGTTGTGGTTCCTTCTCAATTCTTTTTCACGGATGCTGATGGCACGGAAGCTTAAATACCATGGGGTATGTAGCTTAGCCTTTTGTAGGTACTGTTCACCAAAGTCATTCTTGCAGATGGTCATCAATTCTTGTAAAATGTTGGTGCCAATGATGATGGGAATTTTCGCTGAATATTGGGTATCTGGAGTCACCAAGAGAAGACTAGGCAATGGCTTGCATCCTGGGATCCCTTCATCGAGTTCAAGGTCTGTAGTGATATACCCACTATAAGGCAGCTTCTCTCCATCCGCACATTCAATATTCAATATGTCTCCTACTGGTTTCAGTTCCAAATGACTCAGATGTTGCTTATAAAATGAATTGGAAACAATACTTACGCAACTTTCAGTGTCTAATAAAGCACGAGTTTTAATCTTACCTATTTCAATATTCACTTCGTTGGCTTCACCAACAAGGGTAGGTTTAGGATCCACAATTTCGGAGGTGCTCGAGTCTGATCCTACTACAGGAGCACTTACTCGTTTGGGCAGTCCCTGTAGATGTGTCCAGTCTGCTTACATCTAGTGCAGACCATCTGTGCTAAAATGGTTGGACAGATCCTCTGTACATGTCCCTTCTGGTTACAGATAAAACAGGTTGGCGCAAAGGTATCTCCCGCAGTGGGTCTACGAAATCCACCCCGGCCTCTTCCCCTGTAACCTCCTCTGTATCCTTGTTGTGGTCCACTCCAGCTATGGTTTTCTTCAGCCTTGGGTTGTTGGTCGAAAGGGACTTGAGCTCTCTCCAGGTTGTCCATTCTTTCAGTCATCTTTATCAGAAGCTGCTTCAACTCTGCTAATTCAGTGTCCTTCTGTGGTCCTGAGGTAACAACAGGCTTGCAAGGCTTTTCTTCCGAAGGCTTGCCATCCATCTTCATTTCTTCCTCTAGTCGTCGGAGTTGTCTCTTGAATTCGTCGTAGTGTTTAATGGTATCACGTTGGTAGGCCGACATCTGTTTTAATTCTCTCCGCAATCCCGAATGAAACTTCTGTTTAAGGATATGGGTTTCATGTCGCCTAAATCCTTCCAACTCCACAGCTTTATCGAACAACTCCTCCAGTCGGGATGCGTACTTCTCCACAGATTCCCTCGGTTCCTGCTCACAAGTATAAAATTTCTTCATTACTGTGTCCAACGTTTCTATTGTTCCATAAGCACAGTCCAACTTTTCCAAAATCTTAGTAATAGTGGCACCCGGTCCTAAACGTCTAAGTTGGTCACTAGCACTTCCTTTCATGGCTCGTCTTATCCCAAACATGACCTGATCTTAGTTGTACGTATGGTCAGCCAAAACTGCCATAATCTCATACCTAAACGTCTCCCAACCAACTTCTCCCTTTCCTTCGTCACCGTAAAAGATGGAAAACTTTGGGTAGTAGTGTGATGATGGCTTAGCTGAGGGTCCAGGAAAACAAAAACCAGATGCTCCGGTCTTAGGTGATGGTCCGGCAAAACTGAAAGCTGATGCTTCTGTCGTAGATGGTGGTTTAGAAAAACTGAAAGCTGATGCTTCTGTCTTAGATGGTACCGTAAAACTCAAATCTGGTTCTTCTGATTCTGCCTTGATGTCTTTCTCAATCATCTTTGTAAACTTCTTCAACCCGATGGTGCGCATGGTCTTAATAAGTTCCATCTCCTCTGCAGTTACTCCTCCTTCAGCTCCTTCAGTATCTGTGTGTTCCTCATCACTCATAATTGAATATATATAACAAATCCTCGGATAGGATACACAATATATCTATATGGAATAGTTATTTCAAACACTAATTAACTATGTTGAAATATTCCAATAATCATATAAACTGCTAATTGATTCTCATAATCTGGTATAATTTACATATATAAGACTGTTTACGATAATGAAACATGCAATATCACCTACATATTTTAAGTGCGCCTAATAGCAATAGTATGGTAGTTCATAATATATTGAAGTATGGCCAACGACAAATTAATTCACTAAACAAGAATGATACTAATTTATCAAAGTATAAATCAAGTAGCTATTAAATCAAATAATCAGCAGACTTATTTACATAAGTGTGGTAACTGTTAATTAATTAAATGTATATCAATTAATTTATATCAGCATAGTAACTAGTAATTAAGCAATTTAAATCTAAAGTAATAATTAATCTAAGAAAATATGCTTAAGAAGTTATTAAATAATTCAAGTAATATTTTTTTCAAAAAAAAAAGGACGCTTATTTACATAAGTATGGTAACTATCAACCAATCAGGTATAAGTATTCCTATTAATTAATTAATCTAAGCCAATATGTAATTTAACTAAATAAATAAATCAAGTGATTACAATAAAATGAATAAATCAAGTAACTACAATAACTATCAACCAAATAAATCAAGTGATTACAATAAAATGAATAAATCAAGTAACTACAATAACTATCAACCAATTAAATTAAACTATTCCAATTAATTAATAAATTGAAGTCAATATGCAAATGAAATAATTAAATCAATCAATTAATTTACCAAGTACACTAATTTATACAAGTGCAGTAATTAAATTTAACAAGAACACAAATTTGTACAAGTACGGTAATTGATTAAATATAATTATCCAACTGTTTTAATTAATAAATCTAAGTTAATATGTAAACAAACCAACTAAATAATTCCTGTAATTATTTTACAAGTGCGCTTATTAGAACAAGTATGGTAACTTTCAATCAACTAATTAAATTATCTAATCAAATATGCAATAAATTATCTAATTAAATATGCAAATGAACTGGTCACATAAATCTAAAGTGTTTTTGACAAGCACGCTTATTTACATAAATATAGCAACTATTGACTAATTAAATTTCAACTAATTAATGATGAGAATTCTTAATTAAATTCAGTCAGTCAAATTATGAATGAAAATAACAAGTATAGTATTCAAGTGGGCTTATACCAATGTATCGTATAAACAGTGCATTTAATAAACTACTGGCGGTAATCCAAATATTTCTAAATGTCAATGGTGCATTCAACAAAAAAATACGGTAATCCAAATTTCTAATTTCACATCAGCAACCGAGCAAAAGTGCGTCTATTAAGTAAGGTAATATCAATTTTGCCGCTCAATGAATATAATTCAATAAAGAATTTTCAATTCTAATTGAATAATTTTCAAAAATTAATCTTGATTCCTCAAATCAAATTAATTTCAAAGTATTAAATACCAGTAATGCAATTCAATATATACTATCTCTATTCAAAACCAAATTGTCCAAGGGAAGTAATTCAATCCCAATTACACACAAATTAGGCAGAGTTGTCTTTCTTCCTAATCTTAAATGAGCATATAAAGTACACCCTATTACATATAATTCTGAAAAAAAAAACAATCAACAAAACATATTATCTATAGATCATATATGATTATATTGAATGTCTAATCAACCGCTGCAATGAATATATGCTATTTCTATAAAGTATACAACTACCTAACTACTAATACTGTGGTTCTGAAATATAAACTGTCAATGTAGGTCAAAAGTCAAATGTCAGAAGGGGAAATACAACCAAAAACATACAAAACAGGAAAATCAATACCAGCAAGAGAAAGATGACCAATAAAATTAGATATTTAAATGCAGAAGCTATGAATATCCAACAAGTAAATACCACAATAAACCAAATCTGGAAAATAATACCAAAATAGTGTATAACTTAATCAAATATAGAGTATCAAGTCAAATTACTAATATATGCAGAAAAGGGCCAAGAAAATTCCAGACAATTATCAATATAACCAGACTGAATCTTCAGGAAAACTGGAACGCCACTGAAATACGGTATCAAAGATCTGGGCTGTAAATAGGATGCTGAATACAAACAAAATGGCGACTTAGGGATTAATTGGAAAGTAAAATATAGAAAGTCTCAGAAATATGTAAATTAAGGATATCCTTCACCAGTTATTAATTAGACCAATTACCAATTAATAATTATACCAATTACCAAATGGCATGCAATTGTGAAGACATTTGCACACCTACAATGAGCTCACTAAGTAAAATAGTAGAAATTGCAGTTGTATGGTACTTATCACAAATTAAAGATAATTTTATAAACCAGAGAAAATTACCAAAAATGTAATTCTATAACATTAAATGTGAAATGAGAAAAATGTCAACTGCAATTTCCAAATATCTTACAATATCACTATCGTACTCACAAATCTGGGGGAACACAGCACTGAGGAACTTGTAGCCACACAATATTGTCACAATCACAAATAGTCAATGTCACAGATGATCCAACGATGATTGAAGTTTCTTGAAGTAAACAAATGATGATGATTCTTGAAGTTGAACTGATGATACTCTCCCCTGTCACTGAACGATGTCCACAGCGTCGAAATATAACCTAATCACGAAGTTGGGCGCCATTTGTAGCCTATTGGTGGTTTAGTCCACGGGTCATCGGGGTGGGTACAAAGATATATAGGTACTGTATACTTGGACGCTGGGATAATCTCAACCAAAACACAATTCAAGGTACAATGTTTAATGTTGACTGTAACAACCAAATACTGACGTATTCCAGTAGGTAGGCGTAGAATAAAATACAACAGTACTAACACGTACACAGTACACACAGTACAGGCGTCCTGCAAATATACAAATAGTGAAACAACATAAGTTGCAGAAAGAACTATATTATCAGTCCTAGAAGTAAAGTTCATAGTTCATCACTTGCATGGCTACAGCCCTTACAATAACAATAACTGGTAATACACATTACACATCAATGATTATATAAAACAAGGTAAAACAGTACATGGTATATGACACGGGACACAACTTACCGATCTATGGGATCAAACACTGCACTCCACTATCACACGTGACAATAATCCACAACCAACAATAATACCTGTAAAGTTAAAAGACAGTGCTTAAATAGAGAAAGGTCTGTGATATAATTAATAAAGATTAATCCCTGACAATGTTATAGTTATTAATAGTTAAGTTAAGAGTTGTTTAGTTGGTTTCCTGCTAAGTCGCCATTGTTTACAACAGAAAGGGCGGGCTTCGAACCTCGTGAAAACCGACAAGAAATAACCATATTACAGCATAATTACATCATGACAACTACAGAACATTACGGGAAAACATGAATAAATACTTATGAAACTGATACCAACCAACAGAAACATCAGAGCATCATCAAATCTTCCTTCAAAGGTGACAAAAACTAAACCAAACCGGTCTTCACAAAATCAGCTGTTTGACTGCAGTCACGTGACATTGATGAGCTCCCAAAAAGAGTCAAAGTAAATTAAAAAGCGCAAAGATCCAGATTCACCCGAAATACAGAAAAGAAGATAAAAAAACCACTCGGTTACATTACAATGGATAATATTCTGATAAAAACAGTTTTGAACAATTATGTGAAGATCTGAATGGGGGGATAACACAACTAACAACCGCCCCTTAAAGTTTATTATCCCTTTCTTTACATACTGTCTCAAGTTTTCCTACCTGTTGAATAAGCATCAACTATTCAGTTAAAACTAATGCTTGAAATGTACGCGTTCTATATCGTATCATATTTCATATCATATGCGACCCAAAGAGGCACAACCATGACCTGACCTAGTTAAAATATGTATGGAGCCCGCTATATTGATGCATGTATGTGTTATCTTTTCCTCAAGAATACTATTAATTTGGTAATAGGATAGAAATTATGTTTGACCTGATGTTTTCCACCATTCAAGCAAAGGATTAACCTGAATTATAAATGTAATGTGGATTTGGTTGTCTGGCTAATACCATACGACCGAGTTCAGTCAAAATATGCTCATTATGTGAACCTATGATGGTTTTAAGCCTTATTTCAACTTGGTTATGAGCATCAGACTGTCTGGATATGCCCCGTGGTTAGAGGAGGGGACATATTAAAGATGGCCGCCTAAATGACCTGCAAGTCCATCAACTGATTTCGGACGTCTTAGATATCAAGCTAACCGAAAATCATTGTTGGATCTGTTCACCAATTTGGTAATGGATTTCTGTCTGTAACATGGACTATATAACATTTTCAACGTAAATTTGGAGCAATTTAAGAGAATCGTAGGCAGCCTGCCTATCAAGGTGTCTTTTTAGTTATTTCTGCGCTGGAGCTTATCCCTTTTCGCCTTTTAGTGTATCAAACATTGTTTGAAGAGGAGACCATTCGAAAAAATTGCCAAAAAATGAAGAAAAGGGGTTGGGATGTAAAAGCAATCATTATTTTTGCGCAAAATTAAGGGATACTAAATCGAAAGTATTTTGTTTCATACTGTTTATGTCATTAATAAGGTTTTACCACTATTTACTTGATTGTAAAACATGAACGATTGGGAAAATCTTATTTTTTGCCGAAAACGATATTTTGTGAGAAAATATACCACAAATATACATATTTTCCGGTCATATTGCGATTATTTCCATACTAAGGCTAACTTAAGAAGTTCATCACCAGTTAATCATTTGTTTATTATAAAGGAATAAACCTAAGAAGAATAAAAACAACAACAATACAATGCCTAACAAGGCATTTTAAAGCTTTCCTTAGTCATTTTTCAAACGCAACCCCCATATTGGGTGGCAGTAATTTGCTGCACCCCAGCTCTATTTAGTTTAGAACATACACATTCTCTTTTTTTGCATTTTTTGTCAATACATTGCTTCCAGTTTCAATTATAAACTATCTCTAAATACTTTCACGTTAAGTAAAGGGTCTGGGTTAGGCATTGTATGCAAAACTTGCACATTTTACGACTTGTGGGTTAAAATTTATGTTGCCATGACAACCATTGGAATCACAACTAAAATCATTGGCAATTGATACAAAGTACTTGCATACCTAACTTAGCATGCCGTCCACTAGACCCCGATACTATGCGGAAGGGATGCCGATTACAATCTAGTCGATTCGGGAACCCTTCGGGATAATGTATCAATCATAATTGGCGGAGCTTTGTCCAGGAGCTTGTTCAGGAAGTATTCGGGGATCGGTATGCGAATGAGTGCGGTATACACGCAGTATACATGCCGAAGCCTATCCAAAGTAGCCGAATGTATCCCGACTTAATGCCGATAGTTCTGGAGTTAGTCCCGAATTTTTCCCGATCGTGCGGAATTTGCGGAGTATGCGGAAGGGTTTACGAATCGATGCCAATAGATTGCCGAAAAGTTACCGATGTATACTGAGTTCCAAAAGTTCTGCATCTTAATTCAAAATTCTTTTTTTTTAAAAGTTAACTTAAAAGAACTTTTTAGGAACACTGTCCGTTTGCGTACCCTTAGTGTTTATGTTGAACCTATTTCCGTTGGATTTCGTCACGCTTGAATGATCACACCATAACAAATGGTAAAAACGTCTATCCAAGCACGCATAGTTTGAGTTCTTCATTTTTGACATTAATTTCACTTCCAATTTACTTGCATCGTGTCTGTGTTACGAAAAAACACAATAAGTTAGTCAAATAAGTTAGAAATGTACACTTAATTTGATTGCAAAAATTGATAATTGTGAACGACTCGTGTATATAAGACGCTAGAAGCTGGTGATTCACTAAAAATACATTGTGTCGAATGAAATTGACATGTCTCAATCATAATAAGACTGTTGTATCATCTCCATCCGAAATACCTGTATATGACGTACCACGTGACAACAGGTCAAGGGTCAATGTCGCTGACATAGACAGGTAATGCTGCTATATCTTTGCACCAAGAACAACGGCACTGTTGTAGCTTAATTGTAGTCCACTCAACATTAAAATTATTGAAAACTTGCTTTATTGTAGCGTTTTTTATGTCAAAGCGGATGTTTCTTAAAATCTGGCCTGTTGTACAGACTCTATTGCAACATCATTAATTGTCTGTGGTCAAAGAGAGATAATTTTCGGTATTTATTACCTCCCTTTCACTACAAAATAGTAGTTTATCGTTGTGTGTACTTTGGAATCGTGGGATGGTGTCACATGTGGTTTTATTATGCATCGATACATATCTTCAAATCGATAACTGTCATGGATCTATATGAAGTACACATCGCTCTACACATGCGCATTTGAATTATCATAAATATGTTGGAGATTCTAGTAAAAAAGACACATCATATATTGGATGCGGAACTTTTGGAACTCAGTATATATAGACGATGCCGAACTACTATCTCAACTTATAGGCAAACTGACGGCATCGCTTCCGCTGTCATTCGGGATATATACGGCGGCGAATCGGCATCCCTTCGGCGATCAACTGGTGCCTTCCGTGTGTAGAACTCATCCTTTCGGTGTTATCGGGAAGCTTTCAGCATCGATTTGGCTTTCCTTCGGGAACCGTTCGGGATAGCTATCTGATAACGTAGCCTCGCGATAGGCGTCCCGATGATGCGGAGTGAATGCCGATAGGTTCCCAAACACCCAAACTGTTGCCGACGGTTTCCCGATTACTCCGAAGCTGTCCCGAAGCACTACCGAACAAGACATTCGGCGTCCAAATTTTAAAACTTTTAAATCTTCGAAGCCGAAGATTTTACGATCCCGAAGGCTTCCCGAAGCATTGGGGAATGATGCGGAAGGGTTCCAGAACACCCCGAAGACATGCCAAACCATGCCGATCCTTCCAGATCAGGTGAATTTCAGCTTCGGGAACCCTTCGGGGTCCTAGTGGACGGCAGGTATTATACAACTGAACAGTCATTTGTTTGTTTGTTTCAAATTAAATATTTCATAATTTTGGAAACACCTTACAAATTCTCAATAGTTTCTGTGAACACTTTAAGTAGTAATGGAAAATATCAAAGGCGTTATGTCTGTTTGGCCTGACCAGGTGACTTCGATAGTGTTCGCTTTACTCATCAGCTGTAAAGATTCCAGTTCAAAATGTAGGAAATCAAAGTAAAATGTTTAATTAAAGGAAATGATGCCATTTACGTGTTTGGTTTGCAATCAATTCCAAAAATACTATTTTTGCATTATATTTCATATTTGAAGTGTTTTCATAAAATTTTAATGATATACATGTATAAATTATGTTATTAAGTGTCAGGAGTGTAACAGTTACATGCTTTCAAAGTAAGTATCAAAGTTTATAAAAACATATAATTAGGTTAATAAATTATTTTTAACGTTGGATATTTGATATCAGTTAAAGGAAGCATTCCCTTTAACTAGCATACTTTTCTCTACTATCGCATTAAATGAGCTAAATGTACAAAGCACTATTAATTATCATAATTTGTCAGAAGAAAGTGTGCGTAAATATGTCTCTATTATGTCAAAAATACATGTAAATCATCAATAATAATTATGAGGTCAAAAGGAAACAAATCGTGAAGTTTTGGCTCATTACAGGAATATGATTTCATTCTTTTCTAGGTAATTAGTGGGAGCTTTTTGTTGAAAATTTGAGGACTTTAAGCAATAATGATTCTTATTTAATGTATAATATTTCTGAATCGATTTAAACGATCAAAGTTATAGGGGACGCCTCTTTAAAAGATTTTTATTGTAAAGAACGATGATTGTTTATATTATATATGTAACTGTTACCCTAGTAATTTGAAATAACAAAAGAGCACGTTTTGTATGTTTCTTATTTGTTATAAAATGACAACTTAGCCATGTAAATCATCGTGTATACTTATTATCTATATTTAATGATGTTTTACAACAAAACAATTGTCAATGTCTCAATGACAGTAGCTTCATGTACGTTTAAAAAATTATCAAGTTCAACTTGATGGTGTCATTTGTGTTACATTGTTTGAAGGAGTTAAGATAAAATTTGACTCACCGTCATTTTGATTTGAAAAATAGCAGTATTTAGAAATTTTAAATATCTGTTCAGTTATCATCCAAAAGCTTGTTACATATTTTTATTAATTTTGTGTGAAAATGCGACTTCTGGGAAAACATATAAATATTAAGGTCATAAATTACACAAACAAATAATTTAAATCGACATAAAAATGGCATTTTTAGAAACCTTAATACTATTTTAGTCAAAATGGACCATAGATACAAAATGAATGGCTTTGACCAAGTAATTAACTTGATTACATTGTTTCAGGATATTTTGCATGTTTTATGGATGAGTTTAAAGTAAAACTTACAAGTTTATTACAAAACCATATTATCGTATATTATCTACAAAGGCTTTCTATTTGTTTGGAACAAAATATTATTGACAAATTTCGTTTTGAAACTTTTCACTCCGTATCACTCTTGGCTTCATAATTTCTGATATTACCCTCAGACCGAGCCTGTACCTATCTTAATGCATCAAGGTCCTTGGAGGGTTATTTAATTGCCTTGTTAATGCTTATAGACCTGAAAACTATACATATTCATACAAGGAAAACTTGTTGCTCAATTACTTTAAGGCTTAGACGATATCATTTCTTTGCCAGAACTTCATTGTAGGTCTGTACGTACAATAAAAAGTTCATTTTATGCAAACATATTTCTAGTCACTCGGAGACTACCATTCTGAATATACGTTGTGAAATTTAGCAAAGTTGTACACTCAATTAAGAATTTTATGAGATATAGGAAATAATGTTATATATCAAAGGCATGGTTTCGTTTCGACCTGACCAGGTGATTTCGATAATGTTCACTTTGCTCATCTGCCTCCAAGCTGGGATACTTGCGGAACGATATGCGAATTTTCTGAAGTTGAAAAATAACGACACCAGATTTGAAACACTCATAGACACTAAGACTTTGTCAATGCCGATGACACATTGTTTCAGTGCATGTGAAGCAATAGAGGAATGTATCTACGTGAGTTATCATAGTGACCATCAATTATGTCACCTCCACGAAATCAACAAGACAGTAGTGACCAGTCCTGGTTGGAACATATATTACAAGAGTCTGGACGAAGACGGTAAGTAATTATTTAGTTGTTTAGCAGTATTAGTTATTTGTTAATGCATATTTCGAACCTTAGGCTTCGTGTATTTCAGAATTGTAAGCCTATTGGTGAAACCAAAGGTTAAAGAACTAACACAATCTTATCTGCAAGATTTTGGCATAGCGCTGTTTACAAATAGGTGTCTATGGATTGCATGTGCGCAACAGTTCATGTATTTTCCAAATCTGCGTTCTGAATTTGAAACAACTACAGATTGACAGAATAGCTGTAAAAAGATAAATTGCTCTGTAGTAGAAATAATATCTGAGTAAACTACTCACATTTTAAAATATTGCGATAAAGAATCCGCGCATATGGTGCAACATTATTGTTTGACCTACTTTCAACCGTATTACTTCTTTTCTTCTCATTGCGAATTTGGCAATTGCTACGTTGCTGTCGTCATATTTAAATGGTGTACGATCGGCACTGTATTTTCTGTCTTCTTCGTATTTAGGTAAAACAGAAATGGATCTGAAGAAAAACGCCACTGCCTATCAGTCATCCACACATCCCGGGTATTTTGCTGATAAAGCGTTGGATGGTAATACAGATGGTTATATCTATGGCGGTTATTGCAGTCACACAGCCAATCACTACTCCTATTGGATCATGCAGTTTGGAATATCCGGTGTTGTCGAAAAAGTTGAAATATATATGCGGTCTATCAATATTGTTGAAGGTTAGTGCGTGTCTATTTATTATTTTCTTATTTTATATTTTGCTTATGATTTATATACTATTTTTATTTTGATTGGACATTCGTTTGTAAACCATAAGACGATGCTTTTGATAATTCATCGACAAACATGTACATATTGGACCTTATGCTTAGACTATCAAGGTCCATCATTGTAGAACCTGCCATGTGTAACACATGGTTGCGCAATCTAATCACCTCGGACATTATGCTACCGGAGAAAAAACGGAAATGACCGAGCTTTCATGACAGGTGATGTTAAGGAACTGCCAGGCCTGGATGGTATCCTATGTATGGTTGGGGTAATTTATTACACCAATCCCCTTATCTCGTTTAAATCAGAACCATATAACATTCAACTACATAGATACACAGTAAAGATGCACAGTAGAGGTCATTTGAACGTGGCCTCTAACGGAATGTTTTCAGATCCATAACAGTGCGTGTTAGGATAGGATTTTGATGAGGTTGTCAATACCCTTTATTGAACGTGCATCTTTTTTGTGCTATATTTGCCATAGATATAGATCTACATAAACGTTTAAACTGTCCTCTTACATGTATTTGATATCGATATATAAAGCTTTACACGTGTTCAACAGGGAGAAACTCAGATCGAGTAGTGAAAATCGCCCAAACGTTTGATGACGCTGTCAATGACGTAGGCATAGAGTGCGGCAGATATTTTGGAGAAACGACTGACGTCATAACTATCCAATGTGAAGGTCCAATATTCGGAAAATTTCTGAGAATCTCGCACGTGAAGGATAACGTCATGGAAACTTGTGAAGTGTTTGTTTACTCACCATAAATGAATTTGACGACATTTTGTTCACACGATTTTGATTTTGAGTTTATTAGTTTAGTTTGATTGAAAAAATACCAGACAATCGTCGAACTTGATTCTGTATTAATTAACACAGCTATGTGGTTTTGTTGATTAGTACATATGAGCTTATCTCCCAGAAAACATGCTATTTTGAAAATATATAATATATCTTGTCAGTAATTTCAATGAAATTCCAATTGAAACAAAATTCCAAAAGATTATATGTTGATATATTAATGTTTTAATATTAATTAATGTTTCAACAAATGTTTTTTGTGTAGTCATATGTTCACGGCATATTGTCCACACATTATTCGACGTAACTGTAATAGCCTTAGTATTTCATAAATTCCGTATTTTATCAGTTCTTGACATAACTTTCAATATTGTATCTTGTTGTTTATATCAAAATCATCCACTTTCTCATTATGAGAAAGATGTTCTGCCACCACCTAATATTTTGCACTCGTAGTACTTTTCGACATGGGGAATTTAATAGCAACAACATAGGTGGTTTTGACATAGTTCATGAGACAACTAAAGTTTGGGTAAAGTGCTATAATGTATCGATAAATTACTTTAAATAAAACCAACAGATAAGTAATCATGTTTCTTATTTAAGAGCTTTTTAAAAAAAGGTATGAGAATATCCGACATGGTAGCACTCAACCCAACCAGCCGAGCACAGAAATCAGAAACACCATGACACAACTACCCTGAGCAATGCCCATACAACCCATGCCAAAACGGCGACCAAATGAGGCACAACTACCCCGGGGTGTGACCTTGTTTAAAACACTAAGGACAGTAACCTAACGTTATGCGACCGAAACAGGCACAACTACGACTTCACCTCGTTAAAAAAATGGGCAAGTTAGGAATGGGGTGGGAAATAATATTACATATTCCTAGCAACTGGACTGAGCAATGCCCACACATAAGCCGAAGAAACAATTAAAAATCCATGTCCAAGTTAGTTATGAGCTATCTAACGGTGATAAAGAAGTGATCACTCTATGATATCCTTATTTAATCTTCCCATATTATTATCTGTCCATTATAAACAGTAAAATTACTTTAGCCTCTAAATGTCATGCTATCTTTTTGTACAATCCTTTGTTTTGGTGTGCATGACATGGTTTATGATAGTCATTCTCTAATGTGGATTTATTATAAACATGTATATGTAAAACATCTACCGAAATAAATCAATTTATTTACAGTCCTATCATGTTCCAAATACGAAAGCGGTTTCAATTATGTCCGAGGCACTTTTGTTGGATACATGCAGAGGAGTTCCGGTTGTTGAGATAATATAATTAGAAATACTGACATGTGTTATTATATTTACATAAATGTTTATAATATGTATATTTGTATGTAATGTAAATTCTTTCCATAAAACTTTTATTACATAAAACTGGTTTGTTTTACTGTTTGTCCCGTTCATTTTGTATTGCATTGCTTGCTCGCCGTGCTCAATGTACATGTTAACACAATAGTAAACAGTATTGCATTTATTTTAGTGTATACATAATTAAAATTGAATGATAATTTATGGTTCACGGTACCACGGTAATAGAAGGTTAAACTTTGCAAATTTTAAGTAGTACCAGTATTTTATGTTCGTAATAATATAACATAATGCTTTAAGTTGCTTAAGTTAAATGACATTATATCACTTGGTTTAAATGAGAAGGTCGTAACTATAAAATCAATATATTGAGGAAATAAGAAAACTAGTCCGACAATTACTCTTTACTTATGGTAAAACAAGCTTTTTCAACTTCAGTTTGGTTACAAGACAAGTTCCGATTTTCCTGAAAAATGCTCATAATAAGCGCCTTATGATGTAATACGTTACGACGTAACTATTCAGTTATTCAACATGTCTGTTTAAAGTGCCTCTTAGTGGACCAGGTGGATTTAAAATATATTTAGAGACGACCATGAAAAATATTCTGAAAAAAAGAGACAGAAAAGTATTTGAACAGTTATGTGGAGCTCTGGTTGTGGAGGCAAAACTAGCAACCGCCCCTTTAAGTGTACTAAACCTTTCTTTATATACTGTCTCTATTTTTCCTACCCGTTCAATAAGCATCAACTGTTCAGTTAAAACCTATAATGCTAGAAATGTACGCGCTCAATATCATATTTCACATCATATTTAAAATAAATTGATTTTCAACGTAGCATCATGCATCATTTACAAAAGTGGTAATGGGTATTTTGATAACGTCCTTCTTAAGTAGTATGTACATTTTGTAACGAATAATCTCGAAGAGTATATTACGCTTTCGATGTGCTTTGCTAATGGGCTTATCCATCGAGCTAAGTGAACAGTTCGTTGATTCAATCTATACTAGATCTAAGAAACTAAACAAGCAATCGTACAGGGTGGATAGACGATTCTTAACGCATTGGTATACGATATTTTATCGTTAAAATTATAAAACAAGGTACGAAAATACACTTGTAGATTGTTCTGCTTATTGAACCTATAGCAAATGGAGATGAAACCATACCAACAGCGTAATTAATGCCTTTTAGTGACTTCTTTGTTACACAAGGCATTCCATCTGCTAATCATTAAGTATACAAGTATAGTTAGTGAAATCATCTTATGCCACGTTAGTGATTACCAATGCATAGTATTTACTTAGTCATATTTGTCTCAAGGGAGTGGCGGTATTGCACCCACTCTATTTTCAATCAATGTCTTTATTGTGCTGTCGCATTTGCTTCTTTCAAAGAAATGCATTCAGATATCGATTACTTACACTTAGCTGTTAGTTTTATTGTACCAGTCAAATCTAGACTTGAAAAGGTAAGACGGAATGTGTCTTTCTATTGACTTATATAATGTTTCAAGTGTGTTTGCTCCGTATTTGACGTTGTATGTACGTTGTAGGTTTGTTTTGTCGAGCCTGAGGAGAGCGAGACTTAGTCGCCACATTTGGTGCACCCAGGGAGTCCAAGTTTTTAAAATGTATGGCATGAACACGCATATAACATAAGAACAAAAGAAAGTAAAATTCGCAAATAGATATTTTGATATGTTGGATGACCACTATGTAGTCGGACGTTTCTATAGACAGTAAAGGACGCAAGTTGGAAGCATTGCTGAACGAAAAGACTCATTGAATTTTACCGTCTCAACTCAAAGTTGGCATTCGTATTCGGCATAGAGCGATTTTATATCATAACGTAATATGAACTTAGGCACCGCCTAAATGAGGGATTAAATACACATTGGATATCTGCTAAGCTATGTTTCAGATAGAAACTGACTAAATATGAGTTGAATTTAGATGTTATAAAATATACAAAGATAGTTATTGATCAGCAACTGATCACTTTTCCATTTTAAATTTAAGACCAGAAATAATAATTATTCAAAATTTTAGGTTGGCTATGTATCTGTGGTTTATGTTTGGAATAAGTGTAGTCATCCATAACGTGGAGTTTTACCTATATTATACTGATTTGTTATACATTGCAACGTAACGTCATGAGTCTATTTGGCGCACTTTTGGTATGACGTCATTTCCTGTTATTTGTGACGTAATGACATCACGTCTTGTATTGGCGCCGTGTATCCAGTACAGTAGTGTATTTTTTACTTCCCTTTGTTTTTTTAAAAATAGTTTGTTTTATTTATTGAATATTTTTAAAGACGGTTATAATTCGAAAGAAAATGATAGGGGGCAACCGTTTACAGATTACTACTTTTTTTCATTTTCAAAGGACCATTCGCCTCGGAAAACTGCCTGAAATTTTTGACCGGAAATAACTTTTTCTGAAAGCATTAGTACCTGCAGAGACTCGACGAAGATACGCACGTGGACATTATTGGTATGGGTATTTACAATAGCCAGCTTCGCTGGCTATTTAATCCCCTAACAATAACGTAACAATAAATAGTAAACGCTCTTGCAATCCGCATAATACGACTAGCAAACTGTACGTTTACCTTGAATTAGGCACTCATAGACATTTACACGTTGATATTCAATCAGGCGTGGATGCTAAGATAATTATTCTTGATTTTCGACACAAAATGTTACGTACTGACGTCACTTAATATTTTATGACATCATTTGACGCATAACTGTGATATCTAAATCATTTTAAAACTGTCTTTCATACATGATGTGTCATTGGACATAAAGTGATGATATTTGAAACACACTCCATGGATATATAGCCGCATGGCGTCAAAAAAGCATGAACTGCACGTCAACCTCATAACAAACAAACCACATGACTTACGACTAATTCGTTACGTGGATTATTATGAATTCGTTGTACAAACTTCACATAAGAAATTTGCCACTTTGCTATTATATAATAAGAAAGTTATGGATAAATGAAAATGAGGACCTTGAAAAGTTGTTAAGTACATGTACGAGGGTTGTACCAGAATTACGTGGACTTTTGTCATACGTTCCATACCATTCATCATACAAACAAATAATTTTGTGTGGAGAGAAAATAATATTTACTGCGTAAGTATGTAAAATTTCAAAGCCGTATCTTATTTGGATCAAATTCTGCAGCTTCCAGGGATATATAGGGGTACGGTATGCGGGGCACGTCAACGGAACGTCACGACGTCGGCGGAACTTCAAGGATAAGTGAAGCTTCTAACTGTGTACATTGAAGCTATAAGTATGGGCACAACCGTACACAAAACTTACGAATGTTTATTTACTACCTTAAATTTGATAAAAGTTCCAATATATTTCCAGTAATGTTGCATATAACCCTTATAATAGAGCGTCGATCCAGGTCTATGTGGTCATAGAAAACGCTTGGTGACGCCGCATTCGCCGTTGGATTTCGTCGTCGGTCCATGTCGTTTTATTCGATTTCGACCATGATTGATGCGCTAGTGTCGTTTGAAAATCAGGTAACTCGATACAACATATTTATATTTAGCAGGTTCCAACATTTAAAGCGTTTGTTCTGGCGCCTTCCCGAGGGTCACACAAAACTCCATGTTAATGCGATTTCCAGTGTATTCCGCTAACGTCATATTTTCACTGGTGACGTGCAGCAGCTGTTGCTTTTTTGTACCATATATCAACAACGGTTACCTTTATAAAGTCGAAATTTCCTTCGTACGTTGCATTGATATTGTGCTTGTATGTCAAGAAGTCGCGTTAAAATTTGACTTGATATCAGTGATGTATAAGCAGTTGAATAATGCCAAAAATGTTTTTAAAATTCGCTGCCCCGCCTACCAAAATATTGGTTACTATGGCGACATAGTAAATGGCTTTCTAACATTCTGTTAGACAGTATTTTTTACCGATACTCTTGAAAAGGGTTTGAAGTTTTTCTACGGCAAATTTGGTGATAATACATGCCTAAATAAAAAAGTTATGACAAAAGTCTACGTAATTCTGGTACACCCCTCGTATATGAGGAAATCGGACAGGGAAGGCAGCACTCAACTGACTCAAATCAAATACCGACCTCTCATCTTTAAGCATTAGGTGCTAGCACACTTTGCCAATGCTGTAGACCGCTCACTTGGGTGTTGCGAGTAAAGTTGATTAGTATATCTGGATCAACAATCATGTTTTTTATTTACTCCGTAAACTTATGAGCTTCATAGCAATATTCGGTACACATAAACCTATACTCCGCACACTAACTCGTATCTGTTTTGATGTTTATCACGTTTGTTCTTCGTCATATTCTGCTTATTTCGGTTCATGGTAAGTAGGGCAAACTTAAACATTCTATATGTCGGTAATATGTGCATTCCTTGCATATATAGAGGCATCACTGCCTCCAACATTTGAAAAGCGTATTTGCTCATTTCGGGTTTTTAGACAATTTAACAAATAGCAGCGAATGTATTTATCTTAGGTGAACGTCACTCGTAAAGTTACAGTGTCAATGCATGACAAAGGTATGATCCGGACAAAATCAGTCAACACCCTCTGGTCTCTCTTCACGAACACGGCTCAAAAACTCATGAACGAGCATATACCAGGTCAAAAAACAACAAAACCATGGATCGATAAGAAGGTGAGAGGGGCGATGAGAAGGAAAAACATGCTGTACAGCCGTATGAAGAAGACCAAAATGATAGTGACATCAAAAAATACAAACAGACAAAGGCCAACCTACAAAAACTAGAAAGGAAGTCATACTTCTACTTCATCAACAATCTCATAGAAATCGGCAACCCAGAAGAGAACAACACAACCACAAAACAGGAGCGCTTCTGGAACTACATCAAATCTCTAAGAAAGGACAACAACGGCATCTCACCATTGAAATACAAAGGAAGACTCTTTAACGAACCAAAAGACAATGCGGATATCCTGAACAGACAGTGTGAGTCCGTATTCACACATGAAAGTTAAGACAATGTACCCAGTCCATCAGGTACCCCTCTTCCAAGCATGGATGAGATTGTGGTTACCACTGAGGGAATAGATAAGTTACTGCGTAACACCAACCCAAGGAAGGCTACTGGACCAGATGCGATACCAGGCCGTAACATACAGGAGTGCGCCGTAGAGATTGCCCCAATCTTGACCATGATCTACAATACCTCTGTGCGAGATGGGACTGTCCCTGATGACTGGAAGCATGCCAACGTAACAGCCATCTACAAAAAAGGTGCCAGACAAGATGCTGCTAACTACAGACCGGTATCCCTAACATGTCTTGCCTGCAAGATCTTGGAGTATGTAACAGTAAGCAACACCTCGAAACATCTGGATGATCACCAAGTCCTTCACGATTGCCAGCATGGCTTCCGAGCCCACTAAAGCTGTGAGACTCAACTACTTACATTGCACCCGAGCTGACAGAATCATTAGACAAGAAGGTACAAACGGACAAGATCATCCTAGACTTTAGCAAGGCCTTCAACAGAGTCCCACACCGACGTCTGCTGAAGACGATTAGTCACTACGACATTAGGGGGGACACACTTCGTTGGATTGAGTCATTTCTCATTTGAAGAACACAGCAGGTGCTCGTAGAGGGTCAATCATCAGACACAGTACCAGTGGTGAGTGGCTTACCCCAGGGCTCAATACTTGGGCCGCTGCTTTTCCTCAAATTCACCAATGACCTACCTGATAGAGTCAAATCCAGGACCAGACTGTTTTGATTGTATTATTTACAGGCAGATCAGGACTTAAGATGACCAAATCCAATTTCAACAGGACTTGGACTCCCTGTGTGCACCAAATGTGGCGACTAAGTCTAGCTCTCCTCAGGCTCGACAAAACAAACTTACAACGTACATACAACGTCAAATACGGAGCAAACACACTTGAAACATTATATAAGTCAATAGAAAGACACAGTTACCGTCTTACCATTTCAAGTCTAGATTTGACTGGTACAATAAAACTAACAGCTAAGTGTAAGTAATCGATATCTGAATGCATTTCTTTGAAAGAAGCAAATGCGACAGCACAATAAAGACATTGATTGAAAATAGAGTGGGTGCAATACCGCCACTTCCTTGAGACAAATATGACTAAGTAAATACTATTCATTGGTAATCACTAACGTGGCATAAGATGATTTCACTAACTATACTTGTATACTTAATGATTAGCAGATGGAATGCCTTGTGTAACAAAGAAGTCACTAAAAGGCATTAATTACGCTGTTGGTATGGTTTCATCTCCATTTGCTATAGGTTCAATAAGCAGAACAATCTACAAGTGTATTTTCGTACCTTGTTTTATAATTTTAACGATAAAATATCGTATACCAATGCGTTAAGAATCGTCTATCCACCCTGTACGATTGCTTGTTTAGTTTCTTAGATCTAGTATAGATTGAATCAACGAACTGTTCACTTAGCTCGATGGATAAGCCCATAAGCAAAGCACATCGAAAGCGTAATATACTCTTCGAGATTATTCGTTACAAAATGTACATACTACTTAAGAAGGACGTTATCAAAATACCCATTACCACTTTTGTAAATGATGCATGATGCTACGTTGAAAATCAATTTATTTTAAATATGATGTGAAATATAATATTGAGCGCGTACATTTCTAGCATTATAGGTTTTAACTGAACAGTTGATGCTTATTGAACGGGTAGGAAAAATAGAGACAGTATATAAAGAAAGGTTTAGTACACTTTAAGGAGCGGTTGCTAGTTTTGCCTCCACAACCAGAGCTCCACATAACTGTTCAAATACTTTTCTGTCTCTTTTTTTCAGAATATTTTTCATGGTCGTCTCTAAATATATTTTAAATCCACCTGGTCCACTAAGAGGCACTTTAAACACAAATGTTGAATAACTGAATAGTTACGTCGTAACGTATTACATCATAAGGCGCTTATCATGAGCATTTTTTCAGGAAAATCGGAACTTGTCTTGTAACCAAACTGAAGTTGGAAAAGATTGTTTTACCATAAGTAAAGAGTAATTGTCGGACTGGTTTTCTTATTTCCTCAACATATTGATTTTGTAGTTACGACCTTCTCATTTAAACCAAGTGATATAATGTCATTTAACTTAAGCAACTTAAAGCATTATGTTATATTATTACGAACATAAAATACTGGTACTACTTAAAATTTGCAAAGTTTAACCTTCTATTACCGTGGTACCATGAACCATAAATTATCATTCAATTTTAATTATGTATACACTGAAATAAATGCAATACTGTTTACTATTGTGTTAACATGTACATTGAGCACGGCGAGCAAGCAATGCAATACAAAATGAACGGGACAAACAGTAAAACAAACCAGTTTTATGTAATAAAAGTTTAATGGAAAGAATTTACATTACATACAAATATACATATAATAAACATTTATGTAAATATAATAACACATGTCAGTATTTCTAATTATATTATCTCAACAACCGGAACTCCTCTGCATTTATCCAACGAAAGTGCCTCGGACATAATTGAAACCGCTTTCGTATTTGGAACATGATAGGACTGTAAATAAATTGATTTATTTCGGTAGATGTTTTACATATACATGTTTATAATAAATCCACATTAGAGCATGACTATCATAAACCATGTCATGCACACCAAAACAAAGGATTGTACAAAAAGATAGCATGACATTTAGAGGCTAAAGTAATTTTACTGTTTATATTGGACAGATAATACTATGGGAAGATTAAATAAGGATATCACAGAGTTATCACTTCTTTATCACCGTTAGATAGCTCATAACTAACTTGGACATGGATTTTTAATTGTTTCTTCGGCTTATGTGTGGGCATTGCTCAGTCCAGTTGCTAGGAATATGTAATATTATTTCCCACCCCATTCCTAACTTGCCCATTTTTTTAACGAGGTGAAGTCGTAGTTGTGCCTGTTTCGGTCGCATAACGTTAGGTTACTGTCCTTAGTTTTTTAAACAAGGTCACACCCCGGGGTAGTTGTGCCTCATTTGGTCGCCGTTTTGGCATGGGTTGTATGGGCATTGCTCAGGGTAGTTGTGTCATGGTGTTTCTGATTTCTGTGCTCGGCTGGTTGGGTTGAGTGCTACCTTCCATGTCGGATTTTCTCATACCTTTTTTTAAAAAGCTCTTAAATAAGAAACATGATTACTTATCTGTTGGTTTTATTTAAAGTAATTTATCGATACATTATAGCACTTTACCCAAACTTTAGTTGTCTCATGAACTATGTCAAAACCACATATGTTGTTGCTATTAAATTCCCCATGTCGAAAAGTACTACGAGTGCAAAATATTAGGTGGTGGTTGTTAAAAACAGCAGAACATCTTTCTCATAATGAGAAAGTGGAAGATTTTGATATAAACAACAAGATACAATATTGAAAGTTATGTCAAGAACTGATAAAATACGGAATTTATGAAATACTAAGGCTATTACAGTTACGTCGAATAATGTGTGGACAATATGCCGTGAACATATGACTACACAAAAAACATTTGTTGAAACATTAATTAATATTAAAACATTAAGATATCAACATATACTGAGTTCCAAAAGTTCTGCATCTTAATTCAAAATTCTTTTTTTTTTGAAAAGTTAACTTAAAAGAACTTTTTAGGAACACTGTCCGTTTGCGTACCCTTAGTGTTTATGTTGAACCTATTTCCGTTGGATTTCGTCACGCTTGAATGATCACACCATAACAAACGGTAAAAACGTCTATCCAAGCACGCATAGTTTGAGTTCTTCATTTTTGACATTAATTTCACTTCCAATTTACTTGCATCGTGTCTGTGTTACGAAAAAACACAATAAGTTAGTCAAATAAGTTAGAAATGTACACTTAATTTGATTGCAAAAATTGATAATTGTGAACGACTCGTGTATATAAGATGCTAGAAGCTGGTGATTCACTAAAAATACATTGTGTCGAATGAAATTGACATGTCTCAATCATAATAAGACTGTTGTATCATCTCCATCCGAAAAAAACTGTATATGACGTACCACGTGACAACAGGTCAAGGGTCAATGTCGCTGACATAGACAGGTAATGCTGCTATATTTTTGCACCAAGAACAACGGCACTAATTGTAGTCCACTCAACATTAAAATTATTGGAAACTTGCTTTATTGTAGCGTTTTTTATGTCAAAGCGGATGTTTCTTAAAATCTGGCCTGTTGTACAGACTCTATTGCAACATCATTAATTGTCTGTGGTCAAAGAGAGATAATTTTCGGTATTTATTACCTCCCTTTCACTACAAAATAGTAGTTTATCGTTGTGTGTACTTTGGAATCGTGGGATGGTGTCACATGTGGTTTTATTATGGATCGATACATATCTTCAAATCGATAACTGTCATGGATCTATATCAAGTACACATCGCTCTACACATGCGCATTTGAATTATCATAAATATGTTGGAGATTCTAGTAAAAAAGACACATCATATATTGGATGCGGAACTTTTGGAACTCAGTATATAATCTTTTGGAATTTTGTTTCAATTGGAATTTCATTGAAATTACTGACAAGATATATTATATATTTTCAAAATAGCATGTTTTCTGGGAGATAAGCTCATATGTACTAATCAACAAAACCACATAGCTGTGTTAATTAATACAGAATCAAGTTCGACGATTGTCTGGTATTTTTTCAATCAAACTAAACTAATAAACTCAAAATCAAAATCGTGTGAACAAAATGTCGTCAAATTCATTTATGGTGAGTAAACAAACACTTCACAAGTTTCCATGACGTTATCCTTCACGTGCGAGATTCTCAGAAATTTTCCGAATATTGGACCTTCACATTGGATAGTTATGACGTCAGTCGTTTCTCCAAAATATCTGCCGCACTCTATGCCTACGTCATTGACAGCGTCATCAAACGTTTGGGCGATTTTCACTACTCGATCTGAGTTTCTCCCTGTTGAACACGTGTAAAGCTTTATATATCGATATCAAATACATGTAAGAGGACAGTTTAAACGTTTATGTAGATCTATATCTATGGCAAATGAAGCACAAAAAAGATGCACGTTCAATAAAGGGTATTGACAACCTCATCAAAATCCTATCCTAACACGCACTGTTATGGATCTGAAAACATTCCGTTAGAGGCCACGTTCAAATGACCTCTACTGTGCATCTTTACTGTGTATCTATGTAAAGTAGTGGAATGTTATATGGTTCTGATTTAAACGAGATAAGGGGATTGGTGTAATAAATTACCCCAACCATACATAGGATACCATCCAGGCCTGGCAGTTCCTTAAAAATCACCTGTCATGAAAGCTCGGTCATTTCCGTTTTTCTCCGGTAGCATAATGTCCGAGGTGATTAGATTGCGCAACCATGTGTTACACATGGCAGGTTCTACAATGATGGACCTTGATAGTCTAAGCATAAGGTCCAATATGTACATGTTTGTCGATGAATTATCAAAAGCATCGTCTTATGGTTTACGAATGAATGTCCAATCAAAATAAAAATAGTATATAAATCATAAGCAAAATATAAAATAAGAAAATAATAAATAGACACGCACTAACCTTCAACAATATTGATAGACCGCATATATATTTCAACTTTTTCGACAACACCGGATATTCCAAACTGCATGATCCAATATGAGTACTCATTGGCTGTGTGACTGCATGAACCACCATAGATATAACCATCTGTATTACCATCCAACGCTTTATCAGCAAAATACCCGGGATGTGTGGATGATTGATAGGCAGTGGCGTTTTTCTTCAGATCCATTTCTGTTTTACCTAAATACAAAGAAGACAAAAACTTCAGCGCCGATCTACACAACACCATATACAGTGCCGATCTACACTACACCATATACAGTGCCGATCTACACTACACCATATACAGTGCCGATCTACACTACACCATATACAGTGCCGATCTACACTACACCATATACAGTGCTGATCTACACTACACCACATACAGTGCCGATCTGCACTACACCACATACAGTGCCGATCTACACTACACCATATACAGTGCCGATCTACACTACACCATATACAGTGCCGATCTACACTACACCATATACAGTGCCGATCTACACTACACCATATACAGTGCCGATCTACACTACACCATATATAGTGCCGATCTACACTACACCATATACAGTGCCGATCTACACTTCACCATATAAATATTACGTCAACAACGCAGCAATTTCTCAATTCGTGATGAGAAGAAAAAAAGAAGTAATATGGTTTAAAGTAGTTCACACAATAATGTTGCACCATATGCGCCGATTCTTTATTGTAATAGTTTAAAATGTGAGTAGTTTACCCAGATATTATTTCTACTACAGAGCAATTTATCTTTTTATTTGAAGACAGCTATTCTGTCAATCAATTATTGTAGTTGTTTCAAATTCAGAACGCAGATTTGGAGAATACATGTACTGTTGCGCACATGCAATCATAGCCACCTATTTGTAAAGAGCGCTATGCCAAAATCTTGCAGATAAGATTGTGTTAGTTCTTTAACCTTTGGTTTCACAAATAGGCTTACAATTCTGACATTTACGTAGCCTAAGGTTCGAAATATGCATTAACGAATAACTAATACTGCTAAACAACTGAATAATTACTTACCATCTTCGTCCAGACGCTTGTAATATATGTTCCAACCAGGACTGGTCACTACTGTCTTGTTGATTTCGTGGAGGTGACATAATTGATGGTCACTATGATAACTCACGTAGATACATTCCTTTATTGCTTCACATGCCGTGAAACAATGTGTCATCGGCATTGACAAAGTCTTTGTGTCTATGAGTGTTTCAAATCTGGTGTCGTTATTTTCCAACTTCAGAAAATTTGCATATCGTTCCGCAAGTATCCCAGCTGGGAGACAAATGAGCATGGCGAACACTATTGAAGTCATCTGGTCAGGCCAAAAAAAAATAGCACCATTGATATATGCCATTATTGCTTACATCTCATCAATTGCTTCAATTGTTTCATAAATGAGCGCAAAATGTTCCGAGATAATTTGACAACGTATATTCCGAATGGTAGTCGCCAAGTGACTCGAAAATCGGTTTACATGAAACTAGCTTTGTAATGCACGCATCATGCCTACAGTGCCGTCACATACAAGAGGTGATATTATCTAAGCCTAAAAGCAATCAACATTTAAGTGCAAGTTTTTCTTGTCTGAATATGTTTATTTGTAGGTCGATATTATGCATTAACGAGGCAATTACATAATCCCCAAGGACATAGTTGCATTACTTATCGTATGTATCAACTACACTAACATCAACGTATACATTACTGGTAAGTCGGGTTCCGAGATAATTATATGGTTACTAATATACAATTTATGCATCAACTTAGTCTGTCTAACACACCCTATTTATTTATAAAGACAACTCCTGAATCTACTCTTCATTCGTGAAATTATTTCCCTATGCACCTTCAAACTAAGATAATCAAGCCGGAATAAAATCTAGCTAGAATTGAACAAAAGTGTTATTTGATTGATACATATATTATCTAGTCGGATAGCCAGACTAGCATCAAATATACAGTATTACTTTGATATCTCGAGGAGACATCGGGAAAGGTGCAATGCTCGATTTAAACCATGTGCTCGAAATACTGATGCTCATCAAATAGATGGAAATATGCCGGAACTTAAAAACTTGCTCGACAAAGACCATGTGCTCGTATTATCGGTGCTCGTCATAACGAAGTTTTACTGTATAACCAAAAATCAAACCACAGATTTGAAAGACAAAAATACTGATACTAGTATTGTGTTATTGATGTAGGGCCAAATAACCATATTGTATTAGGACTCCGTGTAGCATTTCAGATTTTTCTTGTGCATCGTAATGTGTTTGTCCTTCTAAGCACCCAATTGTATAAAGCTTGGTGAAATTTTAACCGTAGTTCAACTAACCAAACTGGTTAACGGTTAAAAATCTGGTTAGGTAACCAGATTGGTTACCGGATTGTATAAACGTAATAAACCGCGTGGTTACCTAACCAGACTTTTAACCATGGTTAAAGTAACCAGAATGTTTTATACACTCGGGTTTTCCGATTTGATCAGAAAATTAACCATTTGGTTAAATTTAACCGTGGTTAAAATTTAACCAAGCTTTATACAATTGGGTGTTGACGTGTACTTGTTTACTGTGTTTTCTGTATTGGATATTCTTTGCTTTGTTGTTTCTGTCTAATGCTACCTTCTCTGTCCTATTTATCATTATCTTGTTTTAGAAAATGTCTTCTAAAGTTTCACACAAAAAATCAGGTATTCAGGTCGAATAATGTACGCTGCACAACTTTATTTACAATACACAAAGAATATATCATCAGGGGCCTCATTCACCAACTTTGTTAGTCTAAAACTCAGACATACAATTTATATTGTGAAGTGTTCTAATATCGCTCATGTTATAAATAAATGTACATGCATGTGCATATAGAAGCTCTCAATGTTAAAGTATATATAGCTATATTCTAACAGTCATTCAATGTCAAAATAATTACTTGCATTGTTTTTAGTATGATACTAGACTACCTTAATTGCAAATTAAAACTTTAGATGGGTTCCGTGTACTTTGATTCAATCCTCAAAAATAGACGATTCTTATAGTTTCATAGGGTGTTCTAGAACACTGACGTATGAAAATGGACAGTTCGCATGTCCAATAAATCACAGAGAGCGTTTCTGTTAAAGCTGAAGCGAAAAATGATCTAATGGATATGACAGCATAATTGTTTTTCAGTTTTTTAAACTTTAAAAAATATCGTCCGATATAGCTCTATACACTTTAAGTCAAAGTCTAGCTCAGTGTAGTTGTGTTGTGGTGTTACTGCTGGTTAAGTTGAGTGCTACATTCCCTGTATGATTTCCTCATACCTTTTTACAATGTTGGTGATTAAGGCCTAAAAGTTTCGTATGAGGCAAATGGATCAATGGCGATTGCCAATAGTAGGGCACAAACCAACGCCAAATAGCTACGGTGGTAGCGCCTAGCCACACACACAAGGGTCAGACACAGAACAAGCCTCCAACATTCTCAAAAAAGACACCTTTAGCAAGCCCACACACAGGACAGAAGGCTTATAGATAGAAAGTTGTGTCAATGGTTGTAAGGATACACTTTAGTTCATGGATCACATATGAGAGGGGCTTTTGGCAAAAAGTCATATGTTTCGACTAGGCCATTATGTTTAGGACACTCGTGTGAGAAATCCTGAACAAACCGTGGATTCGTACATGCAAGCCCAGGCCCGGTGATTATAAATATTTCTGATTCTCATACTCCATGCTCCATGTTCAAACTTTAAAAACATATTATTTTAGAATGTTGCATCAAAACCAACACCAACTTGTAGCAAATGATCTAATTAAGAAAATGAACTCCCATTTCATATGTTTCCATTCAGTAATAAAGAAGTTACGGCAGTTTTTGAAACTAAGAAATAGTCCAATTTGAGTACGGAGTGTGAGTATGAGTCGGAGCATGGAGTACATACTGCAATGTTTATAATTAATCACCGGGCCAGGATAGTTAATAGTGAATCTTTTGTACAAGTACGTTTCTTTTTCTTCCGGTCGTACGTTGCCGTTTCTGTTGTTCCCCATCCCATTTGTTAGCATCATTTGACTTGACAGAACAATAAAAAAACACTGAATATTCAGTATTGTTGTATTCTTTATTTTCCAAGTTTTTATTCTGGGTTTCGAAAATGCTGGACAGTATACATGTATGTTGGTAATGTTATGTCCTTATCCAACAATTTCAGTCTGTCTGAAAAATAAATAGTGCATGTATATTTATAATGTAAAATAAGTATAAGCAACACCACTTAAACTTTATAATCTTAAAAGCGTCTAATGGTCATTTATAATGTAAAATAAGTATAAGCAACACCACTTAAACTTTATAATCTTAAAAGCGTCTAATGGTCATTTATAATGTAAAATAAGAATAGCAACACCACTTAAACTGTATAATCTTAAAAGCGTCTAATGGTCATTTATAATGTAAAATAAGAATAGCAACACCACTTAAACTTTATAATCTAATAGGGTCTAATGGTCAGTCTTCTTGATACACCAAAAAAACTCACGCGATACGCACCAGGGCACAATTAACGAAAATGGCATCTTTATAGGGAGGCTGCGTACTGGTCCCTTAAATCGTTCAACATGTAGTTGAACGTATTCAGCGTAAGTCATTTAATTAAAACCGGTCAAAAAGTAAGAATAATTGATAAAGGGAAGGTAAGCATTGACGTTTAACCAAAATCATTGCACTGTCGGAATGATGTATGCTGAGGTCCCTGTCCCGTTGGTCAACATGTAGTTAAAACAGTTTCACAAAATAAATTAAGTTGCATGGCTATATTCATTAAAATAAATATTCCCGATTTAACTATTTTGAGGCCAGTAAGTCGAGGCCACTATTAACTGAACCGGTACCATTTCTGAATATAGAGCTGCCACGAGTTCAAACTTGTTTTACAGAATCTCTTCATAATAAGGTACAACTTACTCATCTGGCATTTCACAGATGTAGAAATGTGAATGCATGCATACTTCGTCTCCCCATTTGCCGTCCGTCTTGATCACCACACAATTCTCCAGGCCAGGGTTTGAGTTGTTGGGTTCGTGTGCGTCCCAGTTTGAGAGATTTGTTGATAGATTTGCTCCAGTTGTAAGCCATCTCCAAACACCTTCTTCCAATATGTCGTTTAATCCAATATAGTAGTGATCTAAAAAAGGTATAAGGAGAGACAGGGAGGGTAGCGCTCAACCTAACCAGCTGAGAACAGAACAGAAAGCAGAAACACCACAACACAAATACATTGAGCAATGTCCACACATAAGCCAAAGAAACAATAAAAATTCCAAGACCCGCCGACAAAATGCAGGATGACCAAGTGTCACAAAGGTATTATAGAATAGCGGTTATTGTATGAGACCGAATGAAACGCAGCCAAGACATTATTTAAAATTTGAAATATCAAAGTTCTGAAATTGGGTGGCCAACACTTGATAATCGGCCATCACGAACCCTAATAACCGATAGAGAGTAGGTTATCACGGGTTTCACGCAAATACATTTCATAAACCACAAGCCTAAGAAATTGTATCTCAAAAGACAGTTTTTACTTCCCCATATTTTCACCCATTCAAAATATATTCTTTTATCTCATGAATGAGTGAAAATACATTTTCGTAACATAAACACCGAGGATTTCCGATTGTAAATATTTATGTAATTTACTCGTAGGAATATGTCAGCTCACTTAGCTCAGTGCATTTTGTACGAGACCTCTGATGTCGGGGTTGTGGGTTCGAATCCCGGAATGATCAACTAAAATTATATATAAATATGTTTTCGGATGAGACTTTAAACATCATGTACTGGCATGTAAAAGAACAAGTGGTGTCACTGGAACGACCCTAGTACACCTTCAGTATCTGCACTATCCCCGAAGCCTAAAATTACTAAACTCTGCAGAGGGCCTAGCCCTTCTGGAATATTTGGTGGCGAGGATAGATAAAAGCAATAGACTAACAACGTAGAAATGATTCTTACCGGAGTTTTTTGTTAACACTTGTCCCGACAGAAATGCACTTTCTGCAGCTGTTTCGACCGTTGCCAGATGAGCACTCATCTGTTCACATATAAGCTACAAATCAAAGTATACGATACAAGCTCTTGTGCGTCCAGGATAACAAGAAAGGCGGCAACATTTAGAATAAGCCAATTAAGCAGGGGACCAGTCCGGTTAGTGTTTGTATAAATCACATTATCTTGGGTGCACTATGAAAAATATACATTTATTGTTTCCATGTTGGAAATTGAAATTTAGAGTACATCTGAAGTGACTGACGAAGAATATAAATCTTATATCTCGTTTCCACTGCTTCCCTGTCCGAATCTATTTTATTTATTTGAGCTTAAGCATTTCATTTTATGATGTGGTAGATTTCAACAAAATCAATGGAATAAATCAGCACATAATGATACTTTCAGTTAGTAGATGGAGACGTAGTAGTTTATCACCAGGCCCATTACAAACGTGTTCTCGCTCTTATACTCTACTTGTTTTGCCATAGGTAAAGTGTCATGGTGACCAAATAGAGTTGAATCAGCTTGTATTACCAAATTCAAAGAGTAACTTTCGGACAGTTTTTTCTTAAAATATCAATTTTGAACTTTCGACCTTCTTATTCTTAGCCAGTGATATATTTTACCTCTGCTAAACCATACGCTTCTTTATCGTGGCTAAAGTGGTAGCAGTGTGATCCATGATGCACAAATCCATCTGGACAGCTACTTTCTGTTATAAAGCACATACATGTATAGCAGACAATAACAATGAATAACATTTGACAAGCCAAAAAGCATTGTATGACATCACATGCAGACTCCCGGGAATGAGATTAAAATCATAGGTGGACGATATGCATGACTTTTTGTGATATGTGAAAACGCTGATGCTTTTTCTTATCAAGTCAATAATTAAAGCGATGTTTGTCTTATTTGACCAAGGCATGTGTTCTAATCGATTGCATTGGAACAAATTTCCGTGTAACCCTTACTCATTTAGAAAATGTTGTACACAATGATAATATACAGGGTGATCATTAATATATGGTAACATAAATAACTTAATAACTTTGTCTGATTTTAAGATACTATTTTTTGTTATATGCCATTGTTAAACACATACATGTAAGTTTTGTTCAGGACATAAATCATTTTCAAATATTACATATTATTTTCACAGGAGATGTTTGAAGCGTTTTCTTTAATTCTGAAAAACTGCCAAAATCATCAGCAAATGACGTCGTAAACAACCAATTAATTCCTAACATTTTACCCAATGATGCGTCCAATTTCACATTGGATTGTAGTTTTCAAATCAAGTTAATATACAGGTTTTGTATTATACACTCCTTGCTTCCTTCAGCAGAAGTCCAAAGGGTTTAAGTCCGGTGAGTATAAGTGGCAAATTGAAATGCGGTCTTTAGCGAAATGATTCCGGATCGCACAATTTCCTGGAATAACTGAAAATGTACGATTTCATCGATGACGTTATTGACATTAAGTTCGAGTAGCATGCATTTATTAGCCACATCTTACAAAAACTTGGACTCATTAGCTTTGAAATAAGGGTCAAACCACTTCTCTATCATTAAATCTGACAAAGTTATTAAAGTTATTTATGTTACCATATATTAATGATCACCCTGTATAATCCAATCTGCTGCTAAATTTGGAATGCTTATCATGTTATATGATGCATTTGATAGGCATTGTTTTTATATGGTCTTTTCAAAAGTTTATCTGTTAAGCCTTATCGACAGGGACCAAAGTAGCAAGAATATCATATAATTAGTTGTCCTTTTTCTATCCCTATATTGTGAAAGACACAAAATACACAAAACGCAGATAGCATAAATAAATGACTATTGTTATCAAAAGGGCTTGAATGCAATATCAATGTTGAACTTATTAGCACATAGACTGCAATCATTATTTGTTAATGTACACACGTTACAATATAGCAGATGTAAAATTATGATTGGTAAAAATTCCATTATTCCATCATGTTCAAATTACAAAATGAACATTCGTGGACCTTTATAAAAGTTAGAAACGTATATACAATTAACAAGTAATTAGGAATTGCAATCAATACAGAAATTTCCTACCTGTTTTCAAGGTCGGTTGTCAATGTTTCTGTTACCATGTTAACCACATAATTAGTCAGAATAAAAAAGAATAGATATGCATAATCTTTTTATCTGCGGTCCATATCCACATACCAAGCTTCAGAAATCTTTGCTTGAGTTATGACAGGATCCAGATTTTCTTGACGGACGGACTTTCTGACGGACGGACGGCAAACTTATAGTTTCCCTCCGGTTGAAAACCGGTATGGGCTAAAAACAAACGCATACTTACCTACCACCAGTAGGTGAATTGACAAAATTACCAATACTGGCACAAGAATCATAGTTCTTAATTGAAATAATTAAAATCACCAGTGTAAAGTTAGCGGGTTGAAATCTATGAACTTTTAATACTTTAAACTATAAATTTTATCTTAATTACATCTTAAGATAACCTATATACGTGTAGGTGTATACAATTAAGATGGACATAAGTGGCATAAATACTAATACTTATGTAATCAGTGATAACGTACTTATTTCCCGTGGGAGCATAACATTGTTATGCAAATATATCAAATGCTGTAAATATTGTGGAATCATACTTATTTTACGACAAAACACTGAATATGTTGATGGCTTAGAACCAGAAGGTCCGTAACTCCCACTTACGACCTTATAAGACTCATGCATATTTGAAATCTGCTTCACAATGCGCTTCTTATGAGCCTATTTTCATGAAAATCTGAAATTGTCATGTTGACCAAAATGAAGTTTTAAAAACGAGTTTTCCCGGTAAAGAGTAAATTACAGACAGTTTTCTCTTGTTTTCTCAATATAGTGATTTGGTAGTTACGACCTTCTGGTTCTAAGCCAGTGATGTGGTTATGAAAGACTTTATGATCGAACGTCAAATGATTCGTGTACCTTACATGAAGTCAACAAATTAATATCTTGCATGGAAAGTATTGCACTTTTTCTGTCAAGAGACATACGTTTATATGATGTTAGCATCGTCATGCACCCAAACCAAAAGTTTCGCCTCTGAGTCATACTTATCATAAAGACTAATATTCCATCAGTTTAAGCCAATGGAATCGAATGTTCACCAATAACGCACAGCTGATACAGATCAAGGTATACAAGTACGCACGGAAAACCTACAGCTAATGTAAAGATTCAATTTTCAAATAAATGTATAGTTTGTTACAAAAAAGCCTTAAATCCTTACATCAAAGCGTATTTCTGGTGATAAATGTTTTGTCTGTTTTAACGTCCCCGTCATACAATGACATGATGAAGTTTTGTGGTTACCCTTGGTACGTCGCCCGTGCGTTCGTGCGCACTTCGCCTAAACCATTCAGTAAACTAAAACAAGAGGGTCCAAAGGCACATATGTCGATCACCTTTTTAAAATGCACCTATCGAACGTGACATAAGACATCATTTACACATTCTAAGAAGTAAGAATAGATGATGCTACATACCACATATCAAATCTAGGTGCATTGTAGTTTAAGACAAGGAGATTTTCATATGTTCGCTTTAAGTTTATGTAAAACTGACAACCGCCTGGCGGGTTAAAAATATCACCCAAAGGGCACAATTTGAACAACCTCGGTAGAGGATGGTTTGTTGAACTATCAAAGCTCTAGTCTTATAGATGTATACAAGAAGGTTTTCAAATGTTTTCCCTATATAAGTCTCGTATGTAAAACTCTTTGTAAAATACGTGGAAACATAATAGGGTATTTTGAGCGAGTAACGAGAACAAAACCGAACATTGATTTACTAGTATTAAATATATTTCATATTTTCTACAATACATGTAGATGAAAACGTCATCTGGATCCAGGACTGGAATGCATCATCCTACAATTAGTATAAAGATGACAAACATTCGTTCAAAGATTTACAAGAAATTACAACATACAGTCATGTGCATGTATTATACATCAAACTTGTAATCACTGAAAGTTATTTATAACAGACTGATAGAGATACATATAACGCACATTTTTGTATAAGTTGCAATTATTCTAAAGAAAACAAAATCGATAAACCACATTTGTATCCCTTAAATACTGGTCTTACTATTTAAGTCAGTTTTACTACTGAAGCTTATCAAAACAGTGATAATAAACACGGAAATACAAATAAGAAAGAAATGAAAAAAACATTTTTAATGCAATAAGAAAATATATTAGACATTTTATTTATTATTTATTTCGACCCCTAAACGCGCGGTCTACCGCAAGGCTATCGGTCACAACAATCATTCTGGTTAATACGATCACTAAATATCATCCGCCAATAAAATACTAGTAGGTAGTAGGGCACAAACCAAAGCCACACAGCTACGGCGGCATCGCCTAGCTACACACGCAAGAGTCAGACATAGTACAAGCCATCCACATCCCCAAAAATGGATGCTTCAAGCGAGCCTTATATGCTCACTCCGCAATGAATGCCACACCGTGGACTTCGAATTTGGTGTAGGTTTACTTACCAATTATTACTCCATGGTTAATTTGCGTACAATTTGTGTTGCAGAAATCGGATGTACAACAATGTGTACATGCGGGCAAATGTCGAACACTCAACTTCTTATTCAACGTTTGCTCATCGACAGTGCGTTTTGTTCTCCGACATACCTGCAATATGAAAGGTGTATCCATTAAACGATGTTAAACTTCTGTGTTAATCAGGGGTCATAGTTTTGTAAAAATGTTGGATATTGATATTTGGCATTGTCAATAGAAGGTATTGAAGGAAGTATACAGGTGTGCTAACTTTGAAAGTATGGCCTTGCTGCACTTTGAAAATAGTTAGGTTACAACAACTTGAACGTTTTGGTTAACCGTTTCTTAGAAACTAACTATGTCAATCAGAATCAGTGGCCATTATTCTGTTTAAATATGGGATAATAACACATATTTATGATGATAAACAAGTAGTCAAACAATTGTGAAAGCAATGCCTTCCTTACTGGATTTCAAAAATATTTGAGGTTTAACGAACAAACGGACGGACAAGCGGACAAACGAACAGACTCTGGTATAAATTGAAACAGGAAAATAAAACATATCGCTGGCTTAGGAGGAGGAGGTCGTAAGTTCAAAATCAATCTTTGGAGAAAACAAGAACAACTGTTCGAATATTAATCTTTACTTATGGTAAAACAAAGCTGTGTAAACTACAGTTTGGTTAACATGACAAGTTCCGATTTTCATGTAAATAGGCTCATTAGAAGCGCCTGGCAATGCCAATTGTAAATATGTATCCGTACTTACAACCTCTTCTCATTCTAAGCCAGCGATATGTTCCGCACATATTTACCTAATTCAGCAAGCATAAATAATTGTATTAATCATATCGTCAACACGTGATTGCCAGAGTGAACATTATGATGTGGTGGCGAGAGACACATAATATAAATAATTGCATAATTACGTTCGAGTGGACGCATCCCATTGCATAGTTGAAATCATTCGGTCCCCAAACATACTTTTCAATCATGCAAACCTATAAATAAACTCATCTTGTGAATAATGTAAAGCAATCTTTCATCTTGAGAACTATATAAAACAATCCAAGATTGCCTCATCTTGAGAACTATGTAAAACAGTCAAAGATTACCTCATCTTGTGAACAATGTAAAACAATCAACGATTGCCTCATCTTGTGAACAATATAAAATAATCGAAGATTACCTCATCTTGTGAAGAATGTAAAACAATCAAAGATTACCTCATCTTGTGAAGGATGTAAAACAATCATATATAACCTCATGTGGTGAAAAATGTAAAACAATAATATGTTATCTCATATTGTGAAGAATGTCAAACAATCAAAGATTACTTCATCTTGTATACAATGTAAAACAACCAAAGATTACTTCATCTTGTATACAATGTAAAATAATCAAATATTACATCAACTTGTGAACAATATAAAACAAGTATCAAAGATTACCTCATTTTGTGAACAAACTTCAACGGAGTGGCATTCATCCGCTTCTCCCACGTGATTACAGTCGAAGCAATATGGACCTCTCACAGACAATGCTTGTATTCCTTAAACAAACATAGAAACAATGCATCAAACGTTTTGTTATTGTGCAGCTTAGAGTTGTCTCCGAATAACACGATCCGCTCTGTCCAGAAGATACGTACATCATTACCCGTAATGCCACCGACCACTCTGATCACCTGACGGTTATGGCGATCGCTTGTCTGCCAATGACACTTGTGGTAGAACGCAGTTGGCCAAGGACTAAATACACTCAATTTGAAATATTATAATAGAGTCTACGTGTTAAGAACATTGGTCATGTGCGGTCAATGGCTGTACGTTTGAAACATTCGGCGGGGACAAAAGACACTTCGTTAATACATTGTAGTAGAATGACATAGGTTATTGTTACGTGGGTAGACTAGAGATAATAGAGAGGTTGCGAAATTGAACGTCAACGTGTACGTGTACGAGTGAACTACTTTTTGAGCAAATCGTCATCCAGGTATGTGTAGGGCTTACATGTTAAAACCGTGTAGTGGGACTTGTAGAGGTATGTGTACCACATCACACATGTATGCGTAGGCACGGATAAATCGTTTTATCAAAAGAAACATGGACTAATCAAACTATACAAACACTCATTTCGATTCATGGGGAAATCGTGCTATAACTGTCACGCGATTTTATACGTACACGTTATCTTTCGCAAGCAAATTTAAATTGCAACGCGTACGAGTACGTGTACGGGTATCTACACGTACACGTACCCGTACACGTTGCTTTCGCAACCTCTCTAATGATAAACTACGAACCTTCGTCTCCACAACCTTGCAACGTGAGTAGACTAAAGATAATGATAAACTACGTACCTTGGTCTCCACAACCTTGCATGTTACAGAAGTTGGCATCATCACAGCAATGTAGACATTCAGACTGACCAGCTACAGGTATGCATACCTACAATATAACAACCGCCGTTATCGCAAACCCAAAGACAATAAAATATAACAATGCAAGTCCAAAAATGCCAGTCATAACATGCCAGTCATAACATGCCAGTCATAACATGCCAGTCAAAACATGCCAGTCATAACATGCCAGTCAAAACATGCCAGTCATAACATGCCAGTCAAAACATGCCAGTCATAACATGCCAGTCATAACATGCCAGTCATAACATGCCAGTCATAACATGCCAGTCATAACATGCCAGTCAAAACATGCCAGTCAAAACATGCCATTCATAACATGCCAGTCAAAACATGCCAGTCATAACATGCCAGTCTAAACATGCCAGTCATAACATGCCAGTCAAAACATGCCAGTCATAACATGCCAGTCCAAACATGCCAGTCATAACTTGCCAGTCAAAACATGTCAAAAAGTTGATAATCTACTACACACGTGCAGACAATTTGAAGTAGTACAAAAACGGTGACAGCACCTGAGTACACATACAAAATACAGCCACAGAGCTTTATTACCACAAAGAAAATGGATTACAAGCAAGAGACATGCTTGCAAATTAACACTGTACTGAAATGAACAAGATTGTAAGCAATCACTTTATTGAAATGAAAATAATTGCAAATGATATCTCCACTGAAATGAAGACGATTGGGAATGCACCGGATTGCACAAATATATCACACGAAAGCTTATAAACATTGTTTAAGCATATCTTTTTAGATTAGATTTATAAACACAAAGGGTGTATTGCAAACGATAACTTTACTGAAATAAAAACGCTTTCAAATGATAACTTTACTGATAATAAGTTAAGTTAAGTTACCAATTTTCTAGGGCTCTTTTCAGCTGTTAGGCCGCTCAAGCACCCTTTGACATTTTAACTCCCCTGGTTATTGGGCTACATATGGAAACCTACACTCGTGTCTCCCTGGGGAGACTATTTCTCTCCTGTGGTGTGGCAGCCAACATCGATCTGCGGCGCCCAGGAATATACACTGCCCTCACAGGTACCATTTTACACCATGGTGTAGTGGAGCTGTCGGTCTTGCTGAGAGATTTTAACCAGTGGTCCAGAGGGGGATCGAACCCGGGACCTCTCGATCCCGAAGCGCGCGCCCTACCTCTAGGCCACCGCTCCCCACATGAACATAATTGTAAATGATAACTCCACCTAAATGAACATAATTGCAAATGATAACTCCACCTAAATGAACAGGGGTGCAAATGAAAACGTTACTGATAATGAACATTATTTTAAATGATAACTCCACCTAAATGAACAGGGGTGCAAATGTAAACGTTACTGATAATGAACATAATTGTAAATGATCCACTTAAATGAACAGGTTTTTTAATGATAACTCCACTGAAATACCCATGGTTGTAAATGATAACTCCACTGAAATGACCATGATTGTAAACGATAATTTCACTGAAATGAACATAATTGTAAACGATAATTTCACTGAAATGAACATAATTGTAAATGATAACTCCACTGAAATGACCATGATTGTAAACGATAATTTCACTGAAATGAACATAATTGTAAATGATAACTCCACTGAAATGACCATGATTGTAAACGATAATTTCACCTAAATGAACATAATTGTAAATGATAACTCCACTGAAATGACCATGATTGTAAACGATAATTTCACTGAAATGAACATGATTGTAAACGATAACTCTATTTGGTCCCAAATGACGTCTTGGAATCTTTCTTTTTTCTCCTCTCCGGAGGACCAGCAAAAATAGTAAAAAATCTCGTGAACCTAAAACTATGAAATCTTTGCGTAACGTATACAAATACCTCTCGATCCATGCAGCCAGATCTGTACAGAAGTTCTCCATATATACTGTTATACTTTTCAACGTAACACATCTGTAATAAAAAGACGATACATAATTGACCTTTCAAACTATTGTCACAATCTTGTTAGGGATTTTGTATCAAATATTTGGCTAGTACAACTTCGGTCTTTTCGCCTGTAGCAGGTTAAATAACGTGTCATGCAACAATCCTAACTCATACCTTTCTTCAACTGTTACAGCTATATCGATGTCTTAGAATAAGATGGTCGTATTAACTAAGTACACTATCAATAGTTTGGAAAAACAAGCTTTTACAACTTGAGTTTGGTTACATTGACAACTTCGAATTTTATTTTCATGAAAAAAGTTCACAAGAAGCGCCCTATTATGAAGCATGTAAGATCGTTAGTAGTTACTAAAGTAACGGAGTCCGTGCGTCACGCTCCAAGTCCCACTAAATTCTGTTTGAAACCTCATGAACTTATACAGCATATATTAGCGTTTACTTAGGTTATATAATACATAAAATAAAATCCTACTTTCGTTCTCATGCCCTATCTTTTTTATTAAACGCGTTGACAAACGCAATATTACACTGGACAGAGACTGAGCACTCATTCAAAACCATCTAAAACCTATAACTGCAAACCAAAATTGTAATATCGCTGGTTTAGAATGAGAAGGTCGTAAATACAAAATCGATATATTGAGAAAACAAAGAAAAAACTGTCTGCAATTTACTCTTTACTTATGGTAAAACGAGCTTTAATATCTTCATTTTTGTCAACATGACAAGTTCCGATTTTCATAAAAAAGGCTCATTTGAAGCGCCTGGTACTGGAGATTTCACAAATGTATGAGTCCTATAAGGGCGTAAGTAGTAGTTACGACCTTCTCATTCTAAGCCATCGATATATACATGTCTAATTGAGATGTCTATAAACCAGCTACATTGTATCCACTCAATATTGCCTGCGAAACAAGCATTTTTTCTTATATTCGTTATCATACACATACCTGGTCGGCAGCACAGGTTGTCACGTGATCACAATACTTTAAATGAGGTATATCTCGACAGTTGAAACACCGCATGGTACCTACAAAATACAACTCAATAAATTAAAATCTGATTTAAATCTCATAGTGTCACAAAAGTACCCCGATTGACATTTTAGGTCTTTATATGTTTAAATGTCATTCTATTCATATAATATAAAATAAGTGATATATATGTTATGGTTGAATAAGCGCGCCAGTTTACTTGCGCCACTTAGTCATATTTTATTGGTTAATGTGCCAATATTGTGGTACTTTTCCGAGGTATTAGTGTGCCATAATTATTTGCGCCAATGGAAAAATTCCTTTGCGCGCAAGACTCTATATAAAGCAAATGCCATATTACAGACCATTACTATTTAGATAAGATTCTTTGGCTGCGGTCACTTTATTCAAAATTTAGAAATTAAAAATACATTGTCATTATTAAAAATAAAAGAACTTTAATTAGAATTAATAAAAGTGTTAAATTGAATATGTGTTTGATTGAATCAGTTTCAATGTTAACTAAAGACACAAAAAAGGAATTAAACAAAAAAGAAATAATTCCAATGTGGCTTCAGAGAAAATTCAAACTTTATACAGTCCTCAACAAGAAAACTACAAGAAGTCGCCACATTGTTTGGTCCCGCGAACCGGATAAGAACTCAGGATTTAAAAATTCAGGATACATAATTCAAGATTAATACTAGGCAAGGCAAGGCAAGGCAAGGCAAGGCAAGGCAAGGCAAGGCAAGGCAAGGCAAGGCAAGGCAAGGCAAAAGTTTAAGGCTATGCCAGCATCCAGATTTTATTGACGGACGGTCTGATAGACGGATGAATTGACGGATAGGCAGAGTGCAAACCTGAAGCCCACTCCCTGCACAGCCCACACATTGATACATATTACATGTATTCGTTTATGAGTTATCACCATTATATTAATCAAATAATACTTAAACTTTATTTTGTCACTCAAATTATATTCATGGTTATAAATACAAATACATGTTTTTGAATGCAGATTTGAGGATTTTGTTGTTTATGTTTGCCTGAACATTCTGTTATTTCTGTTATTTCGCTGCCAGGTCGTTAAATGACAACTTCCGCCATGGAGAATAAATTGTTTACTTTTATTCGGGAGTAAAACACATAAACAATGGGAAATATATTTTTACCATTGGTTGCTGTTGGCAATTGCGTTGTTGTTGTTGTTGCTGGTGCCTGGGTAGTTGTAATGGTAGTTGTTGTTGTTGTTGTGGTTGTGGTGGTGGTACTAGTCGTTGTTGGTCTCCAGCAAGCTAAATGTATCAGACAATGTGTGAGCTACACTCATCAAAAAATAAAAGTACTCATTTCTGCTTTCGGTTTGATACTTTCTCAAAGATTGATAGACAACGAAAATATATTTTAAACCTTTACGAATATACTTACAAAATATACTTAAGACATATTTGAATCTACTCTTAATAAAAAGTAACACACACGAAAGCAATACTTGTACAAATGTATTTGCGATGTGTCCCAAGAGCATACAGTGTACATGTACACTAGTTCACTTATGCACCAGTCAGCTGCATCCCGACAACTAAATACATGTATTGTCCCCGGGTTAATTGCAAAATCCAACATTCCCCGGCAGTGTGGGGGAAATAGAAGGTAAAACCACTACCGCTTCCCCGGCCGTCCAACGCCCATGCCCGGGGTATGGGCCGTGGATGAAACTGACTGGTGCATTACTGAACTAAGAAATGCAAGAAATAATTCGATAACAATTGAAATATATTTTATTGCCGTAAGACACAAGAAAAAAGTATTATAGCTGGTTGGGCCTACCTTCATTTGATAGATGGAAACTCAATGGGTAACCATAAGCAACGGCATTCCCTACCGTGTTGCTGTAAAGCGTGGCCCCAAAACGACTTCCTGAAGGATGCCTGAGTGTATGCTGCATACCATACGCTTTGTGGGTGATATTCAGAAAGGCAATCGTATAATTGTCGTAGGGTGGAGGTACTTGTACTTTGATGCCAGAGTAAGCAAATACTCTTGTGTGGTCTAGTATAATGTCTGCAATGTCTACTGTAAGTGCTGTAACTGCTAATGTGGCGTCCCATATCTCACTAGAGAATGGTAAAAAGTCCGTAACAAACTCGTACTCGGATTGATACTGTGTCATAGACTGTACTGTTGTCATGAATGGATCACCACTTAAGTTGTCACTATCATCATCTCCATACTGTATCACACTGATTGGTTCCGGTGAGGTAATCACCATCGGTCTTCCTTTCGATTCGTGTAATGTTGTGAAATGGTTACCGGTGAGAGAACCGGACGTGCTTGGTGTGTAGTATGCCCCTGCTGCCGTGTTTGTACCATTACCATACACTCGAATATAATATCCTAGTCGTGGATGTAGATTTGGAACTATATAAGTATGACCCCAATATTTAACTGGAATCATTTGTTCCACTATAAATTGATAATCCCCCGCCCCTCTGGGAATTCTTGCATCTTCGGCACCTGATATTACAGCTATTGGTTTATCACTCGTAATGATACTGCCACTTAGGTCAGATCCTGACATGTATTGGTATACATTATGCTGGTTAAGGGTAGTTGAAAGTTGTCGTCCAGGTGTTCCATTCTCATACAAATACTGTTGAACATGCGTATTGTTCTCCATAGCAACGATAAGGAATCCAGAATATTCGTTATACGGTGTATAAGATGACACTACGTATCTGTTCCCTAGAGCAGACATTGGTAATGCTAAAAACCCTTCTACTGCATCGTTACCGTAGTGTGGTAAAACACTTACGCTGCAAGGTGAATCTGAAGTGACTATGATTGCCTTGTTGACAGTGCCAGAACTTCGATGTTGTATGGATGCGGAAACATTGACTATGATGTATTTATCAATCGTGTAGTTATCCAATTTGGACAAATAAGGAATTTGAACGGTCACATGAGCTATGCCACTCGTGGATATGTGTACCGCAATATTATCTGGGGTGGCGTATGACTTTGGAATGGCGAAAACAAACTTTCTTCCCATTGTTGCTGCAAAATGTCGGTATAATAGAAATTATAACCATAACACATAACAATTATATTGACGAATAACATTACATAGAACAATATATAGAGGATATTGTATGAGTGCTATTTTATACGAGATTTATTAAAGAAGTTGACAAACTTATATGAAAACTCGTATATAAATTGCACGAATGTAAGCTTCTATTTATCACATAACATTAGAGAACGCTCATTAACGTTCTAAACGCTGAAGTACGCTAAATAGGTTTAATTCAAAATTTAGCGTTACAATGCGCGCAACGTCATGACGACGTTAGTATTATACTGGGGTCGTATCAAGGTACGGATTGATTTGTGTCACGTCACTTTGTACCAACCATCCAACCAAGGTCAAGCGTATTTAAATATTTATGTAACGGGCTTGGAGTATAAGTCGATGATGTACGTTGTACAAATAGATCGATGCGAACTACAAACTACAAGTAACTACACTTATAGGTCAAGATGTATACATCAAAATTAACTGTCTGTATGCACCTTTTAAAGTGTATAGAGATATATCGGGCGATATTTTTTTAAAAGTTTCAAAAACTGAAAAACAATTATGCTTTCATATCCATTAGATAATTTTTCACTTCAGTTTCAACAGAAACTCTCTTTGTGATTTATTGGACGCTCGAACTGTCCATTTTCATACGAAAGTGTCCTAGAACACCCTATGCAATCATAAGAATCGTCTATTGAATCAATGTACACGGAACCCATCCAAAGTTTTAATTTGCAATTACGGTAGTCTAGTATCATACTCAAAACGATGCATGTAATTATATTGACATTTAATGACTTCAGAATATAGATCTATACACCTTAACGGACATGATACTCACGATGCATTTTGAATGCCCCTCCGTCAGTAAATAAAACACCGGTGCAAAAACTCCCTTGTATACGAGATGACTGTAAAGTTATATCTTACTTGTTTCGTCACATGTTGTTGATGCCATAGTCACCACATAACTTGCCACCATATACAGCAGCACCTGCGAACCATGTACAAACTAGAAATGTGTCCATGGAATAGTTATAGTAAAAGTAACAAAGGGCCGTTACTCTAGCTTAATCCATCAATCATTCCATCCCTTACGGTGAACTTCACATTAAGGTTGTTAATCTACGAAAGTTTACTACTTAGGAACATATTACACTGAACCATATTTACAATCTGCACCAGAAGGCTCTTCATATGAGCCTCAATCGCAACTTGTCATGTAACTGATCAAAATGAAGTTGTAAAAGCTTGCTTTACCATAAGTAAAGAGTAAATGTCTGACAGTTTCTTTGTTGTTTTCTCAAAATAGCAAATTTGTACTTACGACCTTCTCATTCTAAGCCACTGTATCATTGTTCACGAAAAGAAAAGTAAACATTTATTTTGTAAAATTTATATGTTTTTCGTTTTAGTCTTTGTCAGCGTGTAAGGCCAGCGATATGTACAAAATGAATTAAGTAATGTACTTACAATCATTGCCATTGTTGTTTCAATTATCCACTACAGGTATAAATATGGTCTCAAACAATGGAATGAAGGACAAAGATAAGACAGGATATGTTTATATACAGTTTACATGTTATATATATACGTATATACACACTTTTATCTGTCATTTCGATGAAAAAGTCCAGATGACATAGCAGTTTGCTCCTAGATAATGATAATACAAATGCCTAATTAATGATTCATCATTGTGAAATTGACATGTCTCATTGTTTTAAGGCAGGGCACAGAGTTCGTATGAGGTCGTTTTTCCAAAGTGTTGTTTATCAACAATTTATTTCAAATACTTGGTGATAAGGCGATTACCACAAATATTTCGCTCACTGTCAAAATTGCATACTTCTGACAAGACAGAAACACCGTATATTTCTGTAAACAAGTTGAAAATGATGATGGGCATATATGTTAGTTAAAGTTTAAACTATGTAGGGCGGAGGGAGGGGGGGGGTTGGGGGTCGGGCAAGCATATTTGTTAAAGTTGGAACCAGGACATTCCGCTTTAAGCAACTACCATTAGGGTGGGCATTTATATTTAGTAAGCCCAAAATTTATAGATAGTTTGCATAGCTGAAACTAAGATCATTCACATCAATTTTTAATAGTTAACTTAACACACAAACAGATGGCTTTAGACCATGTCTGCTGGTGGGCTGTGGTAGAAATACTATGCCATTGTAAGGGTGAGAAGGATTAAATAAGATAAAGATAACCCTTGATAACGATGTGCTTCACCTATGAGTCTTGATACAGCACTGTGTCCGTTTGAAAATACGGGGTTTGCCGAACGCTAATGCTAATTTTAGAGACTGTAAGCAATGGGAGAACACTCTGGTGGTATTGTATCTTGTTGTATTAGTTTTCATTTGCAATGATTGTAGTTCTTGTTTATATAGTTGCGTTTGAAAAATGTGTTGGGCTGGTACACACAAAGCATCTTTGTAGAAAACTGAAAAATGTGTACTGCAAGTTTTTTCTACACATGTTATGGTAGAAGCACTAAATATAGCACATGTTCCCATGATCGAATTGTTTAACTAAAAACGTCCAACAAATAGTGTCCAACAAATAATGTCCGTCAATACTTCTTTTTGAATAGCGTTGGCCTTATAACTTGACAAACCACTGCTGTAAGAGGATAGACAATATCTGATATGTCATAAATACAATTATGACGTATAGACAAATACATGTATAAACATTGCGATATTATTTAACTTCGAAAACATGAGAACGCGTTGTTAACATACAGCAATAAAATGTATGCGTTATGCAACATCAGAAAAGTTCTTGAACTTATGCCTTGATTTCGCTGACACTTATGTGACATCAGTGATGGATGTATTCCCGATTTGATAAATGGGCATCAGAAGGCTTTGGGAAAAGGGTCATCGTGGTCAAGAGTAAGCGTCGGGGTATCCATGGGAAAAGTTGTGATATTCCTGTTCCAATGACTCCAGAAGCTTATTCATTTAAATCGGGAGTACATCGCCGAAGCAATAAAATGCACAGCGGGACCACGGCATTATAAGCACATTCTGATATGTGTGCCTCCGTAGCTCAGTGGTTAGTGCGCTTGCCGTCTAATCCGGCGACCTATGTTCAAATCAAGATGGAGGTACATACATGTATATATGCCTGACATGTTTCAGTAGAAATAAAGCAAAAAATAAGGCTATGTTCGGCATAATTCATATATAGTAGAATTAGTTAGGCAGTTGTACGCTATATAATACAATCCAATCTACTTTGCAGTCATTCCTAGACTTTGACGTTCAGTCAATATGCATGTACGATGATTACAACGCTTGATGTCTAGCTAGCTGCTGTTTCATTACGACTCAATTTGTTTGACTGTCACACAGATTATCTTGTCATCTATCATTCAGGGCGGACGCACACATATATATGCCTGCCATATTCAGTAGATCGCTGACTGGCTAATAAAGTCTATGCTCGGCATTCGGCGCTGTCTTCGTAATAACACAAAAATATTACCACAACAAAGTAAAGGCTTGGCTTGGCATTGATATAATTCACTGGCTTAGAATGAGAACGTTGTAAGAGATTCTTACGGACCTACACGACCCGTACATATATACTAAATATACTCAATTTACACCTCATATGCTGTTTTATTGTGTGACATTTGAAATTTAGGGTCACTTTAAATGTGCTTTAATCACGAGTTTTTATACGCATTAACTTCTATATTGACTAGCAATAATCAGGCAGAAGCTTCAAACTAAATTTTGTGAAAATTTGACGATATTAAGAAAATTCACAATGTAGCGTTAGAAGTGTCGTTAAGTGTATGAGCTATAAGGTCAAGTAAGCAATACGTTAACAAACTAATCATACAAGTTAAAAAAAGGTATGAGGAAATCGGACAGGGTAGGCGCTATACTTATCCAGTGGAGCACAGAAACAGTAACAATAGAATATAACACAATTACACGTAACAATGCTCACAGAAAACTTTACGAAAAAAGTTCTTGATGGATGACCTAGTTTCACAAAAAATATATAAAAAAAACGATAACCCTAAGTGACCAAATAAAACGCAGATATGACCGGACCTATGTTATGCATTCGCTACATGGACGGTGTAACAAGTTTGGGATAGGAGTCACCACTAGGTTTTCGAGGATGCAACGCTCCATACGTTCGGTATAGATATTGTAATACGGTGTAGGTGTGACAGCGGCAGGATTCATGTACGGATGTTATTACAAATGTACCTGTTTGTCAATCACTTCCAGGACAAAGTTTACACTGTCATCCGACTATAGAAATTGAATTACCTGCATGATTGCTATATGGCTGCGTAAAACTCAGTGAGCAAGGACACCCGCTATACAAAAAATGAGAGACATATCGACGCTAAGCCTTGCAATAATCGTAATAGGTGAACAAGAGTGATACATAATTACATGGCATACATATAAATATTGATATATAATTGTCTGTATAACACGTCAACAAAAATTGATAAAACACAGTGAGTAATTTGTCGGACGATCGACATGCTGGTTTAACGACCAGAACAGACGATAGTAATGAGTTTAACATGTATTTGTTCACCTTTTTTGGAAACAATGGTAATTTTTTTCTCGTTCAACTAGAGTATATTTTCATCCGAAACAATTTGCTAGTCTGGGAACTTGACTAACCACTGATGTATGAGGATCGGTACATTCGGGGCTTTATTCAATGTATTCCTGCAGATCGGATGTTTACACATCAGTGAACGTCAACAAACGTTCGTTTAATCCTATAATATAACAATTATGCACTCCATTTTTGAGGAAGGGGTATAATTATATTGCGTTGTCCATGTCGTCCGGTTTGTCGGTCGATCGAGTGGATTACCAAATGGTAAAACGTTAAACCATATGATATTAAAACTTTACATGCAGGTTTGTCACCGGCATCAGTAAACGGCCCTTAATAATATTTGCAGGTTGGCAGCCATTTTAAAGATTGAGGCCACCGTTCCCTTTCCCATTTCTTACTTATAAGCTGCCGTGTGGACATACAAATGTTACTGTGCAATCACACATGTCCTATTATAATTTCATAGCTGTACAATCAAGACCTTTTAATTTCTAAATGACACTCCACTATTTGCAGCTATGTTGTATACTATTCTTGACTGGTCTACTGGACAATCACGGTACACAAGCTGACACTATTTAGTACTTCCTATATTTTAATTATATACTTGACATATATAATGGGGCAGTGAGTACCGCCCTCCACAGAAGAAACTGAGTGGAGAGTTTGTAAAGAAATTTTATTTCATATAAATTTTTGTATAAAGCGTCCATGGATAAACCTACGATCTCCCACACTCTAAGCACATGCCTTACCATTAGTACCTCTAATTTACTAGAATCGAGGGAGTTTACGAGAATTTACCCAAACTATAAGTGAAGCAGGATTGTTCATAGGAAGTTCCATAATACAGACACTAGTATTTGGACGCAATTTGCCACTGTAATGGCTTATTTGGCAACGAATGTGTTTTTTTTTATTGTTCAATGATGGTTATAAAACTGTCCTGTCGGCACATTATACGGCAGCCAGACTTGTAATCATGGCCATAATTATTTCGGAGTACTAGATCATACGTAAGACCTGCATTTAATCAGTATACTTTATACTTGTATTACATTAAATTTGGACGTATGTCAACTGCAAAGCCTTTGTTCCATTGAGCATCCTTTGTTTCAGCAATGTGCTCCTAATGGAACTTAATCAGCTTCGGGAGGCATCGGGATGGAACAGAGTCCTTGAGATGTTGGGGGAGGGGAGGAGCTTTTGTGAGTTCAAAAGACAATTTGTAAAATCGGGAGTCATTGGGAGAAGTCTCTTTGTGTTCCCGACTTTATGTATCGGTTCAACTGCATTGGTATTTTTTCTGCCCATAGAAATAAGGTTCCCGATGGCTGAGTGGAGCTCAACGAGGTCTTGTTGAAGCATCGAAATGTCTTTTGACATGAACTTACATCGCGAGTACATCATTAAATTTCATTGGATACGAACATTCGGTGACACATACGCGGTATAGGGATTTACTACCCGAATAATGGCTGATATTCATTGCGGATGATTCATAGGGTATCGGTTGGCATAGTGAGAAATCACCATGTACGTTATATACATGTATACGTCGGTCCAGATGTATCGGAGATGTACTCCCGATGACCATTACGAGCTACGGGTGGTCGAGTGGGGGAGCACATCGAAGGTCATTGGGAGAAACTATATGTAATTCCAAATCTGCGATTAGGGTTAGGATATGTTATTTATCAAACCTCTTTGTATTTGCGCATTGATACATTTTACAGAACTATTGTCCTCAAATCATTTTATATTTTAACCTGATACCCGTTAATAATTTAGTTCGTAAATTTATCAATGCCACATTTCACCTTCTGTTCTATGAGATAAGAAACCTCCCTTGATATTTTACATGAAAAACACACCTAAGAATATACCAGATATGAGAACTGTTAATGCCTACATGGTGAGTTTTAAAATGACACTGATGTCGTTGTCAGACACATGTACATCATCAAAGACGCACGAATGTGAAGCAATTTCACGAGCGCAAGATTATTTATAACGCGGGCTTTTTGAACAGTGATCACAGTGATCACATCACGTCTGTACGGTATATATTGATCTGTGAACTACGGAACTCTGTACGGCATATACAGTTATAACTTGTCGTCATACCTCGTTCTGTAGCGAGGCCGCTTTACCAATTGAGTGATGCCTGATTCCCTCGGATTGATTTTTCGCCGTCATAGAAAATGTTGGAACTGAATTATTGCATTGCTTTTTATTGTAGAGAGTGTTCTTGTCTCGGTATGACGGTCAACAACTACTGTTTTGAATCAACGTATCGAATTTGTTACAGGAACGGGATATAAGATTGCACATTCACTTCTTAAGTTTCTCGTTAATATATTCAACGCCACGCGCTATTTCTCCTGTGACTGGAAATTCGGTAACTAATTAGATTTTTTGTGTACTTTAGTATTTCTAGGTGAAAGTATTTTCTCCAGACAAACCCCAGCTATTGGCATCAAAAGTTTGTTGAAATGAGCATCTCAATTTTCAACTTGTTTTTCGTGTGTGTTCTCATTCTAAATGTTTCATATGGATTTAAAAGTAAGAACCTTACTATAGGCGGAATATTCCCCATGTCCGGCAGTTGGGCTGGAGGCCAGGGTTGTCTACCCGCTGTGGAAATGGCGTTAGAAGACGTCAATGGACGTGATGATATACTACCCAACTACAGACTCAATATGGATTACAATGATAGTCAGGTAAGTCGTTTTTTTCATTTTTAAATTTAAATTGTTGTCACGTGACCAACAGCTATTTATAACGTCACATAACGTGGTGACGTCACGTCATGAACTGGTGACGTATATTAGTTCCGTTTAATGTTCATATCAACATTGTACATTATATTCACAGTTATTTTGTATTTCCTTAAACCAATTATTTTCGTATGCATTAACATTCGTGGATTTTGGTTAATTGTATTTTAGCGGGATTGCCTACTCATTAATCACAAAACATGAATAAGGAAACCCGAACCATTTAAAAGGGTGTTATTTGTCTTTAGGATTAGACTTTGTGCTAGAGTTTAACTTGTAATTCACCGAAAACTTATCACCCATGAAAATAATTTACGATTCGTATCAATTTACCTAGTAGAACCATAGAATATACTAGTAACAACTTGCCGGCTGCATTTCTCAGACGCTCTCAGACACAAGATATAATACTATATACCAGGGTACTGTTTTATCAAAGTACTTACGACAATCTTAAACTCACGCCCATATTTAAATTCTAAATCTTTAAATACTTTTGCATCTGCAAATGGGGGAAATATTTTGTTTTCACCATTAACTAAATTAATTAGTGATTGTTATTAATCATCAGTTTACCAGAAATTGCAGCAGATAAACAGTTATAAAGTACTCAAATTTGACCGTAAGTTTACATTTACCATAAATGCCTTGATAGAACAGTACCCTGGAAACTAAAAAGAAACGTCTACACAAATCACATTGTGATTGTTTGTAATTATTATTGTGTTGAACAACAACAATATCACCCTACGTAGCACTGAAAAACTAATCAGTACACAATTAAAGTTAATTGACGCTCATAGTACGCGTCAAGATTAGCACGCGTTATAAATGTTTTCTTCTTAATCAGCAAAACATCATAATAAAGCATTGCTGCCTTTCTACTACTGTTAATTGCAATTTTCAAAGATCATTAGTTTTAGCAATGCTAGGAGGGTAATAATTAAAAGTTGTTTTTTCTTTGTCAGCAAAAGAAACAAAAATATTCCAGTTAGAATATATTGACAGTGACGTCATCGTTTATGTGTAACCAAAAGATTAACACCATTGCTTAAATATGTAAAGTTTAGTTAGGTATTGAACTGTTGCCATAAGCCTTTGTACTTGTTTTAACACCGTACTAGTGAATTGTTCCACCGCGTCACCGTATTTTTATCCTAACTGGACTGTAGAGTTATGATTCAACAAACACTGTCCGGACTTGACTATTATTGTATCATTAGTTTCTTAAGTAAACAAATAATGGTCAATTTCATACTAAAAGGTCACTGATAAATCGTGCACACTTGGTTAAACTACATACAGGTACGTGGGTTTTACCAAATTTTCCCGTATTTCACGTTATCCTGATGTACTTAAAGTAGCTGGTGCAAAATAATCACTATATAGAGGATCTATCACGAGTTGTCAATTGATATAACTTTATATTAAACAATGTTTTGGAAATTTTATTAAGCGAGCCTCTGGCTTAATAGTATTTCCTGAACGAGTTTAATATAGATATATCAATTGACAACGAGTGATAGATTCATTATATCAGATGACACTAAAAACGCAAAATATGCATTGGTTTATTAAAATAACTCAATTACCTTATACTACACATGGTACGTATAACTTTATACGTACTGGCTATACTAACACGGAAACAAGGACATTCATGTGATATAATTATATTGTACATAATAAATGTTTCATTTACTGCCGAATATACTAGTACGAGGGGTGTTCAAAAAGAAGTGCAATTTTATGCATATCTTTGTACTTTGGAGAGCTTAAGGGTTCAAATTTGGTATGTTTATAATTTGGTAAACTTTAGTTCTTTCAATACACGAGGAATTTTTTAAGATTAACAGGCATCGTAGGATCTACTTTAGCAGTGTTTTATTTATTCAACATGTTTTAAAGCAGCTGAAAGACAAAAACAACAAATGATCATAATGTTACACATAATGTTGATCAAAAGTTAGATATTGATCTCAAAGCTGCAATATAGGCAGTAGGGCATTCACCTTATCGTACATACTCGATGTTATCCCATTTATACAGCATTTTGAAGACAATTCTAGAAGTTTACAACATTTGTTCCATATGGTACCACACTCACTGCGTATTGTCTAAAATATTACCTCATTTTAAATGCCAACAAATATTTTATTTATACCCTCAATACTTCCAAACTATGTTCTTACGAGGGAAGCATAACAGATGAGGAAACACAGCCTTTCTATCATTTAGGAAGTCTGAAACTCAAAAAATATTATGAATTCGATTCCTGAAATTCTAAATTTTCTAAATTTGTAAATCATACTCAGTCTGTGACGAAGGGGTGCATTTAAATTTTGTCTTCCGATCAAGGCCCTATTATTCAAATGCCCGAATCAATTGTAGCTAGTAGGTTCTACAGATAGGTTGTGAAGAAAAACCTTTAGAAACATTATATATAGCTTCGATTTGTTAATGAAACTGAGCATTATGACCCTTTAAAATGAAGATTTTTTGAACGAGAATCAGATAAATATACATGGGTAAACAAGGATATTCTATAGATCAGATCTCATGCGACTATTTTTAAGTTCTTAGACTTTCACGGCATTCTGTATCCATGGTTAGGGTTAGCTGTACGTTTCCTGAAGCCTATGCGGTCAACGGTATTGTAGTGCATGCAAGTAGTATCTTTGCAGATGCTGAAACATTATTTTAAGCTTGAATTCAATTTTAAAATCAGTGTACATCTTGAAACAGAATTTTCTATGAAGGTTGTCAGTGAGTTTCATTGGAATCGGTTCAGTTAATAAGACGTCGGAGGGCAAATGGCATTACTTTTCGAACACCCCTCGTAACAACGAGAATGTGTAACGATACACTATATTATTGCAGTAACGTATTTGTAGCCACGAAACCGTTGTAGGCGAATGAAAATTAAATTAAACTCAATTTCCTTTTGTGTACTCGACTGTATGAATTTAAATATATACATCATTCGAATATTGTCTACATAGATTTGAGTGGCTTACAGTTAAAGCAGACTGGATGTTTAATTGTATTATTCAAAGTGTTTCATTGTCTCATCTTAAACCTCATACCCCCATAACGATATAATTTATGTCAAGGGCCCGTATTCATAAAGCTCCGAAGGGGGAAATTGTCCTTAGGTTGATATATTTACCTAATGTTTTATAGGAATTCCCTTAGTTTTATATGATTTCACCTTAGATATCTGAAACCTTCTTAATGATGTTTCAGACATCTAAGGTGAAATTATATAAAACTAAGGGGATTCCTATAAAACCTTAGGGAAATACGAGATGTATCAACCTTAGGAATATTTTCCCCTTAGTAGCTTTATGAATACGGGCCCAGGCTCCATGATAAAAATATTCGTTTTTAACGCTCAACTCAATTCGGTGCTCAATATGTCTTTCTTGTATAATACACTTGGAAGAGACTTTAGGCTCTACTATCAGAAAAGTATCATGTTCGTTGATTTTAAAGGGACTGTGTCACGTTTCAACGTATAGCAATAATCAAATTAAATGGTTAAATATTCACTATATTTTGCATAGATGCCTGTACATGTATATCTCACAAACAAGCACACTGATATAAATATAACTTGTGAAACATCAGGATTTCGTAATTATTTAAGTATTTTACCTTCAAAATTCTATACCGTATTAATACGGTATAGAATTTTGAACTACTCTCATTTAAATTGCCTGAAATTTACTCTCGTGTGATGAAAACGAATTTAAAAACAAACCAAATACTTCATAGATGTTAAGACTAAGGTTTGTTTATGTAACAGACCGATCTAGTGAATAATATTACTCAAAATCATGCTGAAAGGAAAAATAACGCAGTGTTTAAAAGAAGAACACACTGGTGTGCGCGATGTTGAAAGTGGTTAAAATCGATTATTTGCAATAGCAACAGTCAACAATGTTCTATTATATAAATATTTAATTTTGTAAGAAAATTATACTTTTTTTAACATCGCTCCATCTGTGAGGCAGGACCTTTAATAGTTCTGATTATTCTAATGAACTACTTTGTGTGCTATTTCGATCGCTATCCGAAAAGTCGCCATGATGAGAAAAAGAGAGGTACAGTTTGTAAGTGCATGAGAACGGTAAGTATTTTTTCGAAAGAAGCCGTTTACAAATTTGACATGACTTTGTTTTATTAAAGAGGCGTTCCCTATAACTTCGACCGTTCTTATTGATTTAAAACATACTAGACATTATTCAGAAATACGAATGCTACAAAAACACAAAATTTCACCCAAAAAAATCCCAACAGTTAACGAAAAATTAATAAAAATATATTTCCATAACAAGTGGATTCGGTGGATTGAGTCGCCAAACGCTTAGCCTTTAGTACTGCCTGATTAAAACAAGAAAAGTCATTTTTCTACGAATCGGACGACAGTGACTAAAATGGAAAAGACAAATACACGTTTTGAAATAATTATTTTGATGTAGATCTATCTATAAGTTGATATTCGAGTTGATTAAGAAGAAAATAGTACATTATATTCATTTCGCTGACATTATATGCGTGTAAAACAAAAGAAATCAACGATATCGTATTTTGTCATCTCCGTTCCGTCCGTTTCGTTGAACAATGTCCGTTTCGGATTTTAATCACGCCATTCTGTGGTTGTTGTTGTCGAATAAAAGGCTGGAAGCGATTTATTATTTTAGAAATTTAAATATATATTTTGATCATTATGGAGACAAATTTCGGACTATGTTCTTCTTACATGTTAAAACGATTTAGTGTTTTATGTTCATTTATGTCATTAAATGTGATAGGTAGTAATAATATGCAAGAAATAGGGAATGCCTCTTTAATTTGATATAAGAATATAGATTCTAATTTTAAAACCAGATACAACTTTGGAAAAGTGCACGTGGAACTTCAAACATGTATCAGTAAATGGCTTCTTGCAATAATTGATACCATAATGTCATTCACATCGCAAGAGGAACTTCCTTTTTCGTCTAAAGGTTGGTCACTTTGTAAGTGGTTGTTATATTGTGCCAAAAGTTCAGAAAGTGTTCATAAGAGTCTTGACTTTCTAACATTGCAGTTACAGTTCCTGTATGAAAGAAGATTTTTAAAATTTAACCACCTTATTCATAACGTCTAAAACTTTCGACTTAGATTTACAAGTTAAAATGTTGGTGAATAAGACTCCTGGAGAACGGCTCATATGCAGTGTAGAACTAAATTTGTATGTCTCAAAACGCATTGTTGAAGTTAATTTCTAATTTCTATCTTAATGCCACGAAGGTGTTGGCGTATGAAAAATTACTGACACAGTATGAGATCAGTATTCTCAACAACTCAGAGCTAGTATGCCAACAATTACACGGGTCTCCTGCTGTGTTTTTCATCATTATCCCCTAATAACATCGGTTTAGCTGAAGAATGTTCCCCTGGAATTGTGATAGGAATACTTTGTTACAATCATTACCTACGCTGATCATTTTCACGACGATATTTAATGTCGAATGTGTTTTAACTTGTGATGGTATAGTGTGCGTTGAGTACGGAGCAATAGAATATGGTGAAAGAGCTGTAGAGCTATTGTATCGTTACCCTTATGTTTTGACTACTTTTTGACACGATCATGATATTCTAATTTTGCTGAACTTAACAACCTTTATCGATATTGCAAGATTTTGAAGCGGAAATTGATATATCGAAAGCAAGAAACTTGTAATATATTCACGTATAAAGGTCAAGGGTCGGTCAAATTACCTAGTGCGAAACTGAATACATGTGTTTTTTCGTTTGTTCACTTGCGTTAGTCTGAGACTGTCCTGTCATAATGGCCAATGACCTCCAGTTTCGGGGGAAACACATATACCGCATGGTTAATGATGACCTCACGGTACAATGTATCCCCTCGTGACGATTTTTTCTTACATCGCTTCATCAGGCTTGACAATAAGAAATCGTCATTACTGTAGGGATTGTTTTCAATAATGCGAACGCAGAATCATGTTCCGACCGTTCGCATACATTGTCCATTGTGTGTATAGTGTCTGTATTTGTATGTTTCGCTGGCTACTGGGTAAACGTCTTATTGTATGCATTGTAGATTGGTCATCGTCTCTGATGACAAATATTGGCGATTTCTATTGTAGGCCCTACTCCTATATTGACCGAAATAAATACAGTTCTCTCGCTACGATATTGAGATGCATGGACTGTATACACAAAGCATCTCTAACGTTAGGCTGTATACACGTACGTATCATATAATAATTCAATGTTTGGAACTAGGCATTGTGTATGTGTTGTTGTGGTGATACAGTGGTTTATTGTTGTCTATATTGAATTGAACAGAATGTTACTAAATAAGGGAACTCGATCATGATGGATCATGAGGCAGCGAATCGAGACGAGGTTGCACTGAGGTATAACGGTGTGTCATTGTGGTTGTACATGTTTACCAGTTTATTGTGCTTGTATAAATATGGTGGTGTTATAGCCAGCCAAGACAAGGATACCGTTTGGTTTATCACAAGTTTAGAGAAAAGCAACCAATAAATAGTTGCTTTACAATTCCCAAGAAACTGGTGTTATGATGTTTACCTTCACGCAACAATTGACTAGGGCAATGAATCAATTCACAAAAAAAATAATATTACATATTCCTAGCAACTTCATGTGTACACTGAGCAACGCCCACACATAAACCGAAGACACAGTTAAAAATCCAAGTCCCCGCCGATAAAATGCAGGTCGACCCACTTTCACAAAGAATTGGTTTATAATAATTCACAGTTTACAGTGTTCACGATAATTAATAGCTCATGGTTAAACTCTTTTCTGGGTTTCTTTGTGATTATTTGTTTGCTATATTATCGAGTATCGACAATATATCCTGATATTTTATGAACTTGTGACACTAATGAACGTAATTGTGTTTTCATCTATTAAAATTAGAATCTAAACATAGTGCGATATGGTCATACTACTGCAAAACAACGATACGGATTTCTTGAAAAGGCCGACATATTGACAGCTACAAGTCGATAGTAAATTGAAGAACCTTGGGTACATCCAGGTTTCAAAACATAACTAGAACAATTTCGTTACAAACTGTCGAACCTTTGTTTAAACGTTGACAACAAAGCGACGGTGCCGAACCAAACCACCGTTACTCAATTTTGGCGCGAAAACTTTTTTTGCAACATCCCCATCTGCTAGACGTCCCGCGAATTTCTGTCTTTTCGCCATTCAAATAGCCAATCGCGTTACTTAGATGGCGACAAGACTGAAATGTGCGGGACGTCTAGCAGATGCGGATGCTACAAAAAAAGTTTTCGCGCCAAAATTGAGTTACGGGGTTTTGGTTTGGCACTGCCGAAAGACTGTTATTCTCCCGTGTTACTGCTCGATTATTTATTTTACGTTTACTGCAGATGCACCCTAATTTACACATTCTACTGGCATTCGTGACATTTTCTGCGACTTGGAAATGGATTATGATATTGCATGTCAGATTTAAGATTCAATCATTCCAGCCTGATGACGATTTTTTTTAATGCATAAAGTAGTTCGTAGCATCACTGTTAAATAAAAATCAACATTTTAACTGAGTTCAATGCCAGCTTCCATACACTTTCAATAATTTATCATATAATGTCTTTTTGAAATAATTGTTAATATACCAACACTCACAACGTACGCAGGACTGAATGTTTAGTTTTAAAGGTTGTCACATTGAATATTTGAAAGAAATTTCAGAACTGTCCGTAAGACTCTTGTCTTACTAATAATACGGTATGTCATCATGATTTTCAAATTTTATCACCAAAACCGGTTTTCCTTGAGAACTGCTCATTTGCTATATAGAACTAAATGTGTATGCCCCACAAGATACAGAATTTTGTTTCTTATTTCTCTCTTAATGTCATGAAGATGTTGGCGTATAAAAATTACTGACACAGTATGAGATCAGTATTCTCAACAACACTAAGGTAGTATGGCAATAATTACACACGTCGCCTGCTGAGTTGTTATCATTATATATCCAATAATGATGTCAGTTAAGCTGAAAAATGTTCCCCTGGAAATGTGATAGGAAAACATTGTAACAATAATCATCTACGCTGATTACTTTCAGGACAATATTTCATGTCGAATTTGTTTAGACTTAAGGTCGTATATGGTGCGTTGAGGACGGTGCACTAAACTACAAGGGGACGTATCCTGTTATTTTCAAATACGCGCTTGTTTACCAGATTATGCAGTATGGTGAACGAGCCAAGTGATGGTATATTTACACTTATAGCGTTTTAACTTTTCGACACGAACCTGACCTTTTAATTAGCATACATTTGTAATGTTATAGCCTATAATTTGCCTAAATCTATTACCCCGGCTTACTGTTTTCATAATCGGAGAATATCACGATGATGCTTGAGATGTATTTTAAACACAAATTTGAAATACCGATATTGCACATTTTTGCACGCGGAAATTGATATATTCAAAGCAAGACACTTGTAATATATTCGTCAAGGGCTGGTCATATTCTCCAGTGCGAAACTGAAAACATATGCGTTAGTGCGTTCGTTCACTTGCGAATCTGAGACATCCCTGTCATTTGTCCAATGACCTCCAGTTTCGGGGGATACACATATACCGCATGGTTAATGATGGCCTCACTTTATCCCCTCATGACGATTTCTTCTTACATCGCTTCATCAGATTTGACAGTAAGAAATCGTCATTACTGTAGAGGTTGTTTTCAATACTGCCGCCTCATAATCATGTTCCGACCGTTCGCATACATTGTCCTTTGTATGTATAGTGTCTGCATTTGTATCTTTCACTGGCTACTGGGTAAACGACTAATTGTATTCAATACATACTGGTCATCGTCACTATGTCGATTTCTATAGTAGGCCCTATTCACATATTGACCGAACTAAATAGAGTTATCGCGATACTTTATAACGATTCCTTGTATTCCTTGAATACATACATAAAACCTCTCTACAGTTTGACTGTCTATGCTTCTTACGATAATTAAATATTTAGAAACTGACATTGTTCATTTGTTATTATGGTGCTACAGAGATAAGCGAAGTACTGAATACGAGGGTTCCTTGTTTTTATATTAATATACTAGTATATGTGATGTTACTAAATAAGGGATTTGGTTAGTCCCTTGCTAAGACAATGAATCATAACGCAGTGAATCAAGAAGAGATTGCACTGATGTATAAAGATGAGTCATGAGGCTTTTATATGGCGGTGTTACAGCCAGCCAAGGCAAGGTTACCCTTTGGTGTATCACAAGTGTAGAGGAATCAACCAATACATAGTTTCTTTACGATTTCCAAGAAACTGGTGTGGTGGTGTTTGCCTTCGCGTAACAATTGACTAGGGAAATGAATCAATTGTCAAGTTAACAAATACTCATGGTTTATAGTGTTCACGATAATTAATAGCTCATGATGGAATTCTTTTCTGGGTTTCTTTTTATTACTTTGTTTGCTATGGCACGAGGTGTTGATGTGGATCGGTTATAGAGAATATTTTCTGACACTTTATAAACACGTGACACTACTCAACATATTGGCATTTTACCGTTTTAAATTATTCTCTTAACATACGACGATGGTGTCATGTGGGAATTAAATAGTCAGACATATTGGAATGTTGGATACATTGAACAATGCTGGTACAAATATTGGTGTAAACATGAAAAAGGGACTTTTAGAACAGAACGTACTAAGATATATAGAAAAAATTCGTTTCCACATGTGCGACCTTGACACAGCATGTCTGTTATTCTCCCATGTTACTCCACAATTATTTCATATTTCCCGGAGATTCACAATATTTTACAAATACTAATGCCAGTCTGGACACTATATGCCATTTGGAAATGGATTATGCAAGTACATGCCAGATTTAAGCTTCAATCATTCAAACCTAATGACGAGTTTTCCTAAATTCGTCAAATTGCATCAAGTTGCGTCGCATTTAAGTATAATTCAATATTGTAACTGAGTTTAAGCACGCATATTTTTAACGTTTTTAGTTTTTAGACTGTCAGTCTCCTCACTTGATGACATAGCAAGCAAGGTCGATGGAAGGAGTGAAATGTAATAGGCAAAACACTTATTTGACACTTTGACGGTTCTGTTTCAGAGAACGTTTTTGGCTGACGAATGTACTGCGCTTATAGCGTTACAATACAGTAATAAAAGTACAGTAATGATAACGCTTAATCCCTTTCCAGTGGTTTGGCACAACATAAACTTTTTGTTTTGTTTTCTGTTACACCATTGCTACAGTAGTTCTGCATACCGTCATTGATCAACGAGGTATCGAGCATACTGAATTCCGTTTGTAAACCACATTTTACTATGACTAATTCGACTTGATAATATCCTGACCGATTTCCTCATATCCTGTTTCGAATAATCTTAGGCTAGGAGACTCCGTTTATTGAGGTCAGTTTGACAATGAACCTTGATTATTAAATACATACGTATTCATACTAGACTACTTTCTACCACAAGTCATTGACACTGGCATTGGCGTAATATTCGGCAAACTTCCGTATTGAGATTACATTTTGACCGTTCAACAAATATTTACACTCGGAAAAAATATTCAATAATATCGGAGACACTTTCACAAGACAACTCTCGTCATCAGTTGTTATGAAAGTAATCGGAAGAGAAAAATACATTAAAATGTTATCACCAGACCACAGCACAGAACTGGCAAATATCTCATCCAGGAATTAATTGCATTCTGTATGTGGCTGTCACCAGAAAACACTTTAGCTGGACAAACTTTAAACTATTTTTTTGAACTGGTTTATGATGTAATGTTTTTACTTGAAGGAAGAAAACTCTCTGTAGATAATTAGTTTAAGAACATTTTCACTAACTCAGAAACTCATAAATTTAAATCATATTACATTTCGTTGTAAACAATTTTGCCATTGTTTGTTTCGTGATGATCAACATGACCTGTTTGGGAGAGGGTTAGTGGCATTTGTTCTTGTTGACCATAAGATGATTGTGTAGTGTGTTAATAATGACACATGTTTGTGGTTTTGGTCAACTTGCCTTAATTCTTTGTAGTTTGCTGATGTGATGTTTGTGTCGTGATGCGATTGACTGTATTAAAACAAAACTGTATGGATCTAAAAATGTAACAATTAGCTGCAATTGCAGTTTAATTTGATTTGTAATCGTCTCCTTGTTTTCTCTCAGGTCGCCGATGTTTATCAATACTGTGCTGTAAAAAAAGTTCTGTCAAATTATTTACAGTCACGTTTTATGTATACAAGGTCGCAAATATATTTTACTGTATTTTTAAACACTTATATTTATTTTGTTGGAAAAAATATGACTTTCTCCATAAAGCTGTACATTAAATGATTTGGATACTATATAATGCTGTTAACATGTAATTTTGGTATAAGGGCTTCCTAATGAATTTAATACGTTTTTGACGTAGTTGAAGCAGTCGATTCGAACAAATTGCGCCTTGTGTAGTTTTGCATTTAACTATCGTCCTACATTAGATACGACTTCATTAATCAATCTAATTCATAATCAATATTGTCAATAAATAACACAAAGCAAATGATGTGCTATACTTCTGCCACATTCAATATATTTGCCAGCATCAGGAATAGATATGGTAATATTTGAACTTGCTGGTATCTTACCGTCTTTTACTTGATTGATAACAAAACATGTAGTGTCTTAACTAATTTATTGTCATTGTTTTGGCAGCATACGTATGTATACAGTTTAAGCCACCTTTAGGGGGGGGGGGGTGATATGTTTTCCATTTGAAACCAAGAGAACAACGTGAATAACCCAAATATATACTAGCAATACTTACACAGTTGTATAAGTCCGGCCCGATGAATGAAATCGGCTTTGTTTTTATACCTTTTCCCATTAGTTAGTTTGTAACCTATTGTAAATTTTAGCAAACCTGTGTGTGAAGCAAAGTGATGATCAATGATTGCCACGCTTTATCCTCTCAAACCAAGTATTTCTATCATCGCATCACCAGCCCAGACAGTAATCGCCAAGACTGTAGGGATTAATTTCAATAGAACCGCGACAGAATTATGTTACAACCGTTCACAAACATTGTCCATTGTCTGCCCATTGTCTGCATTCGTATCGTTCGTGCAATATAACAATACAGTGACTACTGGGTAAACGTCTTATTGCATCGTCACTGATTACATATACTGACGATTTCTATAGCCGGTTCTACTCGTATATTGACCGCAATACGTATACAGCTCTCTCTACACTTTATTACGAGTCCATGTATTACTTAGTTGTACTGTACATATATATACAATACAAAGCAGCATTGAAACTATTCCACAGTCAGATAGATATGTTTCTTAAAATGGTAAAATGTTTTGCCACCGACATTGTGAAATTATTGCAGTGGAGAAACAGAGTTCATCATCAACAGCGTTGATGACCAAACACGTTTAAGACATACATATTGTTATACACCGGAGAGATAAGCAAGTGCTTCTATTTTTGATTATAGGTGTGTTAGGGCAAATGTTATAGCGCTCTGCTTAATCAACATACCTATACTGTACTATGATACAGCGAGAATCTGTGTCCATGTGGTGTATTACAATTTTAGAGGAAGCAACTAATAAATTGTTTCTTTACGATTCCCAAGAAACTCGTGTGATGATGTTGGTCTTCGCGCAACGATTGGCGAGGGAAATAAATCAATTCACAAATAACAAATGTTAACAAATATAAACGGTGTACAGTTTTCACGATAATTAATAGCTCATTGTGGAACTCTTTTCTGGGTTTCCGTTTAATCATTGTTTGCAATAGCACGATACAAGCTGTTGATGTAACTGAATTATCGAGAATATTTCCTGATAGATTGTGAACACGTGACATTACTCAACATAATGGCGTTTTATCTGTTTAGACGAGTCTCTACATAACGAGTAGTGTCATGCTACTGTTAATTCGAATTTCTTGAGAAGCCCGATATATTGGTATGTTGGATACAGTTTTGGTGCATCACAACAAACTTTTATTTGAACTTGATTCGATTGTTTGAGGCATAAGGCATGCTACTCATCATAATGGCTATCTGAGATAGCGCCATGCTATTAATACATATTCCGTCACATTGAAATATTCGATACAGACTTATAGATAAAATAGCTAATTTAAAAAAGTGCTTTTTTGTTACGTTCAATTGGCATAAACATGTGTTATATTTCCCCATACACATTCAAGCGTTTGTATGACCGGGCAATGACCGCTGGATTTTGTCTTATTGTTAGATGATATTTGTGTATTTGTAACCAAATCAACAACGAACTCGAAAACAGCATCAATATGCTCATGTCGGCATTGTTCAATATATCCATCAGCATTATTGGTTGAAATGTTACACAATCCTGGACGCTAAGCAATAGGTAATCAGTTAAACTGATGAACTGACAAATCTTTGTCACATCATCTAGATTTTAAAAACAAGACAACTAAACTAATTCGGTACCAACTGTGCAACATGTGTGTAAATATTGACACCATAGTCTGTCATTCTCCCGTATTACTCCTCGATTATTTTATATTTCCCACAGATTGACTATAATTTACAAATATTATTAGCATTCTAGACAATTTCTGCGACGTGGAAATGGATTATGATAGTGCATGCCAGAATAAAGCTTCAATCATTCCAACCTAAAAGCGTGTTTTCTTAAAGGCATCAAGTTGCATCGCTATTAAATAAAAATCGACATTGTAACTGAGTTCAATCACGCATATATATTTTCTACGTTGTTAGTTTTCAAGATGCCAATCACCTCACACCGTGTGATATAATACCAAAGCAAGCAAGGATGAAAGAAGACGTGAAATGGATTGAGGTAAGTCACTTAGTGGACAAATTGATGGTAATGCTTCAGTAAAAGATGCTTAACGAATGTTTCTGAGTAATCAAACACGGATTTTGTAGTAATATGCAGAATTCCTCGTATCGGTGTTTTTTTCGTTTGTGGCTTGTAAACACACATACACAACGACACATACCGTATCGATATTCAAGAAGAAGAGCGTTCGCGTTGAGTAAAGGATGTTCTAGATTCGATCACATGCACAAAGGTCGACACTGATATTGCTGATCAAAAGTTCAGCCGGAAAATTCAAAGGTACAGCTGGTTTCCTTCTATCAAACCCTCGCGTTGATAATAATATGAACTAAGGCATTGTCTATTTTGCGGTTTTGTTTTCAATAAAAAATCAATTAGCAATGTAATCCGCAATCTCATGATTGGCCCGCTGAACAGGCGCACGTTGCTTTATCCTCGTAAACTTGACGTCACGTTGTATCCAAAATGACGTCATGTTGGAGCTATGACGACGTTGCGTTGCTCATAATCGGCTTACGACCAAGCTACAATATTTTTTCCAACATACCGTTAAGCAGTCGGAGACGTAGGTACGTCAACGTTCGGTAACGTAATGTTGTTGCCGTAAATGTTCGGGTTTTATCGCTTGTCTAGACGACAACAATTCGACCACAACTGCTAGTCGCCATTATTGATTATGTTCCGCACACAAAATTGAGCTTGACAGTGGATGAAATGTTTAGGTGAAATTTCTCACACGATACCTTCTTGCGCATTAAATCCGCTACTACCAGAACTCAATGCCAGTAAGTTGTAAGAACTTGTTTGACTTGTTAAAACTTTGAGATTACCTCGTGTCCGTACATACAAAAATTTACCCTGAGAGAAAACATTCCGCAGTATTGAAGACACATGCACACCATCCCTCATACAGTTATTATGAAAGTAATCACAAGCGAAAAAATACGCTAAAACGTTATCACTAGACCACAGCACGGAGATGGCAAATATCTCATTCCGAAAATAATTGTCACCAGAAAACAATTTTGCTGGATAAAACTTGAAAAATGTTCTTTATTTAAAACTCGATTATGATGAAACGGTTTCATTTGAAGGTCGAAAACTCTCTTGTTATTAAGTTTGAGAATATTTACAGTAACTCATCAATTGCAATAATATTTCCTGTTGTTGTGCTCACTTTTGTCATGTTCTGTTTCGTGACGCTTAACATTGCCTGTTTGGAGGGTATTAGTGACATTTTGTTGCTGAACATTATAATGACCAGTCTGTGTGGTGTTAGTCAAGATGCCTTAATTGTTTGTAGTGTTGCTAATATCATGTTTTGTCGTGATGCTCAACAAAAGACGGGTTGTCTGTTGGTCGCCATGTCTTTTTTGTTGGTGGCTATAACATTTTTGTGGTATTGTTTATAATTATGTAGTAAGTGGTATACATTTGTGTGCATTTGCTTCTTATGTCTCTGTTGGACATTAGTGCCAAGAAAAGAAAATATGTTTATTGCGATTGACTATATTAAGACAAAACTGTTACGATTTAAAAAATTAAAAATCCGTTTCACTTGCCGATTATACCAATAAAACTGTAAAACTGTAATTTGTGACCATGGTACTCTTGTTTTCTCTATGGACATGTTTGCTCACCAATACTGGTTTTGTCAAATTTTTTACAGTCACGTACTATTAACACAAGGTATTAAAGTAGATGTAACTATATTTGTCGAAATTGTATATTAAAATCACGATATTGTACTGTAATAAATAGTCTATATTTTTGGAAACATATACAATGAATCTCTCCGTTAAACTGTATAAAAAGTACTTGAAATAATATTTAATGCTTTCCTCATGTACTGTTGGTGTATAAGAAAATACTAATGCGTTTTTCGTACGTTTTAAGACGTGGTTGAAACCAGGAGCTCTTCAATGACAGTATAAAGGATCCGTGTTAAAACAAATGACTCGAACACATTGAGCTTTGAGTAGTTCTGCCTTTCAACCATCGTCCTAATTTAGTTACGCCTGCATTAATTCATCTAATTTATATTCCAATTTACCGATGAATAATGTTAAGCAAATCATGTGCTTTATATTTCCGACACATCATCTTTTTCTTGATTGATATATGCAAACATGGAATTGACTAATTTTTTTGCAGGATACAGTTTAAACCAACTTTCCGGAGATTGTATCCATTGAATCAAGGAAACTATGAGCATATCACAAAGCTTAGCAACATGTACACAAATGTATATAATCTAGAAATGAAATGGGCATTCGAGTTTTCCTTCCCTGGACGATTTTATTGATTCACCAAAGATCAATGGCCACATTATTCGTAGCTTATCAGGAATTATGGTCTCATTTGTCTTCCGTTTGAGGTGGAAGATCAGAAATTAAACATAGCGCCTGTATGACTCATTACCATAAAATAAAACCAACGAGTTCTCATTTTGAATACGAATTGAAACCAATGAATGCACGTTTTGAATGGAAATGATTTTGCGCTACGCGTCTGGCTAGCATTGACTGGTCTTTATTTACTGCCTGATCATATCATGACAATGTCACAATTGTATTTTACAGATATTCGAGGCACCATCTCTCAATCAGAGTCTATGAAAACCTTAACAAATCATGAATTTCTTCTCTGATAAACACGTAAAATTGTAGTTAATATGTCTGAACTATAACTCACTGGATGGATAAGTACATGCATACACATAACGAGCTTACTAAAGTACACAAAATTTCTGAGTAAAAACGTTCTATCGTCGATATAATCAGATGAATAAGTAACCAGTTACTAACTAGTTTGTGCTCATTGTCCACGAACACTTTGTATTGTTCTTTGGATAGATCTGGAAAATTCATCTAGATATTATGCAGTACTGAGTAACAGATACGAGAAGCGCCAGTAAATGATTACTATATTTGTCAGCATCGCAAACATTCCAAGCATATTCCCAATCGGATTAGCTATTTATACAGAGAAAGATACCTAGAACTCTATGAATGGTACTTTATGAACCCGTATCCAATCACTACGTTATACACCCAAGAAAACATTTCTATTACTAACCGGATACGTTATTTTACATCTCCCGTTTTCTGTTCCCTTCAATTTTATTCAATCACACCGTATACAGTATAGGCCCCTATTCATTGTGTGCAGAACTATCATTGAATTGTTCCATAAACCGCGGGATAAATACGCGTAATGTGATGTACACAAAGTACATTTAGGCTAGTTCTGTATAGATTTGACTAAATTACACCCACAGTTCACAGGGTACAGTATCAAGAGTACTTTACTAGAATATTTTTAATAATATTTAATGCTTTCTTTCATGTACTGTAGATATAAGGGAAATTGATGTGTTTTCTGACGTTTGTGGGTGCAGTTGAAACAGATGATTCGAACGAATTGAGCTTGAAGTAATTCTGCTTTTCAATCATCGTCCTGAATTAGTTACAACTTCATTATTTAATCTAATTTATATTCAATATTGCCTATGAATAACTATAAGGAAATGGTGTGCCATATAATCATGTTTTGTTGCAAAACTGCATAGGGAAATCAGTTTTCAGAGTAGACTTTATGTTATAAAAACTTGACTAAAAATGTATTAAAAGGTTTTAGAAAAAATACTATATAGCGTTGAAATGGTCTCAAATGTTGGCGACTTTCGTGAATAACCTTCGTACCTCTGACTCATTTGATGTATTTGTCATCATAAGGAATAGTTATGGAAATAGTTGAGTTTTCTGTGATTTTTCCGTCTTTCACTTGATTGATACATACAAACATGGACTGTATTGACTAATTTATTGCCATTGTGTTGGTAGTAAATTTATGGATACAGCTTATATTCCATGAATATAATATAGCGTCTGTATGACTTATTACCATAAAACTAAACCAACGAGTTCTAATTCTGAATATGAAGGAAATGATCGAGTTCACATTTCAAATGAAAATAATTACATGCTTCGCGTTTGTTTAGGATTGTCATAATTTATTTTAGGTTATTTTCATGCCAATGCTACAAATGTCGGGACCAGTTGCGTCAGCTATGAGAGAAAAACAGGTTTTATAGGTCAATCGCCGCTGGAACTCTTTTCTGGGTTTCTGTTTAATCATTTGTTTGCTATAGTGCGATCCAAGCTGTTGATGTGACTGGGTTATCGAGAATAGTTCCAGATATTATGTGTACACGTGTGATACTACTCAACATTATGGTTTGGTATATTTGTAATGAGTCTGTGGACGTACTGAGATAGGGAAACGCTACTGTAAATATGACACGAATATCGTGAGAAGCCCGACATATTGGAATGTTGGATACAGTATTTGCGCATCAATACAGATCTTGCTTTTAACTTGATGCCACATTTTGAGGCATAAGGAATAATACTCATCATATTGACTTTTTATCTTTTGATTAATTTTTAAAATATTTCTCTTAACGTTCTGAGATAAGTTCATGCTACTGTTAATATTAGATACAGACATTAAGATAAAAAGCTACATAAAAAGTGCTAGCGCTTTTGTTATGTTCAATTCGCATTAAAATGTGTGATTTTTCCACATTTAAGCGTTTGGTTTCTGTCATTTTGTGTGGCTCGACAATGCCCGCTGAATTTTGTAAACACGTAGGCTTACTGTGTGATGTTAGTCGTGATAATCGAAATCGAATGCAAAACACATTCTGATGTGAGATTCGACACAACCCCGGATATCAAGCAATAAGTAATCAGTTAAATTATTGTGAACCGACGATCCCTGTTCCCATCATATAGATTTCGAAACCAGACAACTAACGAAATGTGTTACCAACTGTGCAAACTGAGTGTAAACATTGACACTACAATCTGTCATTTTTCCGTGTTACTCCACGAGCCTGTTATATTTCCCACAAATTGACTTTAATTTACAAATGATACTGGCATTCTAGACAATTTCTGCGACGTGGAAACGGATCATGATATTGCATGCCAGAATTAAGCTTCAATCATTCTGGTTTATTGACGAGCATTCCGAAATGCACCAAGTTGCATCGCTACTAAAAATCGAAATTGTAACTGTGTTCAATCACGCACATTTTCTACGTTTGAAGTTTTCAAGATGCCAGTCACCGAATGATAAAATACCATGGCCAGCAAGGGTGAAATAATGCGTGAAATGTGTTTAGGTAAGCCCCTTAGTGGACACATTGATAGTGATTCTTCAGTGAAAAGTTCTTAACGAAAGTTTCTAAGCTAACAAATACCGACGTGTCAGTAATAAGGCTTGGTTGCCTAATATTCGACGTGAGTAATGTTGAATCGTGTGACATGTAGAATATACGTAATTAACACGAGTATTGTTTTCGTTCATGCACAACCACTAGTCTCCATCGGAGAAAACATTCAGCAGTATTTGGACACTGTAGCGAAACAACTCTCGCAATCAGTTGTTATGAAAGTAATCGGAAGTGAAAACTACCTTGAAATGTTATCACAAGTCCACAACACAGAACTGGCAAATATCTCATCCTGGAAATAATTGCATTTTGTAAGAGGCTGACACCAGACTGCAATTTAGATGGACAAATCTTTATTTAAATCTTCATTATGTTTGTATGGTGCAGGTCTTAGTTGTTTGTAGAGTGGCTCATGTCTTGTTTTTTGTCGAGATGCTCAGCAAGGCCGGTTTTGTATTGGTCGTCATGTCATTCTTTTAGTGACCATAACATTTTTGTGGTATATTTCTCTCCATAACTAGTTTGAATAATGTGTTACTCACCATGACATGTTAGTATTTGTTCACCATGTCGTATTTTTGTGTAAAGCTGCTTATGTAATGTGTGTAGGTTGTTCATCTAGACATAAGTGCCAATAAACGAAAATATGTTTATGGCGATTGCCTACATTAAGACAAAACTGTAGTGATTTACAAAATGCAACAATCAGTGGTATTTGGGTTTTTACTTGGATTTGTAATCGTATTATTCTTTTCTCTTTGGACGCGGATGCTTATTAAGCCTGTCAATATGGCTCTGTCAAATTATTTACAGTCTTGTACCATTTACACTAAGTAAAATTTTACAGCATCTTTTTTCAAATGTAATATTAAAATCACAATATTTTCACATATAACGCTTTTAGTAATACTTAATGCTTCCTTACCTGCACTGTTAGTGTAACGGCATACCAATGCGTTTTTCATAAGTTTTTGGAAGCAGTTGAAACAGATGATTCGAACAAATTGAGCTTTGGGTAGTTCTGCATTTTAATCATCGCCCTCAATTAGTTACGACTTCATTATTAAATCGAATTTATATTCAATATTGTCAATGAATAATATTAAGCAAATTATGTGGTATATTTCTGACATATTCAACGTGTTTGCCATCATTAGAAATAAATATGGACATAGTTGAACTTTCTGTGATCTTTCCGTCTTTCACTTGATTGATACATACTAACATGAAATATTTTTTGACTAATGTATTGGCATTGTGTTGGTAGCTAATATATGTATACAGTTTAAACCAATTTTCCTGCGATGCTATCCAGTGAAACCAAGGGAACGATGTGAATATGCCAAAGTTTTACATCAAGAACACAATTGTATAGGATCTAGTAATGAAATCGTCATTCAAGTTTTCCTTTCCTGGACGATTCTATTGATTCACTAAAGACCAATGGCCGCATTATTCGTAGCTTATCAGGAATTATGGTCTCGTTTATCTTCCATTTGAGGAGGAGGATAAAAAAAACACTTGTTAAATGTTATAAGTTCACTAACATACACTGTGTATATCTTTTTTATTATACATCATATCATGTTCATATTTTGCATGTCTTCAAAAGTGGTATAGCAGCAATATCAGATAATTCGATGATTATAATTTGCCCGATAAGAGCAGTGAACCGTGCATTTTCAAATTATGCGAAATTCACGTACAAAACAAATGGTTTACGCAAGAAATCTCAAATTGTTAAATACACATTGTCCATCAATACCCACACCAGGAAAAAACAAAACCGGACGAAATACGATAACAGACCGTACAAGAGAGGTTTGTGAAATATACACGTCTCTTGACAGTAAATATCCTAGTGTAGCTAAGGTCACCACGACCTAGACCTTTGTCCTATCGATCTCAAAATTAGTAGGAGCCTACATCTGATGATTAGCAACCTATCTGTAAAGTTTTACGATGTAAGATCCTTTATTTTATTTGGTGTAGACAAGTGAGTGTTGTGTGTTCAAAGGTCATGGTGAGTTTGATCTTTGATCCAAATGACCTTGAAATTGAGTCGGGTCGTCTGTGGAGGATGAATAATCTCCACTTAAAGTTTTAGAATCCTAGATCCTTCCGTTTTTGAGTTATTGTTGAAAACCATTCGGCATGTCGACCGACTGACTATTTGCACCTAAGGCTATGTACTGTTTTGGTGTACTTATAAAATTTAATGAGTGTATAGCTCCCGTATGACTTATTACCAAGATGAAACCAACTAGTTCTCATTGGAACCAATGAATTCATGTTTTGAATGAGAATGATCTGACTAGGATTGACTGGTCGTTATTTACTTTTGACTCATTTCATGTCAATGAAACACTTGTATTTTTTAGAAAATTCGTGGCACCATCTCTAAATCATTCGTAAACACCTCATGAATATGTCTGATAAACACAAACAATTTTGGTAAATGTGTCTGAAGTACCGCTCAATGGCGCGTGATAAGTTCATCGACATTCGCCATATTACTAAAGTACACATCATTACGCATTTCAGATTTGACAAGTAGATTCCGTTTGCAAAAAAACCCACACACATTGCAATTTTGAATAATTCATGTCATAAATTGATCGAATTCTGTGTTGATGAAATACTTGTTACAATTATGACCAAAAACGTTTGAATGATGCTCGCGATGTCAAACACAAAGACTGCAAACTAGGCCTCTAAAGCAGCTGTACGTCCTAAATATCAAGATAATAACACAATTAACTTTGCACTTTATGCGTTTTCGTTTAGATTAAAGAAAATCCCAAATTAATTTTGCTGTCAAAATAGCACGTTTTCTGGGAGACTGGCTCGTATAGGATATTTATTTGTACAAATATGATACATAATGTAACACTTACATGAAATATTAATCTAGGTCTATCATGGTAGTTTTTTAATGTCTGTATACGCCAGATGTATATACTATAAGCGCTAGTCAATGATAAGATATTTTCCAGCATTGTCATGAATGCTAAACATTGTCCCAATTGGCCTAACTATTTATATAGAGAAAGATACGTATAACTCTATGAATGGTACTATATGAACCCGTATCTAATCACTACGTTATACATCCAAGAAAATATTTCCGTTACTTACCGGATACTCTATTCACACTCCCGTATTCTGTTCCTTTCAGTTTTATTCAATCATACCATATATAGGCCCTTACTCAATGTATGCTAACATAAAATCTATAATTGAATCATCTCATTAATACACTTGGTATGTTCGCGTAATGTGCTGTACACAAAGTACACATAGGCTAGGTTTTAATATTCTTGACCTGATTACGTCCAAGGTTATTGGTCAATGTCTTATGCCGAATATAACTGACAACAGGAATTCGTCCAGTCACCGAAATTCTAGATCAATGGAAACAGTTCTAGGTAAATACCTACATATCTGGACTCATAGCCTTAGTTATGATCAATCAGAAGCTACTATAAGTCAATATTCATGGACCCTTCATAGTAAGGATATGTTTCGTGCAGCGTCCTAGGACGGATAGGTTTTAGGTTCTTGGAAAAGAAAAAACAACAACATTTTTTAAAGTTATTTCATCTTCGCAATCCATTGAGATATTAGTTTCATATTATTCATACTTGTTAAGCATCATGTCCCCAACCTCTACATAGGAGTAGGTTTTGCACAACGTTATTATGATTGACAATGCATGAATGCTATATCGGTTAGCCATATAATGAAGAGAATTCATTAGCAATTATGTCTTTTTTTTTCGAGTGTATTGTTTTTTGTCTCAGGATAGCTAGATAGGTTTTCGAGCTTAGTGTGGACGCATAACGAAGAAACAATTATCGCCTGAATGATAACATCATTTGACTGATGACAGCCGTTTTGGCAATTGGCGTCTTGCAAATGCATGTGCACTGTCACATATACTGCAGTGCTGTGTCTATGTCAACACTTCTAGAATCAGTTTTTACGCTATATAAATTGATGTACAGATACAAATACAGTGTATAACAGTTTAAACGATTACACTTTAAACAGTACTTTAACGAACAAAAAGTCGTATTGACATAAGTGTCATTTAGAAATACCGGTATGCTTAGTTCATAGGCTACGAAGTTGCGATGGATTTCCGCTAAAACAACACGCCATAGAGAACATTTCCTAGATTGGAGGCATCAACAACAATACTACAAATTGACAAGTGATAACTGTATTTGCGTGACGCATGATGAATGTCAGTATTATCGCTAATGAGTATTATAACATAAGCACTAGACTACCGATCAAATTGTGGTGTTAGCAATCGTTAGGCAAGCACGAAATGGTAGGAATCTACCACTATAAATATTATCATATCTGCTTTGTCAACAACACGTTTTAGACACGTTTCCGACGTTCTTTCTTAACATAGTTCATGTTGATGATGTTTTTTAAGGAATGTGTCGATTCTTTCGTTGTGTCTTTTTATATTTTAATAATTCTATGGGTCATTCTGAACCTTTTATGTATTTCATGAGACGTTTATGTTTCACAAACCTCTCTTGTACTTACTGTGTCGTAATTCTTTCGGTTTTGTGTTTTCCTGGTGTGGGTATTGATGGACAATGTGTATTAAAGATTTGAGATTTCTTGCGAAAACCATTTGTTTTGCGCTTAAATTTTGCATAATTTGAAAATGCACGGTTCACTGCTCGTATCGGGCAAATTATAATCATCGAAATATCGGATATTGCTGCTATACCACTCGCATATAAACATGCAAAATATGAACATGATATGATGTATAATACCAAAGATATACACATTGTATGTTAGTGTACTTATAACATTTAACAAGTGTATTGCTGGAACAAAAATTGTTGTAAACTTAAAATAGCTAGTGTTAGAAAAGAAACATACCAGTGCTAGGGATATCTTTGCGTTCTTCTCCAAAATCGAGGACATATTATCTTGAATTCGAAACCTTAAACCTAAAATATTCATAATTCGTTACCAACTGTGCAAACTGAGTGTAAACTCAACAATTACTTATATATTTTACTCTATTTATTCTAATGGCATTGGCTGCCGGCCACAGTTTTCAACAAAATCCAAGTCCTGAAACTGACCACAATGCTTCAAATACCCAGAAATCGGTTTTAACAACAAACCTGAAAAAAAAACATGTCATGGTTATATAGATAACAAGTCCAGATTACAATATGCAACATCATTTCATATACAGCCTACTGTAATTCACTCTTTTTTGTTCACAACAATCAGCCAAACTATAAATTTTACTGCCCGGCCGAGGCCAAACAAGCCATGTTCGACCCCCATTTATGCGCTAACGGTCAATGATGGAAGTCTAACAGCTGCTGATATTTACAGATCAAGACCAGAAATCTTCATGAATGGCACCAGAAACCCTTGCCATCCCTACCGTTTTTTCACAAAATAGCTTTGAAAATGAACCATTCAATTTCGCTCAAAAAGCAGTTCTGTCAGTCAGTAGACGCTTGGTTTCAAGATCCAAGCTTCTAGGAGATCAAAAATGTAAACACATCCAATTCGCATGCACCATTAAGTAATACTATGGTCACTGCCAGGGATGAAAACCCAAAACCAGCAGTGAAATATTCTATAAATATGCAACAGCCCAATATTTAGCCAAAATGTACTCTATTATCATTTTTCTACATGGCCAATTCGCATATGAGGCTTGGAAACTGTGGTCTGGCTCCATTCTAGAAATTTTCTGACACTTGGAAATGGATTATGACATTGCATGCCTGATTTAAGCTTCAATATTTTAAATCTAATAGCATGTTTTCCTACATGCATCAAATTGCATCGCTATTGAATAAACATCGACATTGTAACTGAGAAATAAACATCGACATTGTAACTGAGTTCAATCATGCATGTGTTCTTCCTACTTTATTTTCACGATGTTAGTTACTTCAACGCACGATATAATAACATAGACATCAAGGGAGAACGAAGGTTTGAAATGTATTAGTGGACACATTGATGTAAATGCTTCAGTGAAAGTTTTCTAGCTGACAAATATCCCACGTTTATAGCGTAAAAATAAAGTAATGAAATGAAACCCTAAATCCCTTACCCGAGCTCTCACATAACAGGAACCATTGGTTTTTTTCGTGAATTATCTATTTGTTTTGTCATCTGAGCAAAACGGCTTAATTTTGGTTATTTTTCAAAACTAATTCGCTATCTAATCAAGTGCAGCTGTTCGGTCATTTCCACGGAGAAAGGTCGAGTTAGCCATGTAAGTTGCATTTATTGAACATTTTAAAGTCTCGATACTTTACTGCATATTAGCAACCAGTATTACTTACTGCTTATGGTCGTCATCAGCATTAAAGCATGGCAAGATGAAGTGTCAACTAAGAGTACTAACCGCATATAACTGATACTTATTTGACATTAATAAGCACAGGCTATGATGCGCAGACTAACGTAGTCAGTATGAAAAAAGACCTAAATAACTTTGTTGAAAACCTTCTATCACTGGCCATTGGTACTGATATACATCTAGTAATATTGACGTAATATTCGGAGACCTTCGCAATGCAATTACGTCGTCAACTTACATACAAATATATCTCTGATTTAATTCCATAGGGAATAGTTATTTAACACTAGTATGGTTCATACTCTTATTTATTTAACGTTTTGGTACAAGCCTTTCTCGAAACACACAAATGTAGAATAAGTTTTTTAAATGTGTGTTTCGATAAAGGCTTATGCCGAAACGTTGAACAAATAAGAGTATGAATCATACTAGTGTTACATACAAATATTTACCCTGGGAGAAAACAGTCCGCAGTATTGGAGACACTTTCACAAACTCTGACATAATCAATTGTTATGAAAGTAATCGGAGGCGAGAAATACATTAAATTGTTATCACCAGACCACAACACAGAACTGGCAAATATCTCATCCCGAAAAGAATTACATTCTGTATGAGGCTGTCACCAGAAAACAATTTAGCTGGACTAACTTGAAACTTGATTATGATTAAATGGTTTTGCTTGAAGGAAGAAAACACTCTCTTATTAATAAGATTGAGAACATTTTTACTAACTCAGAAACTCATAAATTTGAATCGTATTACATTTTGTTGTGCATACATTTGTCATTTTCTGTTTTTGTGATGCTCAACATGATCCGTTTGTGGGTGTGTATTAGCGACGTTTTGTTGCTGAACATACCCGGTAATATGCGAGTGTGGTGAGTTAATAAGGACACTTTTGTATTCTGAATTGTTTGTAGTGTTTCTCATGTAATATTTTTGTTGTGCTGCTGAACAAGGCCGCGTCGTGTATTAGTCGCCATGTCATTTTTGTCGGTAGCCATAACATTCCTTGAGGTATATTGCTCATCATAACTAGTTTGTGTAATATGTTGCTCACCATGGTGGGGAGTGGTGGCTTAGAGGTTTGACGCGCGCTTCGAGATCGAGAGGTCCCGGGTTCAACTATCGTCTAGACCACTGGTTAATTTCTCTGAGCAAGAATCAATGCTGTAAATATGGTTCTGTTAAATTATTTATAGTCATATACGATTTTCACAAATTATCCACGTTGATTTTACTGTTTTGTTGTCAAATTCATTCTTAAAGTCGCAAAATTTTACTGTAAGAACTGGTTTATATTTTTAACAAAAAACTACAAACACTCATACACATGCCTCTATCCGAAAAACTCTACATCATACGCTTTTAATAATAGTCAATGCCTTCTTACATGTTCTTCTGGTAAAATGGCATAGCAGCGCATTTTCCATGCCTTTTTGGACACAGATGATTCGAAAAAATGAATGAGCTTAGAGTAGTTATGTATTTCAATCATCGTCCAAAATTAGTTCAGACTTCATTAATTAATCTTATTTATAGTCAATATTGTCAGTAAATAACATTAAGCATATGCTGTGCTATATGTCTGACACATTCAATGTATTGGCCATCATTAGGACTAGATATGGTAATATTTGAACTATCTGTGACCTTACCGTCTTTCAATTGATTGATACATACAAACATGGAATGTACTGACTAATTTATTGCCATTGTATTGGTAGTTACCATATGTACACAGTTAAAACCAACTTTCTTGAGACGTACATATAGTATCGAATCGGCTTTCAAGTTTTCCTTTCCTGGACGATTTTATTGACTCACCACAGATTAATGGCCACATTATTCGAAGCGTATCAGGACTTAGGGTATCATTTGCCTTCCATTTGAGGTTGAGGATCAGAAATTAAATATAGCGCCTGTATGACTTATTACCATAAAATAAAACCAACGAGTTCTAATTCTGAATACGAATTGAAACCAATGAGTTTATATTTTGAAGAATGAGAATGAATTCATCCTACGCGTCTGTTAGGATTGACTGGTCGTTATTCTGTTTTGGTTCATTTCATGTCAATGTAACAATTGCAGTTGATAAATATTCGTGGCACCATCTTTCAATCATCGTCTTTGAAAACCTAACGCATCAAGAATTTTTTCTCCGATAAACACGTACAATTGTAGTAAATGTATCTGAACTACAACTCAATGGATGGAGAAGTACATGCACATATATGATGAACATACTAACGTGCACGGTATTGCGCATTGGACATAAACTTTTTGCATATAACATGGCGCCATCTTATTTCAAGTAAAAAATAACACAGAACTACAATAACTTCCTACCTACTCCCATTCCGAATTCTGTAATTCTTAGTCACCTATCAAAAGACATTTATTCTTTATTATATATTGAAATTACATGTACATGGACAGGGCAGGGAGGTAATCTGGTATTCCATTACCTATCATTTATTCAACCGTTTCAATCCGTGACGTCGGGATTGACATTACTGTTATGAAGACGAGACTTGGCTATTATATAATTTCCTTGTGAATGTTGGTCATCTTGCATTTTATCGGCGGGGACTTGGATCTTTGATTGTTTCTTTTGCTTGTGTGTGGCCATTGCTCATTGTAGTTGCTAGGAATATGTAATATTATTTTCCGTCCCGTTCCTACCTTGCCCACATTTTAACTAGGTCAAGTTCTACCTTGTCCATATTTTAACTAGGTCAAGTCGTAGTTGTGCCGCTTTAGGTTGCATAACGTAAGGTCACTGACCTGAATGTTTTAACCTAGGTCATTCCCCGGGGTTGTTGTGCCTCATTTGGTCGCCGTTTTGGCATGGGTTTCTGTGGGCACTGCTCAGGGTAGTTTTGTTGTTCTGATTTCTGTTCTCGGATGGTTGGGTTGAGTGCTACCTTCCCTGTCGGATTTTCTCATACCTTTTTTGGGCCCGATTCAGGTTAGTAAGGTGTGCTGCTCGTAAACAATGTACAACAATAACATGTACTTCGTCAGATTCATAGACGGGCCTCGCGTGTGTTATATTTAATTGGTTGCAAATACGTAGATATACCGTAAGCGTATCACATGACAATATATAAGACAAACTTCTTCACACGCTGATATATGACATTAATCGTAGCTCGTATTTCATTGAAAATTAAATCATCCAATACTTATCGATACGCACCTTATGTTAAGTGATAAGAGCATTTATACGGAGTCGATAGCGTGTAGGACATTCAGTAAATTCGCAAGGAGTTCAATAGAAAATGGGTTTGTTTCCATGAAACTGGTTGGGTTCAGGTAATTGTCTAAATGGAAAAGTAATATATTTTATAATACTACACTCAAATATGTGAGTACTAAACTCACTTCTTGTTGCTCAATACAATCACTTGCTTCTCTCTCGGTAGCTGGTTCCGTGATTGTTACTTGCCATATATTGCTCTTCCTCGCCATCGATTTGTTTTTCATGTCATCAATTGTTACTCCTTGAATTCGATCGATTATCTTTCCAATCGATTGCTACTCCTTGCATTCGATGTTTCCATATTTCAATTGAAGTACCATCTATAATGGTTCTTATTGGCATGAGTTGATGCTCTTAACAATCGATGATTTAATGTATCTATGGCGTTAACAGTAGAATGTAGACTATGTGGCAGAGACACAAACAAATGGCGATATTACTAATATCTATTCTAAAATTGATCTCAAACAAATCTCATTTCATACTTTTACCCAGGTTATAACATAACCAATGTCACGAAAATGTAAACTTAGTCAAACACAACAACATCTGCAAGTCAAAGCCAATTAAGTTGATCCCCAAATTACATTATATAGAACGTGTTTCTTCTATAGATTTAATTATTATTTCCTTGTGCGTAAAATGGCAGATTGTGATGCTAAGAGACAAACATTGAAACGTACTGACATTATTTCTTTCTCGATGACATTATTTGAAATAAATACGACATCAGTACACGAGGCCAAGTCTGCTTTTCATACAATAGTTGACACAAATTGGACAAGTCTCCGACATCCATTCATTCAGTACAATAATTGTGTTCATAAAAAAAGTTTACATTGACATACAAAGTGATCAGTGAGTAAAGTGTGAACACATTAACTCGGTTATCGAATCTTCTATTTACACCAATTACGTTGATGTTTTGCTTAATCAATAAAGAGGAGCGCATCACCACTATGTACATTATGACTTATCTCTAGCATCCTGCAATATTTCATCGTGAAAATTGATCTTTTCGTCAGAAGAACCCCGAATATATATAAATGCAAAAATATCGATTACTAACGCTTGAAGTCTAAATTGTTGTTGTCAAAGTAGCTTAGTGTCATTCTGTCTTCTTGTCTGATCTTAAGGTAGTTGGGCATTCTAGTTTGGTAAGATTATTGGCATTGTAAACCGTACTACATGTACACTTCGATTTTATTCTAGACATTGAGAAATTCCATTTTATATTCCCCTAAAGTTCAAGCGCCATTGTCAATCGTAAATGATATGTGATGAATACATAATACAGTGTGCCGTTGCGCCCATTGACTTGGTAACAATACAAATTACTGGAAAGGCCATTGAACCTTGTTGAGGATAATTTACATACACAGTTAGGAATGTAATGATCACCAAGCAAAATTAGTTGTACATGTACAACTGAATGAGTATCGTCCCGTATAGAACGATAATAAAAACCGCGCAAAAATAGAAAAAAAAAACCTTCACAAAGCCCGAAACAAACATGAACAGGAAAATAAAACGAAACAGCTGCAAATAAAAGATCCTTAACTTCGTCTTAGTATTGTGTCTTTGAATACGGCCATTTGGCAACAACGGTATGATGTCATTTTTATTCCATTGCTAGGTGCACCATACTAGCAATTGTAAGTGTTATTATATTGGGTCGTGCCAATTGTGTTCTGAATAAAATACACATCAAGTGATCAATACATGTTGCTATATACTAGTAAATGAAGACCAGCATAAAAAGAAACAAAACAAATTACACCAAACAGTAATCTCAAAGGAAGAACGCAGTATGCAAAACTTAGTATCACAAATAGTCAAGTAAGATGTGGTAAGCTTAATGTTAAGCCTTGTGTATTGGCTGTTTAAAGGTTTGGGTAAATCGGACAGGGAAGGGAGCACTAAACATAACCAGTCGAGCAGAGGAAACAGTAACAATACCACACAACTACACGGACCAATGCCCATACACAACCAATTATTAAAATTAAATTCCCCGCCTCAAAAATACAGGATGACCCAATTTCACAGAGAAATAAAAAAATGGTGATCCAAAGTGACCGAATTAAATGCAACCAATACCCGAACTTGTTCCCCAAGTCCCCGATGCAGGATAATATAGTTCCGCAAATATATGCCAAAATGGAGAACCCAGGCGACCAAATGAGGCATAACTGCGACCTGAACCTAATTAATAAACACCAAGCCCAAAACCGCAAAATACAGCCACAAATTAAATGCACATAATTGACCGGATTACAAACACAAAAAATACCTAATGGCATAGTTACAGACCTCAGAAGAGCATAAAGTCCTAAACAAGACGTGCGTCAGGGTTTATTCAAGACATGTCTAAATTTATAGGTCAGATTGTCACTGCATATACAAAGACTTGGGTCCGTTTGTGAGAGGTCCCAATACGTGACTGGCATCTGTGCCGATGTGCAACAAACAGTTCACTTGGGATATTTTGCGAGTGACATATACGTTTACGAGTAGCCAAAAGATTACAACCATTGCATGAGCAGGTAGAGTTTAAATAAGCATTGCAATTCTACTGCATACAGTTGTACATTTGTATATGCCATTGTAATTGGTGTTACCACTGCGTCACTCTAGTTTACCCTAACCGGAATATATGATGTGTATGTTCGTAAAGGGGCTGTTTGAAATGCGAGACTGGGGTATATTGTATGTTCCAGTGTGTTGTTGACGTTTATGTGGATGCGTGACTAGCGATCGTGTCAAGACGTATCTCAATAATGTGTCTTGGCGTGGGTGATTTTGAGACAGACAAAACCTAGTCGAGGCTTGCGTCACGTCATGGACGGAAGAAAGATACTTTTAAGTGCTATTACCGCTCTATATCTTCTTTTGTCGGAAATTCTTGAAGTAGACGTTTATTACTGTTGACATATGTCAATATTTATTAGTTTAATAAAACATCTTAAGAAAACAAGATGTTCTATATCTATCTCATAGGAATATAAACAGGAACGTTCGACATTATACTCAGACCAGATTGGTACCAGAGATGTGTTTTATCGATACCAAAATATATAATATACAAAACAGTATGTTTTCGGTAAAGCTTTCTTGAATTTTAAAAGGAGCGTTACGTATTTAGACACCTCTTAAACGAACCCTCTTGCGTGCGATGACATAACCCTTATCCAAACCTTTTAACAGTCCGAGCACACGGCTTAATACAAAGCTAACCATGCCTTACTGTACTATTTGTGATACTAAGTTTTGCTTACCGCGTTTTTCCTGCTGGATTACTGTTTGGTGTACCATGTTTTTCCCCTTGCTTGTTATGTTGGTCTTCATTTATATAACAACACCTAATGATCAATTGATGTGTATTTTTTTCCAAACACAATTGGCATGGGCCAATGAAATTACTCTACACTTACCATAACTAATACGCGATACAATGGAATAAAAATTACATCATGCCGTTGTTGCTAAAAATTGTTCGTCTTCTAAGACAAAATACCGATGCAAATACATTTTAGGGTCTATTTCAGGCATTTGGCATAAAAAGTATGCTTAACTTGGTTATTTCTTAAATTTCCACCAATGAAAGCTCCTCATTGCGTCTGTTATAGCCACAAAGGCAACCGAGACTTTGCTAGTTTTAGAATAATTATTTTGTTATAATAATACTAAAAGTCTACCACCAATACAAATGATTTCATTGAAATATAACTGTAGTAACAACCGACCGTGTTGTAGTTGATAAATACACTGCATCCTGGTATTTCTTTACAGTTCTCTTACATAATCTGCGCCACCTTTATTACATTGTAAATGGTAAAGTACATATTTATTCGGTTACATGCCTGTTTTGTGATCCGAAAAGCCACAAACACAGTTGTCTAGACACATGACTAAAAATTTAATTCCAATACATATCCGTATATAATTGTCACAATAATGTCACTGATGGAATTATAAAGTAGCAATTTCGTTTTAAACACAGAACATTCGATTACTGCACTGTAAAATATCTTGAAAATTATGCTATATATATATGGCATACTTTCCATAAACTTAGTGGCATTGACTGTACATCATGTAACGAAAACAACTTGAAATTACTCAGCTCTTTTCCCTTCGCATAACTCTTCAATACATACATAAGTGTGGTATACATCAACGCATTTTGGGTTTGACTTTTATGAATGCTGACTACAAATCGAGAAGCAATATAACAATGGTCTTATTGAAAGTTCTAGTCACCATGTACAGGAACAATTAAAGTTCAGGATTATATCATTCAAAATGATTCTTAAATTTAAGAGGAGATGTTTCGTTTAATTTTCTTGTACAGCTTTGTGTTGTTCATTGTGATGTTTTGTGATCTATTTCGTTTTGGAGGGAATCTTTAGCGCGGTTGTTTTTTATCGTTTAATACGACACATCAATATTCATGCATTAGTACAACTGCTGATGCTTCGGGATCATAAACAGTCTTAATGTTGTATGTAAATTATCCTTAACAAAGTCCAGTGGCCTTCCAAGTACTTCTTGTTGTTAAAAGGTCAATAGCTGCAACGGCACACCGTATTATGTATTCACCACATACCATTCACGATTGACACTCGATCTAGAACGTTAGGCAAATATAAGAGGAATTTTTTGAATGTCTAGAATAAAATCGAAGATTAGAACTACTTATCTTGTCCGTAACATTAATACATTACTATATAATTGTGAATGATCGTAGTCGAATTGTATCGTAAAATGCATCGAAATGATGTTGTAGCAAATAGTTATTTATATACTGTTTGCACAGGGCTAGCAAGATCACTATTTAAATGCATTCATATTCTTTATTATTATTAATCGTGTTATTAATATAAAGTTAATAAACTCCACATTTAATAATTTTGATATATACATGTTTATTTCATAATGTACTCGTGGTATAACCCTGACATATTTCCAATATACAAAAATCGAAAAATCCAAACCAAGCCGCTAATCTACCTGCACCATACCGAATCCTCAGTTCGTCAGCACTCAAATGTAGTTATTCTATTACAATAAGCTTACCAAACTAAAATGTTCCATTCCTACAATAAGCTCAGAGAATAACACAGAATGACACTTAGCTGCCTGAAACTAAACATGACTGGACAACAACAAATTACACTGCAAGCGTTGGTGATCAACCTTTTTTGCTGCAGTTATATATATTCAAGCTTCTTGCGCAAAATATATATCAATTTCCGCAACGATTTCTTATGGTGCTGTAGATAAGTACATAACGTACTTAGTAGCAATGCTCTCTCCTTTTAGAAACAGTTATTTATTAAGCAAGAAATTAACTTAATTGATATTAATACTAGGTTCGAGAACCGAGTGAATGTATTCGTATCTAACTCACTGATTAGTTTGTATGTCACTGTAAACTTGATATGTACCGACAACATTACAGGTATCACGTTAAGCAATCATATTTATTAAGTACAATTTTATGAACACAAGTATTGTACTGTATGAATGTATTTCGAAGACTTGTCCAATTAATGTCAACTATTATATGAAAAGCAGACTTTGGAATCGTGTATTGATGTCGTATTAATTCAAATTAAGTCATCGAGAAAGAAAAAATATCAGTACTTTACAATGGTGCTTGTCAATACAGGCCGTGAATGTCTCTTAACATCACAATCTGCCATTTTACGCACAAGGAAATTATAATTAAATCGATAGAAGAAACACGTTTTATATGATGTAATTTGGTTGTTTTAGTAGAGGAAATTAGAATCTGTCGCGATATTGAAACCTTTAGATCAACTTAATTATCTTTGACTTGCAAATGTCGTTGTGCATGCCTAATTTTGCAATTTTGTGCATTTGGATATGCTATGACTTGTTTGTATGAGATGAAATTGGTTGTCTAGAGATGTTGCTAAACTCGATATAAGATGCAATTTTAGAATAGATATATACGTGTTTGGAGGTTATTTTCCTATTCAGAAGTGATATTGGTAATACAACTAGCTACAAAACTGTATCTGTTGTTGTCTGTACCGCATATTCTGCACTCTACTGTAAACGACAAAAATAAATACACCAGTTAGTGAACACTTACATACATAATGAAGCGGTTTAAGACACTGAAAAAGAAAAACGGGTCACGACGCATGCCTTTGGAACAAAGATGATGTATCTACCACATTCGAGCGTTAGATACAAAGGTGGTGTCCTCGGGTATCACATTACAGGCGCATGCTATCAAAATACAGTTCCATGTACAACAAATACACAGCCGTGTCTTGTGTATGTTAGAGTAATCGATCTAGATATCGGAGTGGTTAGATTCTTGAAATTGTCAGACATACCAGATTTGGAATGAAATTGCATTGTATCATTTATTGCTGAAACGTTTGCTAATATTAACACGATGAATCTCTTTCTTTCTGCTGGTTATAGGAAAGCAATTACGCACGGAGACGCATTCAATATGTGAATAATATATTGTTGAATCGGTTTGTTATTGGAAATCCATGGAATGTAATAACTCATCCACTGCAATCAAGATATGACTTTACAAGCATATTCTTGTGTGTCAGTTTGATCATCTTTCTGAGTTCGTTGCTCGGTGCATGGTGAACTAGTCTTACCGCAATAGCAATGACTTGTGAATTCGCAATCAGAAAACAAGGACTTTGTCTTAGCTGTTCATACATATAGGGCCGGTGTCCTCCGAAAGACTGTTTTTCACAGACAAATTTCCTTGCCAGCACAGAGAGTTTGCCGATACGGGTATACATCGTGTAAAAGCACACAGTTAAATTCAGGACCAAATATATCCATATATGCAAATTAGTCGGGAAATTCCATAACAATGGCTCCGTAGATAGATTGTCATTGACACGATAATGGTGCTACAATACAAACCCACTGGCAGCTAGCAATTCAGACTTCAATTTATGACTTGTGTTTGACATAACAACGTAATAAGTAGTCTGGAAGATTTCAGAAAAAAACATCAGCAATTAATGGTAAATTGGGAAAGATTTGGTTCGCTGGCTGATAAATGTGACAATATTTCCATAACAATGTCCTGTTTGACAAACTTGGTAAATAATTGGATATTGTTTGTCATAACAACACAATTATTTGGAATTATAGCTACTGATTGAAGAATAATTATGTAAGCACAGTGTTGTACAATATGTGTTCGACCTAGAGGATTTGACTTCGATTTACGGAAATGGGACATTTGGAATTCTTAATGAAAAACAATATGAAACCAAATATATATTCAAATAATGTCATAAAAATTTAGTGGCATCAATGTCTTAAACTAAATATCTAGTTGCCATATGACTTAAACGTTTGCTAACTTGACATGGGTTATGTTCCGTAGAGCCTCGAATTCTTGACACATTATGTGGGTCTCGATATATGGACATTTTCGTTTGGACTCCGACAATTCCATATAGCTTCAAGCATGTGATACCAACTGTGTTTTGTATGATTTCGTTTCTTACTGCGTCATTAAGCTTCGCTTAACATCGCAGTTTACCATTTTACGCACAAGGAAATTATATAGAGAAACTCGGGTCCCTGTCCGGTGAGAACAATGTTATCAGGCGAGGTGATATCGTTCGGGTGGCGAGGTTTACCGAGCCATCCCGGGCGATATCGCCAAGCCTGATAACATTGTTCGAGCCGGACAGGGACACGAATTTCTATTTCTCATGAAACCAACAACGGGACACAATTTAGAGGCATATTTTTTAATTTTAAACTGGAGTTGTCGATCGTCCTTAGACCACCCGCCGATTAACACAACTTCATTTGCTTCCGTACACAAAATATAGTTCTCAATTCTACGCTATTCAATTAACAAAAATATTTTTAAAAAAAGAGATCTATTTCAGTTTTTAGTCAAAACGAGAAATCTAAGCAAATTATAAGTATTACCAAAATAAGAACATCGTGTCGTAAAAGTAAAATAAAATTCCGCTCATGAATTTTGATGTTTTTTTCTTCTGGATGATGCATCAATGAAACGTCATCAATGACGTAGTTTGTGTGGAGAAGGTCGCTAATTATGTCAAACTTTCTTATGTTATACTCCACACAATGACAAATTACGGATGGATTTAAATACTGGATTGTGTGTGGCAACGGACAGTGCAAAATTGTATCCCGTGAAATGGAAATAACTTCAAGAATGAACAGTTTAGACATGCTTGTTGAACCGAGTGGGTGGAGAACAGTTTTCAACAAGATAGACAAGATCAACTTAATCACGACAGAATGCTGATGAAAACAGATGGAAATACACAATGGTGAGTAAGACATTGGTTTGTTGAAAAGTCTATTAAAGTTTGTTCTATTTTTTGTATAAATTGTAGGGTTGTGTACTGAATGTAACAATGTTTTGATTCACAAAAAAAGCTCGGTGTCTCAAGGTTTTCGTTTTGTAGGTCAACCTTCGCGAGTCGTGAAAATGAGATTAAAAATTCCTTTAGGCCAGAAAACTGGATATAGAGTGGATAGCTATGACTATTTTAACGTTTATTTATCTTTGACGATGCTTAACCATAGTATTTATCTGTGTTTGTTGGTTTATTTCAGGGCCTTTCAAAACGATCGATCCGTGGGTGACCCGTATGAATTCAAGAACAATTACTGTGGCGTAGCCCTACCTAGCGAAGAAGCATTGCTAATCTGGAGTGTAAAACTAAACGTTGAATAAATAATAGCTATTACATGCATAATTCTGTTGTTTTCAATGATATTTATGACAATTTAAGACGGAATGCCATATTGCAAAATAGTCCGTTATTTGTGGGCGGAGCCAAAAAGTGTTCTCAGGCTATTGACCTGGGAACACATACTTATCTCAGGTCATGTGTTATCAGGCAGTTACCATGGTAGTTGCATGAGAAAATCATATCGATATATGACACACGTATTATATGATGTAATTTGGTTGGAGGGAAACAGAATATTGGCTATATTGTAACTTGTAGATCTTGGGGATCAACTCAATTAGCTTTGACTTGCAAATGTCGTTGTGTATGCCTAATTTGGCCTTTATGTCGTGATTTTGGTTACGTTGTAAATTTTGCAACGCAATGAGATATGTTGTCTTGCGATATCGATATAAGATGCAATTTGAGAATAGATATTGGTTATTTGAAAGGAGTGCAAAACTGTATCTGTCTTGCATATAACGTCCATTTTGTACTCTATTGTAATTAATCAATACAATAACACCTTCCGTACAAATATCGCCTTTTACATTATTTTAAACAGGTCACAATTCGTTCTTTTGGAACAACAAAGCTGTATCTACCGTTACGGTAGTAAGGTGGTACATGTAACAATAATTATGGTTATTTATATACAATAAATGAAAAGAAAAGAGATCAAAAACCACCAAATAGAATTGTTCTTTAACTCAATGTTAAGTGACCAAGGTCAGCCAAAAAAAGGTCAACTTTTTGTCCATGGGGCCCTCTCAAAATCTTTTAATCAATAGAAAATGCATCCAGCTTCAAGAAAATGAAAAAAGTAGGGGGTCATGTATCATATAAGAGAAATCAAATGGTTCGTCAAACGCGGTGAACAGATTTTCTCACATGTACGGATGTAATCAATGTCCGTTAGCTACAACCCTACTTTCACTTTCATATTTAAGCCAGAATGACCAATATTTCTGAATAAAACCATTTCACTACATCACATACATGCATACAAAGCATTTAAACCCCATTTCATGATTCTGATGCTGATTTGTCAAGACATACCCCCATTTCCAGTCGCTTCAAACGGACTATTCGACTGTATCTGAATTTGGTCCGCGTAGGTATTAAGTGGTTATTAACCAAGAGCACGATTACTTCTTTTAGAAAATATTTTTGAAGCAACTGTATGTACCAATGTTGGAGGTCTTTGCATAGGCATCATATTCTAAAGCAATCTTTATTTGTTTAGAATCTTTCATACGTAGCACGATCATTGATGTCTGAAACTTGCTTCTGGTTATTTGATCCAATTTCCGTGATTGGACCATTTTTACATTATATCTTGGACTTCGTCTAAGATATTCATACATATAGGACTGGTGCCCTCTGAAACGACAAAGTCCCGTGCCAGCAAGGAGAGGGTGCCGATACGAGTATACACCAAGTAAAACACAGTTAGACTCAAGCAAAAAACTCGAGCTTATGGCTTAACACAAAGCATAATCAGAACACAGCTGTCATTGTCCAATGGAATCACTCTATATTTGTTTTTACTAGTATGGTGTACAATGAAATAAAAATGACATCATGCCGTTGTTGCCCTATTGTCGTATTCCGAGCATAGCCTTTATTTACTTTATTTCTACTGAAACATGGCAGGCATATATATGTACCTCCACCCAGATTTGAACCCGGTGCGCCAGATTAGACGGCAAGCGCACTAACCACTGAGCTACGGAGGCACAGGTATTCAGAGACCGGGGTAGATAAATTTAGGTTCTATTAGAAGCATTTTGTCTCAAAAGCATGATTATTTTAGTTCTTTCTATAATGTCCACCAATGTAAAACCCACATTGTGCCTGTTACATCCACAACTTTAACTTTTATTGAACATTTGTTATGAATATGCTAATAGTCTACCACTCACACAGTCACATGATTTGGTTTTAGTTGAACTGTATAAAATACCACTCCCGTGGTATAGTTGACATATTGATCATACAATGCATCCTGATATTTCTTCAATCGTTCTCAAAGATTTGTTTCATCATGGGGGTCACTGTCATTACTTGTAAATTGTAAAATCAGAATTGTGGTCCGATCTGCAACAAACACAATTGTCTAGATAACAAGTTTAGAATGTAAATCCGAAATACAGTTCTATATAAATATTTGCAACAATAATTTCCATGATAACATTATATCACAAGTATGTACATGTATCACATGTTTTTCTTGTATCCAGGTTAGTATAGCCAGTACGTATAAAGTTATACGTACCACATGTAGTATAAACTATAGGACTTTTCCAATAAATCAATGCTTATTTTGCGTTTTTAGTGTCATATAGTGTCATAAAGAATCTACTACTCGTTGTGAATTGATATATTTATATTAAACTCGTTCAGAAAATATTATTACGCTCGCAAGGGGCTCGCTTAATAAAATTTCCAAAACTCGTTTAATATCAATTTATATCAATAGACAACTCGTGATAGATCCTCTATATATAATAACAATTTCTAACACAGAACACTCAATTACTGTATTGTTAACTATCTTGACAATTATAAAGACTGGAGCATAATTCAGAAACATTTAGGAGTGACATTTACAATGCAGTTGTATTGTACTTGATCTGGTGGTCTACTTTCAGTAAACTAAGTGACATTTTCTGTAAAACAACTTGAAATTGTTCAGCTCTTTTCTCTTTTCATAATATGTATAGAGTTCACAACACTCTAGAAAATAGGCACAATAGTTTTGTGCACAAACAAACAATGGTTTGGGCTTGGCTATTAAGAGTGTTGGCTTCAAATCAAGAAGTCGTATCACGATGCTTTAATTGAACAAATTTAACTCACCACATACAGAAACATATTTGTGAAGGGTAATACCATTTGTAATGATTCTTAAATTTCGAAGGCTTGTTCTATTTGCAGCTGTTTCGTTTCATTTTTTGTTCAGTTTTATTTTGTCGGGTATTGTGATGTTTTGCGGTCTTTTTCGTTTTTGGGGCATTTTTTTCGCGGTTTTTCATATTATTCTATACAAGCCATTCATCTTCATGTTGTAGTACAACTGCTGTTGTTTGGTGATCATAAACATTCATAATGTTGTATTTAAATTATCTTAAACAAGGTTCAGTGGCTTTTCCAGTAACCTCCATTGTTTCAAAGTCAATAGACGCAACGCCGAGCTGTATTAAGAATTCATCACATATCGCGTACGATTGACAATGGGTCTAGACCTTTTCGGAAATATGAGAGGAAATTTCTCAATGTCTACAATAAAATCGATTATTTACCTACATTGAGATTCTTTATTATTATAAAACTTGTTATACGTAATAATTTTAATATGCACATATTTACTGCTTATGTACGTGTCGTATAATCTGACATAGTTGTAATATTTACAAATTGAACTCATCCAAACACAGCCATTAATCTACATGCACCATACCGAATCTTGTCTACATGAATACCCAAAAGTATATATCCTATTTCAATGATCTTACCAAACTAGAATATCCAATTCTACAAAAAAGCTCAGACTAGACGAAACAATGACACTAAGCTACTTGACACTAAACCTGTCTGGACGACAATAATTGTAAGCGTCGGTCATCGACCGTTTTGCATTAATATATTTAAATGTATTAGAGCTTCTTGCGCACAATAGAACAAATATCACGACAAAGTCATGCAGTGCTGTAATAAGTACATAATATACATTTGTACCATTGTTTTCTTCTTATATAAACAGTTATTGATTAAGCAAGAAATGAAATTAATTGTTGTAAATATAAGGTTCGAGAACCGAGTTAATGTGTCCGTACTTTACTCACTGATTAGTTTGTATGTCACTGTAAACTAGATATGTACCGACAACATTACAGGTATCACGTTAAGCAATCAGATTTATTAAGTACATTTTTATGAACACAAGTATTGTACTGAATGAATGTATTTCGAAGACTTGTCCAATTAGTGTCAACTATTATATGAAAAGCAGACTTGGTATCGTGTATTGATGTCGTATTTATTTCAAATTAAGTCATCGAGAAGGAAAAAAAATCAGTACGTTACAATGGTGCTTGTCAATACAGGCCGTGAATTTCTCTTAACATCGTAATCTGCCATTTTACGCACAAGGAAATTATAATTAAATCGATAGAAGAAACATCTTTTATATGATGTAATTTGGCTGTTTTAGTGGAGGAAATCAGAATCTGTCGCGAAATTGAAACCTTTAGATCAACTTAATTAGCTTTGACTAGCAAATGTCGTTGTGCATGCCTAATTTTGCAATTTTGTGCATTTGGATATGCTATGACTTGTGTGTATGAGATGGTATTTGTTGTCTAGAGATGTTGATAAACTCCATATAAGATGCAATTTTAGAATAGATATATACGTGTTTGGAGGTTATTTTCCTGTTTAGAAGAGATATTGGTAATTTCTACTAGCTGCAAACCTGTATCTGTTTTTGTCTGTACCGCATATTCTGCACTCTACTGTAAACGACATAGATTAATGCACCAGTTAGTACACACTTGCATACAAAATGTAGCGGTTTTAGACATTGACAAAGATGAACAGGTCACGATACATGACTTTGGAACAAAGATGAGGTACAAAATGTACCTACCACATTCAAAAATAAGATACAAAGGTGATGTCCTCATGTATCACACTACATGCGTATGCCATCATAATACAGTGTCATGCACAACAAAAACACAGTCGTGTCATGTGTATCTTAGAATAATCGGTCTACATACCGGAGTGGTTAGATTCTTGACATTAACAGAAATAACAGAAAATTCAAATGAAATTGCATTTTATCATTTATTACTGAAACGTTTGCTAATATTAACCTGATAAATATATTTCTTTCTGCTGGTTATAAGAAAGCAATAAGGCACGGAGACACATTCAATGTAAAAAATCAGTTTGTTATTAGAAATCCATGGAATGTAATAACTCATCCACTGCAATCAAGATATGACCTGACAAGCATATTCTTGTGTGCCAGTTTGATCATCTTACTGAGTTCGTTGCTCCGTGCATAGTGCACTAGTCTTACCACAGTAGCATTGACGTGTGAATTCACAATCAGAAAACAAGGACTTCGTCTAAGTAGAAGGGTTAAACCATTTGTAATGATTCTTAAATTTCGAAGGCTTGTTCTATTTGCAGCTGTTTCGTTTCATTTTTTGTTTAGTTTTTTTGTCGGGTATTGTGATGTTTTGCGGTCTATTTTGTTTTTGTGGCATTTTTTCGCGGTTTTTCATATTATTCCATACAAGCAATTAATCTTCATGCTGTAGTACAACTGCTGTTTTTTGGTGACCATACACATTCCTAACGTTGTATTTAAATTATCTTCAACAAGGTTATCTGGCCTTTCCAGTAACCTGTGTTGTTTCAAAGTCAATAGACGCAACGGCGTGCTGTATTATGAATTCATCACCTATCGCTTACGATTGACAATTGGTCTGGAACTTTAGGGACATATGAGAGGGAATTTCTCAATGTCTAGAATAAAATCGATTATTTTACTGCATTGAGATTCTTTATTATTATAAAATGTGTTATAAATAGGAAGTAACTCCACACGTAATAATTTTGATGTGCACATGTTTACTGCTTATGTACGCGTCGTATAACCTGACATATTTCTAACATTTACAAATTGAACTCATTCAAACACAGCCACTAATCTACATGCACCATACCAAATTTTGTCAACGTGAATACCCAAATGTATATATCCTATTTCAATAATCTTACCAAACTAGAATGCCCAACCCCTACCATAAGCCGAGACTAGACGACATAATGACACTAAGCTACTTGAAACTAAACTTAGACTGAAAGTTTTGGTCATCGTCCTTTGTTGCATTTATATAAATATAACACGAGCTTTTAGCTCGAGATCAATTTCCAGGTCGACGTCCTGTGGTGCTGTACATTGGTACAATATTATATTTTAATTAGTATCGATGCTCCCCATTTGTATACACAAGGTTTGATAAATCAAGAAATCAACTTAATTTTGTAAATACAGAGTTAATGTGTTCGTACTTTACTCAAAGATTACTTTGTATATCACTGTAATATTTAATTATATGTGATGCCAACATTATATACTGAGTTCCAAAAGTTCCGCATCCAATATATGATGTGTCTTTTTTAATAGAATCTCCAACTTATTTATGATAATTCAAATGCGCATGTGTAGAGCGATGTGTACTTGATATAAATCCATGTCAGTTATCGATTTGAAGATATGTATCGAACCATAATAAAACCACATGTGGCACCACCCAACGATTCCAAAGTACACACAACGATAAACTGCTGTTTTGTAGTGGAAGGGAGGTAATAAATACCGAAAATTATCTCTCTTTGACCACAGACAATTAATGATGTTGCAATAGAGTCTGTACAACAGGCCAGATTTTAAGAAACATCCGCTTGGACATAAAGAACGCAACAATAAAGCAAGTTTCCCATAAATTTAATGTCGGGTGGTCTACAATTAAGCTACAACAATGCCGTTGTTCTTGGTGCAAAAATAGAGCAGCATTACCTGTCTATTTCAGCGGCATTGACCCTTGACCTGTTGTCACGTGATACGTCATATACATTTTTTTTCGGATGGAGATGATACAACAGTCTTATTATGATAGAGACATGGCAATTTAATTCGACACAATGTATTTTTAGTGAAACACCAGCTTCTAGCGTCTTATATACACGAGTCGTTCACAATTATACATTTTTGCAATTAAATTAAGCGTACATTTCTAACTTATTTGACTAACTTATTGTGTTTTTTCGTAACACAGACACGATGCAAGTAAATTGGAAGTGAAATTAAAGTAAAAAATGAAGAACCCAAATTATGCGTGCTTGAATAGACGTTTTTACCATTTGTGATGGTGTGATCATTCAAGCGTGACGAAATCCAATGGAAATAGGTTCAATATTAACACTAAGGGTACGCAAATGGACAGTGTTCCTAAAAAGTTCTTTTAAGTTAACTTTTCCAAAAAAAATGAATTTTGAATTTAGATGCAGAACTTTTGGAACTCAGTATATGTGTAACATTAAGCATCTGATGTATTAAGTACATTTTTATGAACACAATTATTGTACTGAATGAATAGATGTCAGAGACTTGTCCAATTAGTGTCAACTATTGTATGACAAGGATACTTGGCCTCGTGTACTGATGTCGTATTTATTTCAAATTAAGTTGTCGAGAAGGAAAGAATGTCAGTACATTTCAATGGTGCTTGTCGACATAAGCCGTGAATTTCTCTTAACATCGCAATCTGCCATTTTACGCACAAGGAAATTATAATTAAATCGATAGAAGAAAGACGTTTTATATGATGTAATTTGTTTTTTTCGTCGAGGGAAACAGAATCTGTTGCTATATTGAAACTTGTAAATTTTGGGGATCAACTTAATTAGCTTGGACTTGCAAATTTTGTTGTGTATGCCTAATTCCGTATTTTCGTGCCTGTATTTATGTTATGACTCGGTTAAAATCACGGTGGGATTCTTGTCGATATAAGATGCAATTGAAGAATAGAATAGGGTTATATAAACTGTATCTGTTTTCGTCTGTATCGCATATTCTGCACTCGAGACACTGTAAACTAGATTCACTGGTGTTTTTGAGCGTCTAAGTTAGACCAAAACCACAACAGTGACGGTCATGAAAATAACAAAATGGCGTCTTTTAGACATTAAAAAAGAAAAATATATTAAAAGTCCATCCTTTTACACACCAATCTACAATAGTTTAACGGAAGATACAACATTGTTTCGGCAATGTTTTGATATTTATATTATAATTGTGAAAAAGAGTATCACACTGTTACTGTAATTATTAAGCAAACGTTTGAAGCGATTGTACATGCATGTTGTATTATCCAATTAAAAGGTACAATATTTTCAAATGTGTAGTGTGTCATGTTTAACAAATGCTCATGCGTTTCTTGTATATCTTATAGAAATATGTGGTTAGATTCTTGAAATTTGTAGAAATATCCGATTTGGAATGAAATTGCATTTTATTATTTATTGCTGAAACGTTTGCTAATATCAACCTGATAAATCTATTTATTTCTGCTGGTTATAAGAAAGCAATAACGCACAGAGACACATTCAATATGTGAATAATATATTGTTGAATCGGTTTGTTATTGGAAATCCATGGAATGTAATAACTCATCCACTGCAATCAAGATAGGACTTGACAAGCATAGTCTAGCATGCCACGTTGATTGTCTTTCTGATTTCGTTGCTCCTTGAAAAGTGCACTAGTCAAGCACATATACATATGTATTTCCCTCAAAACACTTGCTTACAACGATTTTCACACTAAGATTTAGACTAATAGACAATTCATGACAGCAGTGTGGTATACATACGTTGATAAGAACTCGAGGTTCTCGCACTCTTTGTTAATCCAACATGATTATTAAGAATTTGAGAAACCACTGCGTCTATAAGTAAAAATGTGCTGTGTAGTTATGTCTACCATAAAATATCTGGAGATGTACTAAGTGTTATGAGGAAAATGTACATACATGATGTACATGTTGTGAAATGACATTTGTTTTGTCTTTTCCCAACGAAAAGTCATCTATTCGTTCGGTTGATTAATTGTCTGTTTTAGTCATTATATATCCAATCCAACAATGCCTCTTCTCGATATTTTAATGCGACACAGTTTTGTTCCATTACTTTCGTTTGTTGAATTTCCGTATTGCCAATGTATATATTGAACGAACAACAGACATAGCAAATCCAGTACAAGTAAGAACGTAAAATGCACACAGTTAAACTCGTTTTAATAATTAATGAAGGTCTGTAATGTTCAAAGACGTAGAAATAAATAATCTTCATAGAGCATTTGATTAAACTATGAGGAAGCACTGCAATGCAGGATATAAGGGTATTGCACACGGAGGTAGGACTGCGAAATATGAACGGATATAAGAACATAAAGATGTAGTTCTTTTTCTACGGATAGAATGTGACGTTCATTGTTTGTCTCATTCAACCAAAATGGATGCGTAGGACAAAAGAAAAGCCAGGTTTGATTCTGTTTGCAAACGGTGATGAACGTGTGTCAAAATCAGTGCATGTATGTCATGTATGTGTTGAGTAATTGCCTTCCCTGTCCGATTTCTGAATATCTTTTTGGGTGATTTAAACCCACGGATTGAGAGATTATATGCTTATCACATGTGCCAATTTGACAAGGATTTCCTACTATAACCGAGCTACGGGTCATTATTATACTAGATAAGAGTAGTACTAAAAATAGGATGCAAAGAGATACCAACAAGTTGTATATACCAGGACCCGATCCCGCATACATGTAACAACTCAGTTCCAAATGAGATTTTGCTTCAATTAGAGTCTGAATTTGAGATTTATTTATTAATCCGAAGTTCGAGTTTACAGAAATACGATTCGATAAACTCAGATTTATATTTCTGATTCATAAGTTATACTAGTGTTACTAGTGTTGAGTCCTGTCAATAGTATCAACTAAGGTCTTACTCATGTTTGGTGTAAATTAATAAACATTAAGTATCATTGGTACAAGGTATAGTATCTTTGCATGTGCAACAAAACATCGGGTGTCTTTCTTTGTTCTGTCTGTGCAAACACAACATACTTAATGACAAGATTGCCTTAACTGTAAGTCAATGTAATAAGCAAATTAAGTGAGAAAGAAAAGCTAAACCAACAAAACATCTATAAATATTCAATAAACATTGACTGTGTACCAATTGATGCCAATTAGTCCGGAAATGTCACCATATGTCGTCCTCGTAGATAGTTTGTCATTGACAGGATAATACGACAACAATACAAGCAGACTGGCAGATTGCAATTCAGACTTCAATTTATGACTTTTGATGACATGACAGCGTATGAAGCAGTCTGGGAGATGTCATAAAAAACTTTACAAAGAATTGTAATTTGACAAAGCGCTGATGAATGTGACAATATTTCCATAACAATGTCCTGTCTGACAAACTTGGTCAATAATTGGATGATATTTTTGTCACAACAACAAGATCATTACGATTTGCTTCCCCTGATTAATGAATACGTACATATATACGTACATCGTTTGAATTTGATGATCATGCTTCGATTTACGAAGTTGTCGTATATTTAGGATCGTACTAAGAATGTACAATTGTTATTTGTTTGAACAAGTGTGTTTTATCTCATGGCATTTGTCCTTACATCTACCATTAGTTAAATAAAGCTTTAATCAATATCTGTCTCTCTGTGATACTAACCATTGAAATTAGTGAGGAACGATTTGTACCAATTATAAGACTTTTGAAGTGAGGGTTTCCTCTATAATATACAGACGTCTCCCCCACCAGAATGCTATTTGCAGCATTCTATGACAAGGAGCACATATCGATTGTGAAGAGCATCACTTGATGATGAAGAAAATAATATATCACTGTAACGTAAGTTGTGTTTTCAACTATAATTAAATCATATCATTTTCAATGAAATACGTGCTTTGATGAATGTCATATATCAGTGTGTGAAGAAGTTTGTCTTATTTGCTGCAATTTTAAATCACAGACTTCAATCTCTTGCAAATCTGTTACCCTAATTTCATTTATTACCAATTAGTAAAAGCTTGATTGACACCAAGTCCAAGTTTAATCCCACACAAGTTCAATTTATATGAACAAGGTCTGACACATATATTCAACCCTTATTCAAATATCAAGAAATATAAATTCATAGGTTAACACGAGAGCCGGGTTAGTAAAAGGAAAAGCATAAATATACATGAGGGTTAACAAATTGCACATTTGCTCCATTCGTTCAATTCATGCCTTGTGGGGAGGTGAGGTGTTGTGTGGTAGGTCGTAGAGATGAAAGTACATCTATCTATTTATTTCACATGAAAGTCTTTGCGAATTAGGCTGGTCACAGCGAAGTATATTTGCAAATGAGTCTAACTTCGAACATACGTTTGTCAAGAACCGTGTAACATATTTATCAATGTACAATATATCAGGCTACACCAGACGGTAGTCAATATCATTTTATAATATATATATTTAGGTCACACAATTACGCCTTTATTTTTGGAACAAAAGATGTCATAAAGTCGAACACCGATACAACATTTTAAGCCAATATATGCCAATATCAGTAAATAGTAAGGTACAAACCAAAGTCACACAGCTACGGCGGCAGCGCCGTATTGATATTATATGAAGTGTGCACAACTGAATTGTTAACACTATTTCAAAACCAAATCTTTTGACATTATGGCATGATTTTAGTGGAATCAAACTTTATTCTACTTTGTTATCCATCAAATACCCACTGCGACATGTTCACGGTGCGTCTATTCTGTGGGGAGCAAATATTGTATATTTTGTCAATATTCTTAATTGAAATTTCTTAATTAAAGTTAGTGTATCACGTCAGGTTTAGTATCTGTTTGTGCAGATAAGTTTCCAATAAAAAGCCTCAAAACACAAAATAATCGTCAACAAAATTAAACGTAGTAATTAAACAACTCCGTACATTTCTTGTATTTTGAATTGAGCATTGTGTATTTAAACGCGTTCTAACATAAACATTATCCATACCTTTACACAGCCCGCTAACATGGACATAAAGTTAGGTCACTGTCCTTGAGTTTTAAACAAGGTCACGTCCCGGGTTTTTGTGCCTCATTTGGTCGCCGTTTTATGAGAAAATCCGACAGGGTAGGTAGCACTCAACCCAACCAGCAAAGCACAGAAATCAGAAACTCCACGACACAACTACCCTGAGCAATGCCCACATAAACCCATGCCAAAACGGCGACCAAATGAGGCATAACATCCGCGTGACGTAGTTAAAAACACTAAGGATAGTGACCTTACGTTATGCGACCTAGTTAGAATAATGGGTAAGGTAGGAATGGGGTGGGAAATAATATTACATATTGATAGCAACTACATTGAGCAATGCCCACACATAAGCCGAAGAAAAAACTAAAGACCCAAGTCCCCGCCGATAAAATGCAGGATGACAAAGAAATCATATAATTGTGGTTATTGCCGAATGAAACGCTGCCAATACTCGACCAAGTTCCCCAAGTCCATACTGCGAACCAACCACACAAACCCGTGCCAACACGGCGACTAAATGGGGCACAACTACCCCCTGACCTAGTTTAAAACATAGTTTTGCAATCCTTTTGCAAACACATTTTATATGACGTAATTGCGTATTTTTTGTGGAGGTAAACAGAATTTGCCACGATATTGAAACCTTTAGATCTTAGAGATCAACTTAATTAGCTTTGGCCTGCAATTGTCTTTGTGTATTCCTAATTTGACCTTTATGTCGTGACTTTGGTTAAACTGTAAAATTTGAAACTCTATGAGATCCGTTGTCTAGCGATATTGATATAAGATGTAACTTTAGAATATATATTGGTAATTTTCGCAGGATTGCAAAACTATCTGTCTTGGCTGTAACGTACATTTTGTACTCTACCATAAACAATCTATGCATTTACAAATGAAGGCCTTCAGCATTTATGTTTTTAACAAATCGTTCTTTTGGTGCACCAGGCCATTTCTACCATAGCCAAATGGTAGATACAACAATATGATGACTTATATATAAGAAATCTAAACCGACAATAGAACGATTAATTTAATTGTAAAAAAATATTTGAAGCGAGTGTATGTAGAAATAGAAAGACATTGGCATCCGATTCTAAAGCAATCTTTATTTGTCGAGTGTGGTGCCTCTTATCTGCAGTTTGAATATTATATCACAAGACCATAGAAGTGAATGTGCCATGTACATCATGAAAGTAATCGATCTTAAAGTCTTGCAATTTGTAGAAATATTGTAATCGGAATGAAATTGCATTTTATCATTTATTGCTGAAACGTTTGCTAATATCAACATGATAAATATATATCTTTCAGCTGGTAATAAGAATGCAAAAATCGCACGGAAACACATTCAATATGTGAATAATATATTGTTGAATCGGTTTGTTATTGGAAATATATGGAATGTAATAACTCATCCACTGTAATCAAAATATGACTTGTCAAGCATATTATAGTGTGCAACTTTGGTCATTGCTCTGTATAGTATGATATACTAGCACAATAGGGGAAAAAATCACACAGGTTCTCACATACTGCGACAACCCTCAAGATAAACGCACATTAGTTAAGTCTTTTCTCAGCGAAAATTCGTCTATCCGCTCCGTTGATTAATTGTCTTTTTTATCGGCTTAGTCAATATATATTCAATCCAACAATGCCTCTTCTCGATACCTCATTGCGGCACATTTTTGTTCCATTACTTTCGTTTAATGAATTTCCGTATCGTTAAAGTCGATAGTGAGTTTACAACGAATAAAACAAAGCAAATACTAGTAAGTACGTAAAATGCACACCGTTGAACTTGTTTTAAGACACATTGTTGCCATTCAATGAACGTCTGTAATGTTCAAAGAAATAGTAATAAATAACTTTCATACAACAAGGAAGCATCGCAAGGTGTTACACGAGGGAATTGCACACGGAGATCACACGCCGATAAATCAGAGAGGCTGTGACATATGAACGGATACGTGCACGTAAGCATGTAGTTATTTTTCTACAGAGAGCCTGTTGTGGGCGAGGTTTATGTTAAAGAGGTTTGCCTCCACCAGCCAAAGTTTACGCTAGGGACTATGCCATCATATGCTTAACAACTGTGCCAATTTGTCAAGGAGTTCCTGCTAAATTAAGTGAAAAGGAAAAGTGATAAAACATCTACAAATATTTAATACACATTATAGGGGATTTAATAGCGCCGCGTAACGGGGCTATTGAAAATACCCAGACCGGTAATAGGCTAACGTGCATATCATCGTTGAGTTTCTGCAAGTACTAAGGCTTTCAAAAAATGTTATTTCCGGTCAAAATTTTCAGGCAGTTTTCCGAGGTGAATAGTTTTTGGAATATAAAAAAAAATAGTAAACTGTAAACGGTTGAGCCTTTCGTTCTCTTTCGATTGAATATCATTTTTAAAAAATGTGTAATAAAAAAACTATTTTTAAAAAAACCTAAGGGAAGTAAGAAATACCCTGTACTCTACTGTACTCCGCTTTACGTGTCACTAGCCAATTGATTGCAAGCGTTTGCGAGATTTTCATGCGCCCATTCCAGATGGAAGGTGTTTTAAGAATCATCATAAATAAAGGTGAAATTTTCATTTAAATAGCCGATTTATCATGACAGTACTCGATCTCCGAGGCAAATGGTCTTTGATAGACATTTTTACGTAGTTTTACAATGATATCAACACTCAGATCATACCAGATGCTTGAACGTAAGAAGGCTACAATTCGTTCCATGTCAACAATGCAAATCAACAATTCTATGTTTCAATGTATAGCTTGTCATAGCAATTTTTATAAGATTATTTTGTTACTGTCAGTGTGTATAAGACTTATGTACCAGTTAGTTTCATCCACAGCACCTCAGCCCCGGGTGAAGGGGCGCTCTGGGATTTTGAGTTGTCAAAATCAACAGCCCTTCTACGGCCTGCAGGGGAAGCGGATGGTAAAATCTCCTGCATTTCCCCTGACATCTACCGGTAAATATTGTCTCTAGGCTATTGGTTTTCGCAGAAAAAATCCTAAATTTCCCCTGCCTTGCGGGGGAAGCTGGATGGTAAAAACATGGCTGTCTCCCTGGCTATCCGCCATGGATCTCGTGGTCGGGGGGAACTGTGGATGCAATTGACTGGTGCATTATTTATTTGTGGTGGACAAACTTGTGTACTGGGAGGGTCCATACGTTGTCCCTTATGTAATATCTTCGATTTTCCAAGTGGATAAGGACGAAAGACAAACATGGGAGGCTGTAAATTATCTTTATTCGGAATATAAATAAACCATCTAATAGTACAAGGTAAGTCTTTGATTTTATTGAATTGGAATCATATTATGACAATTTGATTGATTGACTTGTGTGCTGTATAAAGATTACAATTCACAATGATTGCATGCAACCTAGCGGTTATCTTATATTTATTAAATACCCGTTATAGGCAATGCCTTAGTTCATATTATAGAAAATATACACATTTACGCCAATTAGCCGGGTTATTTCATAATAATGGGTCAGTAGATGGATTGTCGTTGACACGATAATGACACTACAATACAAGACGACTTGCTGCTAGCAAGTCAGACTTCAATTTATTACTTTTGTTTGACATGTCGGCGTATTAAGCAGTCTGTATGATTTCAGAGAAAACATAAACCAAGAATCGTAATTGACGAATGTGACAATATTTCCATAACAAGGTCCTGTCTGACAAACATGGCCAATAATTGGATACTATTTTGTCATAACAGCAAGAAGATCGCGAATTACATCTACTGATTAATGAATAATAATGTGTGCACTAAGTTGTACATTGTCCGTTTTGATGATCTCACTTCGATTCACGTAAATTGGAAATGAGGAATTCTTAACGAGAATCACAAAAGTATTCAAATATTACAATAAAATATTGTCATAATAATTTTAATGGCATCAATGTTTTACCTAACATTTTTCTTGCTCTAAGAAATAGTCAGTCTAGCCATATAATGTGACCTTGTTCACTCGGTATGTGTTCTGTCTGTAACACCGTCATAGAGCATCGAGTTCACGACACACCATGTGGTTCTCAATCTACGGATGCGTTGTTTTCGACTCCGGAGGCATTATGTAGCTGCAAGTTATTGACACACCAAGAGAGTAACGGCAACGGTTTATATCCTTATCCTCGGGATATTGACACCAAGTGATCGAGTTTGTTTTTACCGGAGTGATAGATTTCCGATCCATTATCACGTCATGCGAATATCGTCTTTGGAGGCGTCATATAGCTTTGGTCCCACAAACAACCCCAGACAGCGTCGTGTATGTCTGATCTCCAGATATTGCATGTCGTACGTATGCATGTCGATAATATCATTTGCACAGACGCTTTGAGAAGTCGTATGTAAAATGTTACAAGTGAAATGTTGATGCTGGGCATCAAAGATGCCGCTAGTTCTTTTTAAGTAAATCTTTTTATTTAGTAAAAGGTATTGGTAGAAACTTGTAAACAAACTAAAATTCCGGCGTGATGTGTGATGCACAAGGGAAGTTATTCTCATGTGTTGAGTGTACGCTGCAAAAACTTAAGATTGCTGAAAATGGGTATTTTTCACTAATTCAAGGGCAATAACTCTGGTTGTACTAAATTGAAAGGGGAGTGAAACCCCAGGTGCACTAGAGTACATGCTGTCAAACATTTCTATAAAGGTTTCATGATCCTAGGTCAAATACTTTTTGAGTAGCATGTGAAACAAGTCAAAAATGGCTTTTTTACACCATTTCAATGGCTAATAACTCTGGATGTACTAAACTGAAAGGGGAGTGAAACCCCAGGTGTAGAGAAAACATCCTGACCATTTCTGTGAAGGTTTCATGACTCTATGTCGTGTACTTTGAGTACCGTGCGACATAAGGAAAGCGGCCAATTTTTTCTGTTTCAAGGGCCATAACTCCGTCAAAATTGGTTGAATCATAAAACCCTGATAATATGCACCAGGTCACATGATGACAATCATTCTCTGAAAGTTTGGTTGAAATCTATGAAGAAATGTAGGAGGAGTTGTGCACAGAAGAAATTGTTAAGGCCCGCCGACATTCAGCAATCTAATAACCAGAGTTTTCCTTTGGAAAACCTGGTTAAAAACTTGAAGGCAGTGAAACACCAGGAAAGAATAGAAAACATGAAAACATTCTATTTTCTTTTGAAATATTTATTCAAATGAACATAACATGTTTTAGAAATATGAGCACCATTATAATATTGATTAATGCTTCACAGATGGCATTTAGCATGTTTCATAAAATAACAAAGTGTATTCCAATAACGTGGTATAGCCTGACAACGTGAAACTGACACTAAAGGACATTGTTATTTCGTGGTTTGTGAGCTTGATAAGTAAATTTATTGCGAATTAATACGTTCAACATAGTTTAAAATATGCATAGAACTAGTTCCATTTGGCAGGAGTATAGGAGCGCATATGAATATTTTGTAAATAAGAAGTGTCAGTTCAATGTTGGCAAGCTATATTTACCCGTTTAAATTTTGGCAAAACAAACTATTCTGACATACATAAATAAAGAAACATAGAAATTAAAAACACTTGCATTTATCAAATTTAGATTAAGACAAAACCTAAGAACTGGAAAAAATCGAAAATCATAACTAAAAAATATCTGACAGACATGAAAGTATTTAACATGTTCCATAAAAGTTCGAAAGGAAAATCGCCGCTCCGCGCAAATAGTTTTTTTTTTACTTTTTAATAGCCCCTGCTAAGACCCGCAAATTGCAACATATGTAGCCGTTATATAAACACCCGTTCCGAACTGATTTGGACTTTAGTACCTACCGAACATTTATCATCCTATTTTACCCCTGACGGGCGAGTCCAACAGCGTTATAACCAATCAAATCTTGTATCCTCCTGGGACTTGGACTTTAGTACCTACCGAACATTTATCATCCTATTTTACCCCTGACGGGCGAGTCCAACAGCGTTATAACCAATCAAATCTTGTATCCTCCTGGGACATCTGCTTGCACCCTTTCATACTCGATGCCGCCTCCTGGCGGCATCGAATAATCTATGATACCAATAGTACTTGTATCCTTCATGGCGTCCATGTTTATAGTGTGCATGTACGTAAAACAACAATTACAACCAGGGATAGGATTTGTTAAGAGTTAATTTTAAGAGTTCTTGTCGATTATGCACAATTGTTATTTGTTTGAAGAAGTGTGTTTTAGTTCGTGGAGTATGTCCATTCATCTTCGATTAGTTGAATAAAGCTTTAATCAATACCTGTTCCGCTGTAACTTACAATTAATACCAGACTGAGGGCTGAACTATTAATGTCAGACTTTTGAAGTGAGACATTGTTTCACAATATGCCTACGTCTCCTCAGTCAGATGCCTATTTGCAGCAATCGATGGCAAAGAGCACACATCGATTGTACAGAGCATCAATCGTTGACAAAGAACAATTACACTTCAATTTAACGTGAGTTGTTTATCAACTTTTATAGGATCATATTGTTTATAATGAAATACAAGTTGTGATGAATGCCATCTATCAGTGTGTGTAGAAGTGTGCCTTATTTGCTGCAATATTAAATTACGAACTACAATTTCAGGCATATATGTGACCCTAATTTCATTTATAACCAATTAGTAAAAGCTTGATTGACATCACGTCCTAGTTTAATCTGAACCAAGTCCAATTTATATAAACAGGTTCTGCCATGATATACAACCCATATCCAAATATCAAGAAATATAAATTCAGAGGTTTACATACGAAAGCCAGGTTCAAACAGGAGAAGATTAAATATACTTCTTTGTCTTTAACCATGGTTATGAAATTGCAAAATTGCAAAATTGCTCGAGATTCTTTCAATACATGCCATGTGTGTTAAGGTGTGTAACGAATGTACGTTTATCTATGTATAGTCACGTGTAAGTCACTGGGAATAAGGCTATGGAATAAGTAAATAAGACTAACCTGAAAAATACGTTTGTCCGGACCGTGTAATATATGTATATATGGCATCTATGTACAATAAATGAAGCTACATCAGACTTCAGGCAATATATTTGTATTATTTATAAATTTAAGTTACTGTGCGCATTTGTGTTTGAAACAAAAGATGTCATATAGTCGATCACCGATTTGACATTTTAGGCAAATCTTATACATTGTATCTGGAAGTATTGCTTTTATTGGAAGGGCGCACAACTGAATGCTTAACACTTATTTTCAAAACCGAATCTTGCGACGTTGTGTGTGGGGATTGCTCCATGTAGTTGTATTGTTTTGTTACCATTTTCTGTGCTAAGCAGGTTTAGTTGAGTGCTGTCTTCCCGGTCCTATTTCCTCATACTTTTTATTTTATTTAATTCTTAACGATCAAATACCCAATACGATCTGTTCACGGTGCTTCGGTTCTATGGGGAGCAAATATCGTGTATTTTGTCAGTATTCTTAATTGAACTTTCTTAATTAAAGTTAGTGCGTCGGTTTAACTATCTGTTTGTGCAGATAACTTTCCAGTGTTACATCTCATAATACCGAAATAATCGTCGCCAAAATTAAACGAAGTAATTAAACAACATCGTGCATTTTGGGTAAAGTCTTTTAAACAGTGCATCGCGTGCAATTTCATATTGACATAATCAGCAAAGTACACCGTCTTAATACGCTAAGTGAAAAATGATAATGTTATTCTATTAGTTATGATAGTCAGTTGTATGTGGACACACAATACACTTTCTTTATATCGGAGGTTCGTATATTGTACCATAAACCTCCGTCTTGGAGGGAATGACATAGTTTTTGTTATTTCTCCTACACTTGATGATTCTTGAACGTCAATGATTTACATAAATTTAGCCTCGATTTCGGTTCTGTATTAAAGAAAACCAGAATCTGTGATACAAGAGAAAATTCATCACGGCAAAACATTCCAGTAATATTTCACTGCATCTCACGACAAATAAAAGCCACTGTTATATAATCTCTGTTCTTTGGTGAATAATTCAATGAAACATGATCATGAGTGAACATTAGTTTGAAACGTGATCGTCAATTAGCAACTTGATTAGGAAATGTCATGTTATGCGCTCAAGAGGATCACCTCGAGGAAAACGTGTTTCAATCTGCAACAAATTTAAAACGACATTTGATGATAATTTTGGTGACTTTGTTTCCACGACAACAAAGACAGCACCTGTATCAAAAGGAACTGCGCTTCTCGAAACATTTGCCATGTTTGATAACAAATTGATGATTAAATGCACAACCTAACAAAAAATGAAAATACTAGGTCCCCGCTTTATAACCTAGTAGTACAAAGATATGCCTAAAACGGTGATCCCAAGTAACCACAAGATGCGTTGCTGCGACATATTAAGTCAAAACACAAACACAGTCGGCATGTGGTTTCATTTAATGATTTAACCAGTGTTAGGGTTAGAAGCTGTACATTTCCTTACTATGATGTTCAGACAATGCTAAATGACGTTTTACGTAATATGTATACTCATACCATTAGCTCAACCGGTGAAGGGAAAGATTACTTTGAAATTAATGATATCTGTGTAAGCTTAATGGTCTGTTTAAACCGTAATAGTGGACTCACCTCTGCTTCACTATGTTATAATTCTAACTGGAAGTCTTGTTACACTTTTTTCAAATACGAATGTAATCTACGTAATCAAACAACACCGTTCATTGTAGACAAAACTTCCTTTTCTATTAACTAGTGCATCGCGTGGTATTTCACATTCGCGTATCGTCAAAAGAAGCTGTTTTTATACGTTATGAGAAAATGGAAAAACATAATTTTAAAATGTTATAAATTCACGTCGTCTATATATTTAAGGTGTTTGTCAAACTAGATTATATTGCAATAATGTAATATGTTAACTTGTTTACACAAAACAGTTGTCACAAACACGTTAAATGACGTGATCGACAATTAACCATTAACAAGTTTTGAACGTGAAAAGGGATAAAGAATATATAATATATATAATCGAGGAAAACCTGTTGCATGTTGCAACACATCTAAACGCCATTACATAATAATAAATGGTGCGTTTATAACAAAAAACCTACATATATATTTAAACACTGAACTATCCAACTATCTATAACACATTCCATTTTAGATCATAATTAAAACTTTAGGTGAAAATGCACACATGCAAATGCAACTGTTTTTTTCGAAAGTGAAAAGCTGAAAAGAATTCCCGGTGAACGTTCTTACTGGACTGAATTGTTTTGTTCTTTTCTTTGTTTGATAGGGCCCACATTGCATGCCTGCACCCCAGAAAATTTGTGGCATAAATGGGATCTAAAAAAGCGAAATATCAAGTATCGAAATACATACAACCGAAAGAAGGTTCGCAGAGAAAAATCATTGCTCAAAAAGTATATAAAACGTCATTATAAGGTGCCAAACACTTTAGCCTAATCAAATTATAAAGCGAATGAGAATCAGTCAATATCAATTAACGAGTAAATAGATTTAAAGACCATTAGATGGGAATAACTCAATAAATTGGAATCCCTGTGGCATGAATTGCCTTACAGAATCACACATAACTCAATCTTCGTAAGAGATGTTTTTGCAAGTAATTCACTTTGCTCCCCTGGTTTACTGGCAGGTCAATGAGGACACGTTAATGATAACTTACACAGTGGGTTCAAACAGTACATGTACTACAATCATTTTTTTGTTATGATTATCATCGTGTATTTATATATACTGAGTTCCAAAAGTTCTGCATCTTAATTCAAAGTTCATTTTTTTGGGAAAAGTTAACTTAAAAGAACTTTTTAGGAACACTGTCCGTTTGCGTACCCTAAGTGTTTATGTTGAACCTATTTCCGTTGGATTTCGTCACGCTTGAATGATCACACAATCACAAATGGTAAAAACGTCTTTTCAAGCACGCATAATTTGGGTTCTTCATTTTTTACTTTAATTTCACTTTCAATTTTCTTGCATCGTGTCTGTGTAACAAAAAAACACAATAAGTTAGTCAAATAAGTTAGAAATGTACGCTTAATTTGATTGCAAAAATTGATAATTGTAAATGATTCGTGTATATAAGACGCTAGAAGCTGGTGTTTCACTAAACATACATTGTGTCGAATTAAATTGACATGTCTCTATCATAATAAGACTGTTGTATCATCTCCATCCGAAAAAAACTGTATATGACGTACCACGTGACAACAGGTCAAGGGTCAATGCCGCTGACATAGACAGGTAATGCTGCTATATTTTTGCACCAATAACAACGGCATTGTTGTTGCTTAATTGTAGTCCACCCAACATTGAAATTATGGGAAACTTGCTTTATTGTTGCGTTTGTTATGTCAAAGCTGATGTTTCTTAAAATCTGGCCTGTTGTACAGACTCTATTGCAACATCATTAATTGTCTGTGGTCAAAGAGAGGTAATTTTCGGTATTTATTACCTCCCTTCCACTACAAAATAGTAGTTTATCGTTGTGTGTACTTTGGAATCGTGGGATGGTGTCACATATGGTTTTATTATGGATCGATACATATCTTCAACTCGATAACTGTCATGGATTTATATCAAGTACACATCGCTCTACACATGCGCATTTGAATTATCATAAATACGTTGGAGAGTCTAGTAAAAAAGACACATCATATATTGGATGCGGAACTTTTGGAACTCAGTATAGAAATCGCTACTGAAATGCACTTGAATAAGAGTTCGAATTTGTTAGGTACATCATCAACATCCCCATATTATTGAGTTACATGTACCACATGTCTCGTTTGTCGATCAATTGAAATAAACTTGCCAGACAAAATACACTTAAATTTAGTTTAAGTCGACTGTGAAACTAGTCATGAGAGTTTAATAAAATATTATATTAATCACTCATAAAAATTTAATTCCGGATATATAGCATCATAGTATCCTAGTCTGGGAATCTTTTGATTGTATAAATGTACCAATTAGGTCAATATACGATATTATCAAATTGTCCATGTGAGCTCATGGATCGTCGACGCTATTTGTAAATAAACATATTATTATATTTTAATTATGGTCGTTGTCAGTTGCTTACAATGTAAAATTATTGTTGCAATGCACAATATCACTGCATGTCCAACACACCAATGACCAGTGATGTGATTTAAAATCAACACAGTCTTAGTGGTAATAAGCAAATCAATAGAGAAAGAAAAGCGAAACCAACGGAGCGTCTATAAATATGCGGTGGAATATATAATATTAGAAATTCCGCTCCATCTGTGACGCAGTCCCTTGTACAATGTATTCCAATTTGTCGAAAATTGTCATCATATGTCTCCTCAGATTGCCGTTGACACAATAATCTTTTTACAATACAGACAGCTTGCAATTCAGACTTCAATTTATGACTTTTATTTGACATGACCACGTATTAAGCAGTCTGGAAAAAAGATGTTGTTCGCTGATGAATGTGACAATATTTCCATAACAATGTCCTGTCTGAAAAATTTGGCCAATGATTGGATATTATTTTATCATAACGCCAAGAAGATCAGGAATAACTGCTACTGCTTGATGACTAATTCTACAAGCACAAAATTATGTATACTGATATAATCACTTGAGTGAAAGGTAATTTGAGATTTGGAATTGTTAATGAAAAAAAGAGCTCAACAATATATCTTAATATGGTGATGATAATTGTGACTGCAACAAATTTTTTACCCATTATTTGACTTGCATACCAAGTGACTTCAGTCTCAGATGGCGTCTATGGCTTCGGACTATTTACACGTCAAGTTGGTTTGGTCACCGCGTCTAGTAGTAGCTAACGTATGTGACAATTATAAAAAAAAATGCGCTATAAACCCCCGGGTTATTGGGGCTCAAGAGAAACACCTGACTTTATGATATTTTTACTCAACACTTTTGTGAAATGTGTATACTCGATAAAGGCCTTAAAGGTTGCCTCTTTCATGGCGTCTCTGTGCATAATGTCACTTTACGTATATCTGATCTTGCATAAAAAACAGCACATGGACATTATTTGTTTGGTGTTTATTTGCGTTTTCGTGGATTTTGGATCGTACTAAGTATGTGCATTTGTAATAGTTGATATCCGGAACTCTGTGCAAGTTGGTTTTCCCTTCAATTTACATGTAGGTACAAACAAATATGGCCTAGTTATACTGGTTTTGTATTCATATGCAAAAACAACCGACCCCAACTCTATTGTCCAGATATGAATATTCAATAGGCTCAAGTATTATAACGGTAAATTTCTATTTGTACCTTCAGATAAATGGAGATCCGGAGTAGGCATATTTGTTTGACAAAGTGTGTTTAGTACGTGGTATTCGCCCGTACATCTGCCATTAACAACTAATCAATATTTCGTGGCTTTAACACTTACCATGAATACTAATGCCGAACAATTTGTACCAATTATAAAACATGTGAATTAAGTATTTCCATCCACATACGTTAGAAAGCAATCATTTCAGTGAACCGTGGTAGTGCCGTAAATATACCAAACGTAGGACTAACTGGTGGCTTGCTTGCGAAGTATTTGACATTCTGTGCATTTACAAAAAAAGTTATCAGGGATTTGGCATGAAAGAGCACTTAACAGAAACAGTTCAACACGATAGGCACAAACAGTAACATAAAAATAAATGAAAAACACATACGAGTAAAGTTCGTGGACTGACTCGTTCATTTTAATATGCGTAATGGGATTGAATTATTTATTTTATCATCTTAAACTACATTCAATTCTGTTCTAAGAAACAAATAAAAAGTTGATTGAATGATACTGTCAATGAAATATTCTAATGATTTAAAAGATGACCAACAGCCACCCGGCGCACTTTTATGACGTTACGACGTCATGAAAACGTCAAAACTTCTGCCACCTTTGATCGTTTAAAGAATCCAAAACTCACAAACCTGGATTGAACTGTTCTATTGCCTACCAGAATACTTAGTTTTTACTAAATAGCCTTTTATTCATAAATAATTTGGTCAGTTAATGAAAGATTTAACAAATTCTTTATGCCAGCGCCGACAATCACACAGTACATGAAGTCTACCCTACCGATATTAGCATCATTCAACTCTTATTGCTACATCTTTTATACCATTTAAACAGATTAATTTTCGCAAGACAACCTTTTTTATATACGTACTTGGATGACATGCTCTAATCTGATGTATAATTCAGTAAAAGAGCAAAATGCAACGGAAGATCGATATTCCGAGTGCAACGTCATGTCGAAAAGTGCGCCGACGTCATGAAATGCGTCGAAAATCAGGCTACACAAAACGGCATGTTTATAATTTCACATCAGTATCCATGACAACAGTGCTATAATATATACACCAAAATGATGCTACGGTCTTATTATTTATTTCGACGGATTTATATTTCAAATCGGATGACGATTCACAGAATTATAGGTATATGAGGGAGGTCAAGTGCATGGTATTTCTAAAGCGCGCCGCAGAGCATAATTTAAGTTACCATAGTAACCACCACATACTCGGAAACTATGGAAGAAATGAAGCTTAGAGTCACTTAGAGTACAAAACATGTCTGAGATACCACTTTCAAGACGACATTATTGAATAAAGATCTATGGACAAGAAAAGAGACAAAATGAAACGGTCAATATGCAGCAATCGATGGCTAGGAGCACAAATCGACAACTTTATTAAGCTCAGACACTTATAACGCTTTACTACGTCACGTTAATTTAGGTTTTGACGTCACCCCGAATTTGGACATGTCGATGTGAACTTGACAAATTCAAATTCATACCAAATCGCTTCTTTCACAAATCTACGTTAGATCTCTTATGGAGTGGAGCGAATGTTAGGATCTGATTTTAACGAGACTATAATGAGGAACAGCAATTTGTAGCAAGAGCCTCAATATATGGCTTGAAACTGAAATCGGTGTCAGAGACCAGAATTCAATGGCAAAAAGGAACAGAAGTCGATGGCAATGAGTACCTGCAGTACTCAGTCATTTCAGACAGACATAATAGCTAACATTTAATTAAGCACACTATCTAAACTATGTTAGATTCGAGGAAACAATACATTCTATTGAACAATGTGTGCATTCACTGCATGTCCGATACGCTTCTGGATTTGCTTGCACACTATAATGACTAAACGTAATTGAACGCATTGTATATTGTTGAATGCACTACAAACCACTCACTCTGTTTGAACGCTCTGATGACCTTACGAAAGGTGTGTTATCAACTTTAATTGAATCAATCTATTTTCAATGTGTTTGTCGATCAATAAATCAACGACACAAAAGACTAAGAAATACGAGTTTTTGGTGAATGATATATATCAGTGTGTTAAACAGTTTGTCTTGTTTACTGCAGTGGACACAACATATTATTCCTTTATGTCGGAGGTTCCTATACTGTAGCATTAACCTCAGAGGAGATGTGGTTAATGTTATGACGTTGTTCTCTCTTTTCGCCAACACATTTTGTTTCTTTAAGGTAAATGTTGTAAAAGAAATTGTACTTTGGGTTTTGTGTTTTAAAGAAAACCAGATTCCGTGATTCAGGAGATAATGCATCACGTACGTCAAAACATTTCTGTAATATATGGCAACATCTCACAACAAATAAATGCCAATACAATATAATCTCTGCTCTCTGTTTCTGTGAATATTTCCCTGTGAAAATGATAGTGAACGAACATTAGTTTGAACCACGATCGACAATTAACCATTTACAAGTTCTGATTACGATTAGGAAATGTCTTGTCATGTTTGCGATAATATAACCTTGATGAAAACATGTTTCATTTTCACATAAAACGCCAATGCATAATTATTTAGCATGATTCATGACTCCAGGATAACAACATAATACTTGCTTACTTCCAACTATGAACTTCCAACATAGGAAAGCATAGTTAAAAATATATAATACCTTTGAGAAAGACGTGGAACTATTGTCTGCTTGATTAGATATTGAAGCGAATAAGAATTTTGTGGGTTTTTTTCTTTAATATCAATTTACGACCAAATAGATTTGTAGGCCATTTGATAGGAACTACTTAGTAAATTGCGATCCCATTGGAACCCGAATCTACCAACAGTATCACACATAACCCAATCTTTCCAAGAGATATTTTTTGCAAATAATTCACTATGTTCCTCTGGTCCAATGGCAGTTCGATGAGGTCATATGGTGGATATAATGGATTCACGCAGTACTACAATCATATGTTTTGTTGTGAAATTACTCTATCATAGTGAAGTTAGATCCATATAAGAATCTGCTGTTGAAACGCCCTTTGTTGAGTGCAAAATGTGGTGTTTACACAATAAAATATTTCAATATGCAAATATGTAAGATTATATAGTTATATCGAGTCACATTGATCGATCAATTAATACAAAAGGTACATGTATTTAGAATAGCATTTACCAAACCTTTTATTTCAAACTTCCATTCAAATATATTGTTACGTGGACTGTGAAACTAGTCCTTGCAATTCATACTATTTACTCAAGGAACTTCAACCCTGATAGAAAGCATCATTTCACCCAACTGTAGGTAATTTTGGGTGTTACAAATGTATTACTTACATTTTCCATGTGAAATCGAGTAATCATGCGGTCCAAATCGGGGCAAAAGTAAATTTATATATATAAATGCATGTGCCACACACATATGTCGTCAAGGTAACACAACATATTTGTCAGTATTCTCTTAACTGTAAGTCAAAGTTATAGGCAAATCAAGTGAGAAAGAAAAGGGAAACCATCAATACGTCCATAAATATTCTATAAACATATACTACCGGTATATTCTCGTTAATGCCAATTAGTCTGGAATTCCACCCTATGTCTCTGTCGATAGTTTGTCGTTGACACGATTACGCTGCTACAGTATTCACCAACATGCAGCTTACAATTCAGAATTCAATTTATGACTTTTGTTTGACATGACAATGTATTAAGCAGACTGGGAGATTTCAGAAAAACATCAACCAAAAATGGTAACTTGAGAAATATGATGTTCGCTGATAAATGTGATAATATTTCCATAACAATGTCCTGTCTGACAACATTTGTCAATAATTAGATAATATTTTGTCATGACAAGGCGATCACGAACTACAGCAACTGAATGATGAATTATTTCCGTAAGCACAAAGTTGTTAAGTGTCCCGATTTGATGAATTACAGAAATTGGAAAGTTGGAATTTGTAATGTGAAGAAAAAAGAAAAAAGAAAACAATTCAAAACCATGCAACCGTTTATAGGTTACATGTATGTGTAAAAACTTATTGAGTTATCTAGATAAACATCTACATTTAAACACGTGTATTAAAAGCACCGTAATAGCAATACAAGATGTCTTTTAACAGTTGATACTGTAATTTATTTGGTGTTTATTTGAGTTTTCTCGTCGATATGTATCGTACTTAATAACGTACATGTGTCATTTGTTTGAACAAGTGTGTTGTGATTTGTGTTTTTTTTTCGTTCATCTTCCACTAGTTATACAAACATTTAATCAATATCTGTCTCGCTAAAACACAAACCATCAATGTTAGTGTCGAATAATTTATACCAATAATAAAACTTATGTAATTAGTGTTTCCCTCCAAATACAAGTAACGTCTTCTGTGTCAGATATATATCATGTTGGTAAACCCTGATTTTGGCATCAATTATATGAAATGAAAAACACATATTTATACTGAAGTAAAGACAATAATCGGACATAAAAGAATGCACTTACCAGAAACAGTTGAACACACTGTAAAAGTACAAAAATGTGACATACAAAAAAAGAAAACAACAGAGCAAAAGAACCCGTCACGAAATGCATGTATGAACGTCTGGTGCTTTATTCACATTTTGATCAATAAACATTCTTGAGTGAGACAGGTCATTATATTGAACTATAGAAGAAACGAAACAATCACTTAGAGTACAATGTATGTCTGAGATACCACTATAACGACGACATGATTGAATAAAGGTCTTCGGGCGAGAAATAGGAGGCAATGAAGCTGTCAATGTGCAGCAGCACATGACAAGGATCACACATCGACAATCTCAATAAACTCAGACCCTTATTACATTCCACTATTGTACGGTGATAAATGATCTAACGACGAGTCGATGTGATCTTTACATCATATAATCAAATCGCTTCTTCCACGATTCTGAAAGTGCAGTGAAATTCTGCTGAAGATGATCTGACTGTTGAGTTTTCACTACGCATAAATTTACAAACTAACTGACGTCGTCGTTCGCGAGAGACTTCGTACGCAATGTAGTCGAACAGCGTAAATGAATGGAGAAAATGTTTGGATCTGATTTTAACGAGATTGCAAAGAACAGCATTCGATGGCAATGAGTGCCTTTAGTATTCATACATTTCATACAGATAGTCAAAATGAACTGAAATTTAATTAAGAACACTATCTAAACTCATTAGATTCGAGGAAGCAATAATGTTATATTTAACAATGTGTGCATTCACTGAATGTCCGACACGCTTCTGAATATGCTTGATGACTAAACGTTTTTGAACTCATTGTGTATGTTGTGAATGAACTACACACCACTGACTCTGTTTAAACGCTCTGGTGATAATACGAAAGGTTACCAACATTTATTGAATCATTCCCCCTTCAATGTGCTTGTCGATCAATAAATCAACGACACGAAGTTCTTAGATATACGGGTTTTTGGTGAATGCTATATATCAGTGTGTTGCAGTTTGTCTGTTTGCTGCAATATTTAATCACAAACCACAATCTGGCTGTGACCCTAATTGCATTTATTACCAATTAGTGTAATCTGGATTGATATCAAGACCTAGTTTAATCTCATACAAGTCCAATTTAAAGGGAACATGGTCTGATATGAAATACTACCCGTATTCAATGATCAAGAAATATAAATTTACAGTTTAAAGATACGAGACCCAGATTAAAAAATCAGAAGCCTGGATATAAATTTCAAATTTGATATTGTTGTCATGAAATTGTTTTCTTGTTGCCTCAAAATACCATGTTTTGTACTAACGAACTTCTATCCCTTAGCCATCGAATGAGGAAAGTATTGTTCTCAACAGCAATAATGAATCAGTGGTGAAAAGCCTCCTAAATATTTATATGATATTGTCAAACAGTTCCGAAACAACTTAGTCCACTTATGTGAAGAACAGTAACGATATTGCACAATGTGATTTATTTTGTGATTAGCATGCTTCCCAATAATATGTACAAGTCGGCAATTGTCGGTCGAAAATAATATTTTTCACTGTTGTAATCTCTAGGGAGGTTCATTATAGTAGTGATGGTAAACATGGTTGTGGTTTTGCAAACGGGTTCGTTATTACGCCTTATAAAACCGTTACTGGACGCAGCATCCATTTCCTGTTTGCAGTGTTTGTATGCAACATACGCTCTCGATATGCAAAGGGATGAGGCTCACTGAATCGCCATAAATATTGTCTCTGTATTATATATGATACGTACTTATTCAGGTGCCAAATGGTACAGGTTGACGAACGTTAACATATACCCCGGTATGTAGAGGTTTGCATACTGTACCTTAAAACCTCCAGTTTTGAGTTGCGGTGATTAATGCTATTTCGTAGTTTTCCTCTTTTCTCCTTCACATTTTGTTTCTTGAACGCCAATCTTTTCAAATAATTTGTCCTCGATATTTGTATTTCGAAAAACCAGATTTCGTGATTTAGGGGATAATGCATTGCGTGCGACAAAAAATTACATTAACCTGTCAAAAAATCTCACAACAAATAAAGGTAATACGATTTAATATCAGCTCTGGTTTTAGTGAATAATTGGAAGACAAAATGATCGTGATCGACCATTAGTTTTAAACATGATCGACTATAAACCAGTTACAAGTTGTGATGGTGAAAAATGATTTGGAAATGTCATGTCATGCTTCCCAGAAGATAACATTGAGAAACATAATTTCATTTTGCAAGTTATCTACGGTCACATCGGTCGATCAATCATTAACAAAAGCTGTTTGCAAACTTACGTTTAAAGGACACTAGTCCTTTCAATGTTATATTATTTACTCACGAAACTATAACCCTGATAGCATCATTTCATCCAACTGCAGGTGCTTTACATATGTACCGCTTTGGTCAATACATATGTACATGTATGTGTTGATTAAATTGTCCATGAGAACTCATGGCACGTTGTAAGTTTTTGCAAGTAAACATGTGGTTTAAATCCAATAATGAAGCGAATGAGAATAATTATTTGTTTGGCAATATCAATTATCGAATAAATAGCTTTGTATGTCATTTGATTGGAATTGCTCAGTAAATTGCAACCCGATTGGTATGAATCGACTAACAGTACCACACATAACTTATTCTTCACAAGAGATGCTTTGCAAGTAATTCATTTTGTTCCCTTGGTTCACTGTCAGGTCGATAAGGACACATTAATGATAACTATATATAATGGGTTCAAACAGTACCACTATGTTAGGTGTTGTTGTGACATTCTTGGTTAACAGAACAATGATATCAAAAACAAGATGCTGAAACGCACTTGAATTTGAGTTTTAAATTTGGTACGGATGTATACAATCGACCACAAAATAAGATTGACTAACGTCAGATCCCATTGATCGATCCATTGCATTAAAAGTGTATATGTATGTAGAAAAGCAATCACGTAAGAAATAGCAGTTTCAACCTTAACATTATTTAAGATCGACTGTGAAACTATGAAGTCCACCTTATTCATTAATTTAAGACAAAGCATCCATAGATTACACATAAATATAAACAATGTTTGCATATAGGCAAAAGAGACGTATAGCGTTATCAACTGTTTGTCAAAGTAATAATCGCAACAAGTGTGAAGGAAAAGCGAATCAACAGAAACTCTATAAATATCCAATAAACATAGAATACATATCCGTTAGTGCTAATTAGTCTGTTAATGTCATCATACGTCTCCGCAGATAGTTTGTCGTTGACATGATAATGCTACTACAATATACACCTACAGGCAGCTAGCAATTCAGACTTTAATTTATAACTCATGTTTGACATACCGATCCTTAGCAGTCTGGAAGTTATTAGAAAAAAGATCAACCAAGACTGGTTATTTTTTAAAGATGTTGTTCGGTGACGAATTTGACCATATTTCGATAAAAATGTGCTTTATGACAATTTTGGTCAATAATTGGATATTATTTTGTCATAAGTAAGAGAAAATCACTAAAATACAGCTACTGATTGATGAATAGTTCTGTAAGCACAAATTATATTATGTATTTGTATTTGATGATATATATAAATTTGGAATTTGGAATTCTACTCAGACGCAAACAGAAAAATATTCAAATCATGCAGCCGTTCAAAAGTCGTGTGTAGAAACTGATTGAGGCATCTAGATAATTAACTCAATTTACAATTACATTTGTATTTATTTCACATTTTTGTGGAATGAAAATAATCTATAAAAGCGCTACAAGATGAGTGTTTTAAAATTGTCTCTGTGCATTAATATGAATTTACACATGTCTGATCTTATTAACAACAGTTAACGGAAGTAATTTAGTTGGTGTTCATTTGTGTTTCTCGAAGATTTTAGATCGTACTGAATAACATACCTTTGTTATCCGTTTAAACAAGTGTGTTTTCGTTCGTGGAATTTGTCAGTTCATCTTCCATTAGTTGAATAAAGCTTTAATCAATATCTGTGTCTCTGTGATACTTACCATTGGTATCAGTTCCTGTCAATTAATACCAATTGCAACACTTGTCAATTGAGTGGTTTTCCACCACATATGAATGACTTCTCCTGCTAATGACCCAATAATATAGATATGTTACGCTAGGACTCTTGTCTGCCCTGGCACAAATATTCAATATTGCCCATCGCTAAACCACATAGCTATTGTATATGAGGTGGAAGGTCACTGTTATCCAACATATATATTAACACTTCGGTGTCCATTGTAGCGGCAATCCCTTTTCCCATTTCCCTATGTCTGTGTACCTGGTTTACGTGTTTATTCTCAATGGTACATGTCCGCATACCGCGATAGATTTATACCCATAACTTTGAGTGAAGTCATTATCTATAAACTTTTAATTAAGAAAACTATCTGAACTCAGTTAGATCCGTGGAAACAATTGACAATGTTATATTGAACTCTTTGAACAATTTAGTGAATGCTCTATACATCTCTTGCTCTGCTTTAACGTTCTTATAACCTTACGAAAAGTGCGTTCTCAACTTTTTAATTGGATACTTTTATTTTCAATGTGTTTGCCGATCAATACATCAACGACACAAATGTCTAAGAAATACGAGTTTTTTTGGTGAATGTTATATATCAGCGTGTGGAGATGCTTACCTTGTTTGCTGCGGTATTAAATTACAAACCACACTTTCTAGCAAGTCTGTGACCCTAATTGCATTTATTACCAATTAGTAAAAGCTTGATTGACATCAAGTCCTAGTTTAATCTCACACAAGTTCAATTTATAGTGAACATTGTCTGACATGATATTCAACACGTATTCAATTATTGAGATATATAAATTCAGATGTTTGCATACAGAGCCAGGTTCGAGAACGAAAACTTAATACTAGTATACGATAAGGATCAAGGCATTTCAAATATATTAACTAAGATTGTTGGGACTTTTAAGGAAACAAAACGTCAGATGCAAACTACTGTAAACACAAAAGGATGATGTACGAGTTAGTGTTTTAGTGCTGATAAGTCAAGCATTGCTGTAATGTTCCAGTTGTGTTTTTAATTAGTATCGCTGTACTTTTTTTGTTCGCAATGATACAATGAAACGAGATATGTTATCAGACGAGGAGTTAAATCAATTTGTCGAGAATTTTAAAGCCACATTTATTAAATGTTTATTTTACGACATAATCTCAGTCAATGTGATACTTTTAAGCATAACTGTATTCAGGGTTACATATCGAAGGTTCAGTGCAAAACCATGGCAAACACAAGAATGTACGTATGCATTTGTCCCTGTCTGAATTACTTATAGCTTTTTGAATACTTGGACATGACCGTATTTTATGCTTGATTTTTAGATAAATATACTCACTTTAATCCCTGTTTTATCAGACGTTTCCGTATTACAACTATGCATACATGAATCGAAATGCTTGGTTTTCTTATCACAATAACAACTGTGACTAATTCACGGTGCGCTTTGTCTGATATACGCAAATATTATGTCTTTTACCAATATATTTAGTTGTTGTGAACGTTGTTTGTAATTATTGTTAAAGCATTAAGACAATTTACTATCTCTTCATGCAGTTTAATTTTCAACAATACACTTTCAAATACCGAAGAAATTAATAGTTGCACAATTAAAGCGTCGTAATTAAACAACGCTTAGCCAAGCATTTTGAGCAAAGCTGTATTGCCTATTCAGTAGAGCATTGCGTGATATTTCGCATTGATCGTTTTTAGGCTATGCGTAAATAGAGAACAAAACATCTTTTTACAATTGTTATTAACGTTACTTGATTCAAGGTTCTTCCTCGAAGTGTAAACTAGATATTGCATTAATTTAAATAGAGTATGTGTGTGAACGTGAGCAGTTGACAGAAGAATTGTTTCTCAAATATGTTCATCACCGAAAGCAGTAAGGAATTAGTTATGCCTAGTATTTACTGGGAATGTGACGGAAGTACTATCCTCATATACTTCCATCATCAACAAAATCAGTGATTCACTCTACATGCCTTCAATATATCTGCATCAGTAGGTGCTCTCTTTTAATGAAATTCGGAAAGGAGGTTGAGCAATGTTGTTTTTTCATCAATTAATTCGATGGGAAACTATGGTAACTATATCAATTGATAGCGACATGTACCATAGTTGGGCACTAAACCCTTCTTTTTAGACAATTTCTTTCTTGTTTGTTCTTTCAAAATGTCTTTACTGTATAGATCCCACGACGTTCAAATCCAATGAATGTTGCTCTCAAATACGTTTATTATTAACCGCAATAATGAATAATTGGTGACTATCCTCCAAAATAATAATGTGATGTGGTCAAACAGTTCTGAATTAATTTGTAGCTTCATGGACAGTAATGATGCTTGTCAATGTGAATTATGTGATATATTGTATGATTGTCAGGCTTCTTAATAGTATGTAGTGCTTAGCAAACTATGGCCGTAAATAATATGTTTTTTTGTCGCGGCGCTAATCTATAGGGAGATGCGTCCTAGTAGCGACGGTCAACATATTTTCATGCATATCAGTTTAATCATCAATCATACAATTTATATTTGTGTTGGAGATTCCTATACTGTATCATAAACCTCCGTTTTTGAGGAGAGATGATTAATGTTATGACGTAGTTTTCCACTTTTCTACTTCACTTTTTGTATCTTGAACGCCAATGTTTTCAAATAATTTGTCCTCGATATTATTATTCCGAAAAACCAGATTTCGTGATTTAGGGGATAATACATTGCGTGCGGCAAAAAATACATTCACCTGTCACAACATCTCACAACAAATAAAGGTAATACAATTAAATATCAGCTCTGGTTTTAGTGAATAATTGGAAGACAAAATGCTCCTGATCGACCATTAATTTTAAACGTTATCAACTATAAACCAGTTACAAGTTGCGATGGTGAATAATTATTCAGAAATGTCATGCCATGCTTCCCAGAAGATAACCTTGAGGAAAATAATTTCATTCTGCAAGTCATCTAAGGTTACATTGGTCGAACAATTGTAATAAAAATATCCTTAGCAAAACATTCACACAAAAGTTTTTCAGGCATAAATTTGAATATATCTACGTTACATTCTTACAATGTACAATATCATCGCACGTTCAAAATTCTTATGACCACTTCGTCAAGCAAAAATAACGTACTTGTCAATATTGTCTTAACTGTAAGTCACAGTAATTTAGGCATATTAAGTGAGAAAGAAAAGCGAAACCAACAAAGCGTCTATAAATATTCAATAAACATTGACCATATACCCGTTGATGCCAATTAGTCTGGATTTTCATTATATGTCTCAGTAGATAGTTTGACGTTAACACGATAATGCTGCTATGTACAGTACATACCGACAGGCAGCTAACAATTATGACTTCAATTTATGACTCGTGTATGATATGACAACGTTTTAAGCAGTATGGAAGGTTTCAGACAAAAGATCAACAACCAAGAATGGTTAATTTTGGCGCTGATGAATGTGATGATATTTCCATAACAATGTCCTGTCTGACAAACTTGGCAAATGACTGGATAATATTTTTTGTCATAACAAAGATAGAATCACAAATTACAGCTACTGATTGATGGATAATTTTGTTAGCACATAGTAAATGTTCAGATTGTGATGTTCACGGAAATTTGAAATTTTGAAATTTTAATGAGAATAAAAAATCACGAAGTCGTTTTAAAGGTCGTGTGTAAAATCTTATTAGGGAGTCTAGATAGACATCTAAAATTACAATTACATGATTACTTATTTCACAATGGGAATAATTTATAATTTGAATGCAAGATGTTCCTTAACAGTGTCTCTGCGTTTAATATGAATTCACACATGTCTGATCTTATTTACAATAATTAACCACAGCTAACAGATGTAATTAATTTGGTGTTTACTTGAGTTTCTCGTCGATTTGGATAGTACCAAATAACGTTCATGGTTTCATTTGTTTGAACAAATGTGTTTTAGTTCGTGGTATATGTCCGTTCATCGGCCATTAGTTAAACAAACATTTAATCAATATCTTACTCTCTGCAACACTTGCCATTAATACTGGTGCCGAACAGTTTATATCAATTGTTAGACTTCTGAAGTCGGTATTTCCCTCCAAATACAATAAACGACTCCTGTATTAGAAATATAGCATGTCTCTTTTATTTATGTTACTAAACTGCTATCAGGACACAACTTTCATTTATAGCCTATGATCTCCAATATGTATTTGATATTTAAGTTACACTTGTTATAAAATACTATCACATAAAACTAAAAAAAAAAAAAACGTTTTCCTATTTGTGCCTTATGTAAAAAAATGTATGATATGTAAATATGTATTTTCTTATTTAACACATCATGATCTATGTACCCTGTGTTAAAAGTTATTAATTCTGCTTAAATACATTGGAATATAATAAGGGAGGTAATCCAAACAACTTTACTAAATATGTTAAACGGGAATACTCCCCCTTGTGTTTATAGATTAAAATAGTATCTAGTATCATCGACAGTATATATTAGAACACCCTTGTGTTTATAGATTAAAATAGTATCTAGTATCATAGACAGTATATATTAGAACTTATCTTTTATCAGCTAGTGTACATTGTATTTTTCTACGACGTTGAACTTATATTTTATCAATGCACATTGTTCTACGTGTTATTAATTTTGCTTAAATACATCGAAGATAATAAGGGAGGTAATCCAAACAACTTTAATAAATATGTTAAACGGGAATACTCCCCCTTGTGTTTATAGATTAAAATAGTATCTAGTATCATCGACAGTATATATTAGAACTTATCTTTTATCAGTGTACATTGTACTTTTCTACGACGTTGAACTTATATTTCATCAATGTACATTGTTCTACGACGTTGTTATACTGGCATATGATTAAATATTTTCTTGTTAAACACATCAACCAGTTCATGTTTCATGCAACATAAGTTTTTAAGTGCGCAAAAGTGTTACGTTCAATCACAAATTTTCTAGGGAGTATATAAGGTATCCATCGACTAATGAGTATTATTATCCTCCTTGATGCTTTGAACAATTTGTGTAAACTATTTTTCGCATATCATGAAATTATCATATTGTACATATTGTATTAATAGTATGTTGAAAATTGGAAAATAAAAAGAGAATTACAAAAAAAAAGAAATATAGCATGTCCATGACCCTTATTGGGGCCTCAAATATACGAAATGAAAATCAAGACAACTGGATGAATATTATATTTGTAGTGAAGTATTCGACTGCTTGCCCATTGGCGAAAATAAAGAAAATAACTGGACACGAAAGAAGGCACTTAACAGAAACAGTTGAACACAATTGTTACAAGAAGTAAGGAATAAAAGAAAACCACAGACCACAAGAACCCGTCACAAAAGTCATGTATGAATGACTGGTGCTTTATTCACATTTTGTACATTTACATCGTGATATTGAACTAAAGAAGGAATGAAGCAATCACTTAGAGTACAATGCATGTCTGAGAAATCACTATCACGACGACATGATTTAATAAAGATCTATAGACGAGAAACGACAAAAAATGAAATGGTCAATGTGCAGCAATCGATGGAAAGCATCGACATTTAACCCAGACCCTTATTACGCTTCACTACTTTACGCTAATATAGGACCTGACGCCACTCCGTATTGGATTATGTCAATGTGAACATATTCTAATCAAATCGATTCTTTCACATGTCTGAAAGTGCAGTAAAACTCAGCTGTGTTTGCTAGGGCTATTGTTGTCCATTACGTTAATATCTACGAACTACGTGACTTCATTTCGCAAAAAACAGCGTAAATGATTGGAGCAAATGTTATGAAGTGGTTTTAATGAGATTGGCCAGTAAATGGCAAAGAACAGCATTCAATGACAAAGAACAGCAATTTACATTTCTATCAAATAAATCCGCTTGAAAAAGCAATCGTTCATTAGAAACAGTAATAAATTACAAGGAGCGGCAATCGACGGCAATAAGTGCCTTCAGTACTGATACATTTCAGACAGTCATAATGATAAACATTTAATTAAGAACACTATTTCTAAATTCTTAGATTCGAGGAAACAATGTATTTTTAAAAGTTCGATTTTTTATTCACTGAATGTCCGACACGCATATGAATTTGCTTTCACGCTATGATTACTAAACGTAATTGAACTCATTGTGCATTGAATGAATGTACTGCACACCACTGACTTTGCTTGAACGCTCTGATCACCTTACGAAAGGTGCGTTATCAACTTTTGTACAATCTTTCTCTTTTCAATGTGTTTCTAGATCAATAAATCAACGACACGAAGTTCTTAGAAATACGAGCTTTGATGAATGCCATATATCAGCGTGTGTGGAACTTCTCTTGTTTGCTGCAATATTAAATTACAAACGACAATTGCTGGCAAGTCTGTGACCTTATTACATTAATTACAAAATAGTTGAATCATGATTGACAGCGAGTCCTAGTTTAATCTCACACAAGTCTGATTTATAGGAAACAAGGTCTGACATGATATATATACAATTCGTATTTAAATATCAAGAACTACAATTTGCCAGCTTTTAGATACGAGAGCTAGGTGTGAAAAGAAAACTTAAACATCTCTGTATAAGCAGATGCTTGGCAATTCATGTCTTAGTTATGATAAGCCTAGTGTTTCACATGTCTAGAAACCTACATGTAGTCCAAACGTCGGCGAAAGTACATAACTTGACAAGTTTGTATCTAATGCATATTATATTTTAAAAACGAACGTGCCCAAGCACAGCATTTGTCTGGTTTGGCAACGAGCACTTGGGCTTGACAGGATTTGCCAACGTTGCAGATCTTTTTGTTGCATATACAAACTACTGTCAATGCAAGTATGTGTATACGCATTGGTCCGGTAGATATCCTGGCTTAGGAGAACAAGTCGGCAACCACTAGACTTCGGTAGGATCCATTACAACAATATGTCGAGTAAAATTTTGAGTACGTTGAGTGTTTGCACAAACGCTTAACCTTTGTGTTACTTTGGTTGTCTTTTCTTATTATACCTGTATATTTGGCGATGCGTTCCGTTATGCAGAGGTATGTTTGTTTATGTTAGCCGTTGCAATTATCATTACGCTCATTGCGACGAGCAGTTGTTGGTCTTCTTTGCAATAAGTGCTTCCCGCTAATGGTTTAAAAACAATCTGTATTATAAGGCACTTTTTATGTGCTATGTTCATGAATTTCAGAACATGCAAAGTTGACGAAACTGAAATTGTTGTTTTACATAAGTAAACACGGTTTAAAACAATAGTACCCACGTCAATACAATACAATACAATACAAATGCAAAACAATACAATCTTTATTTTAAGTCGTATTTCATTTACAACAAATAACATTTGCTATGTATAGCTATTGTCCGACATATTAATAGAGGATTGTACCTTAGTTTTGCACTGGTCCTCGAGCTGTTAGTTTTTCTCGTTGTTTTTCTCCTTCTAAGCCAGTGAGTGACAAAGTATTTCTAAAAATATGTTGATCTTTATCGTTCACGATTAATCAGTCTCTCCAAAATATTAATCAGATATGGTCAAACAGTTTCAAACAAACAGACAGTAACGATGCTTGACAATGTAGTTTGTTGTACGATTGCAATGCTTCTCAATGTAACAGTCAGCATACGAAGGTCGTAAATAACAAGTTTTTCATGTCAACAGGGTTTTATTCAGGTTGGTGGTTGTATAAATAAAAACGGATTCTAGTCGCTAATTGTCGGTGGTAAGTCCTTGGCACGATAAGATCAATACAATACTCGCCGTTAGGCTTCAATTTATAACTGGTGTTTGACATGACAACGTATTAAGCGGAAAAAGACATCAGCCAAGAACGGTTATTTGCGAAAGATGGTGTTCGCTGATGAATGTTATAATAGTTTCAAATTGGTGTAAAATTAGATTTTTATTTTGTTATAACAAAGAGAGAATCACGAAGTACGGCTACTGATGAATGATTAATTCTATAAGCACAAATAATGTTTTAGTTCGTGGTAAATGTCCGTTTATCTGCCATTAGCGGTACAGTACAAACGTTTAAATCAATATCTCTCTCGCAGTAATATTTACCATTGATACTAGTGTAGAACAATTTGTACCAATCTAAAACATGTCAAGCGAGACATTCCCTCCTCATTCATTCGAAAGCAAAACTTTCGGCGAACCTGAATGACTGCCTTAAACATATTTAAAATGTGTGGCTTTCTTTTGCATTATTCGACAGTGTGCGATTTGACAAAAACAAAGAAAATGATAAGGTATCAGACATAAAAGAAAACACTAAACTGAAACATTTGAACACGATAGGCACATAACGCAGTATACAGAAAGAATAAAAGTAACACAGATCACAAGATACCGTCACAAAAGTCGTGTACGTGCGTATAAACGTCTGGTGCTTAATTCACATTCTGGACATAACCGGACCACGTCATTGTATTGGTATTGAACATAGTATTTAGTACAATAAATGTCTGGGATATCACTATCACGACGACATGATTGAATATATATCTATGGAGGAGGAAAGGGGAGAAAATAAACGGTCAATGTGCAGCAATCGATGGCAAGGAGTACAAGTCGACAATCTCATCAACTCAGACCCTTATACAACTTCACTGCTTAACGCTCACATAGGATTTGACCACACTCCGTAACGGGTTATGTTTGTATGAAATTTACATATTCAAATCGCTTCTTTCACAAATATACGTGACGTCATTGTGCGCGAGAGACATCTAACGAGGTGGAATGTTAGGATTTGAATTTAACAAGATTGGCAAATCGATGGCAAAGAGCAGCAGTATATGGCTTAAAACTGTAAACGATGTCAGAGAGCAGCAGTCAATGACAAGGAGCATCAATGTATGGCAAGGAGTTGCAATCTGTGGTTAGGAGGTAATAAACGACAAGGAGAAGAAAATCAATGGCATGAGTGACGTCAGTGACTGATACATTTCAGGCAGCCATAATCCATTAACCTTTAATTAAGAACAATATCATTCTAGTCTATTAGTCGATCAATAAATCAACGGTACGAAATTCTGAGAAATACTAGCCTTGATTATACCGTATATAAACAGGTGGAAAGGATTGTCTTAAAATACAAAGCACTCTTTGTGGCAAGTATGTGACCCGCATTTCATGTAAAACCAATTAGTTTAGTTCTAGTTTAATTTCACCCTATGCAAAATGTCTGACATGATATACAGCCTGTATTCAAACACCAAGAAAAGTAATTTCACAGTTTCAAGATTAGAGCACCAGGTTAAAAAAGGGAATTTCAACTTTATCAGACAAATGCTTTTTTTACTAACGACCTTTTACCTCTTCGCTAGCGGATGACGACAATAGTATTCTCAAATATTTCAGCAGTAATCATCACAGTAACAAGTATTCAGTGGTGACTAGCCTCCTATGTAATATCCGATATGGTCAAACAGTTCCAATATGATTTATTGCTTCACAGACAGTACCGATGTTTGACAGTGTTGTTTATTGTAAGATTGTCGGGCTTCTCAAAAGTATTTAACCTTCTGCAAACCAGGGACGTAAAAAACTTATTTTTTAAGTCGCAGTGTTACTCTCTAGGGAGATGCGTCATAGTTGCGGCGGTCAACATCTTTTCATGCAGATTAGTGGTAACATTTATTTCTACGTCCCATCGAGGGGTTTGACATTGATGGAAGATAGATAGTATAGATACAAACGAATATGGCACTAATAGTCAATCGTATGTAGAGGCTCCATACAATTCGTTTATGTCCGATTTTGCTTTACTGTACCATTAACCCCATTTTGGTGGAAAGGTGATTAATGTTATGACGTAGTTTTCTTCTTTCCTCCTGTACTTATGGTGTTTCTTGAACGACAATGTTTAAAAATAATTGCTTACTGGATTGGTGTTTGACTGAAAACAAGATTCCGAGATTCATGAGATAATACTGCACGATAAAACATTCGTCCAGTAATTTATCTTAACATCTCAAAACAAATAGATACCAATACAATATAATCCCTGCTCTCCATTTTAGTGAATAGTTAACAGGCGAAATGATCGTGAACGAACATAAGTTTTAAACACGATCGACAATTAATCTGTTACAAGTTCTGACGTTGGACATGATTAGGAAATGCTATGTTATGCGAGAAACCAATTCAGACCTCAATTATGACTTGTATTTGACATGACAACGTTGTAGGAAGAACAGAAGATTATAGAAAAAAACATCAACCAATAATGGTTATTTGAGAAAGATGTTCGCTGATGAATGTGACAATATTTCTTAAACAATCTCCTCTCTGACAAAACTGGTCAATAATTGGATATTATTTTCTGATTGATGATTTTTTCTGTAAGCACAAATATGTACAGTATTTCGATTAGATAATTATAATAAAAAACAAAGAACATCGTTCTTAATAACGTATATTTTTCATTTGTTTGAACAAGTGTGTATTAGTTCGTAGTTTTTGTATGTTCATCTTCCATTAGTTATACAAAGCTTTTATCAATATCTGTCTCGCTGTGACACTTACTATTGATAATGGTTCCTGTCAATTAATACCAATTACAAAACTTGTGAAGTCAGTGGTTTCCCATCGCATACGAGTAACTTCTCCTACAAATGATTAAACTATAATACATATGTTTAGCTTGAACTCTTGTTTGCACTGGCTTAAAAATTCAAAAGTTCCCATCGCTAAACCACTGAGCTATTTAGTCCGATGAGATTAATGGTCTCTGTAATCCAACATGTATATTTACACTTCTGTGCATATTGTTGCGACACTCCTCTTTTCCGAAAGCCCTATATAAGTGTCTGGTTTACCTGCTTATTTTCAAAGGCACAGGTCCCAATACCTAAGCGTATCTATTAACGTTTATTTAAGAAAACTACCTTAGCTAAGTAAGTTCCGTTGAAACAATGGATAAGCGTTTGATTGAACTCTTTGATCATTTAATGAATGTCCCACACACCTCTGGCACTGCTTGAAGGCTCTTTTGACTTAACTGCAGGTGCGTTCTCAACTTGTAGTTGGTCATTTTTATTTCCATGTGTATTCGATCTTTAAATCAACGACACACAGAACGGCCTAAGGAAAACAAGATTTTGGTGAATCCTATCTATCAACGTGTGAAGAAGTTTTGTCTTATTTACTGCAGTATGATCCGGAAAGTCTACGGTCCTTATTTTATTTATTACCAATCAGTGAAAGCTTGATTGGCACCAAGGTGTAGTTTAATCTCACGCACGTTCAATTTATTGGGAACATGGTCTGACATGATAAACAACCCGTATCCAATTATCTAGAAATATAAATTCAGATGTTTACATACAGAGCCAGTTTAGATAAAGAATGGTTCGATTCGACATTTCAAATATGTTAACTAAGATTTGTTGAGCTGTCAGAAAACACAATGTCACATGCAAACTATTGAAGGACACAAAAATGATTTACGAGTTAGGGTCTAAGGACTGATAAGCCGAACATCGCGCTGTAGTGTTAGAATTGTTTTTAATTATCGTTTCCGCAGTAGGACAATGAAACGATACACGATATCAGAAGAGGAGTTAATTTAATTAGTCGACCTTCTAAAACCACATTGATCAAATGTAAATTGTACGACATTACCATATTCAATGTGATATTTAAAAACATAACCGTATTCAGTGTGACATATATTGAATTTCATGCATGACCGTATGCAATGTGAATGTTCATACATAACCATATTATATGAGTGGTTTTCAGGTTTAATGCATACCAGAATTCACAGACGTTCCCGTATTACGACTATGCATGTATGAAGCGTAATGTTTGTTTTTTACACAATAACTACTGTGACAAATTCAAGGTGCTTTTTGTCAGATGTGGAGCAAATATTATGCCTTTTATCAATATCCTTAATTATTGTGAACGTTTTGTAATTATTGGTAGTGCATGAATACAATTTTACTGTCTCATCATTCAGTTTTATTTTTAATCACACATCTTTAAATACCGAAGCAATTAATAGTTGCACAACTAAAGCGTCGTAATTAAACAACGCTTAGCCTAGCATTACATGTATTGGCAAAAACTGTTTTCTTAATAAAGTTGATCATTGCGTGCTTTTTGACATTTATCTTTTATACGCCATGAGAAAATTGAGAACAAAACAACTTTTTAAATTCTTATTTACGTCACTTGATTAAAGGTTTTTCCTCCAACTGTAAACTAGATTCTGCATGTATGTGCATTGTTGTTTAGTGTAAACATATACCGTTGAGGGAAGTAGTGTTTCTATTATTTGCTTATAATAAAAAACAATTAGGAATTAGTGATGCCTAGTCTGTACTGGAAACAAGACGAAAATATTACACTCAAGTACGCACATCATCAACAGCAATTAATGACTAAGTGATAATCTTTACTGATTTCAATCAATTTGTGCCAGTGGGCGTTCCATTGTCATGAAATTTCGAGCAGAAGTTGAAATTGTTTTTTTTTTCATTAAAGAACTCGGGACAATACTTTGATTACTATATCAATCAATAGAGACATGTTAAAAAAAGTTAAGTTACCAATTTTCTAGGTTTTTTCAGCTGTTAGGTCGCTCAAGTACCCTTTGACAGTTTAACTCCCCTGGTCATTGGGTTACATATGGAAACCTACACTCGTGTCTCCCTGTGGATACTATTTCTCTCCTAAGGTGTGGCAGCCAACATCGATCTGCAGCGCCTAGGAATAGACACTGCCCTCGCAGTACCATTTTACACCATGGTGGAGTGGAGCATGTGGGTGTTGCTCAGAGAAATTAACCAGTGGTCCAGAGGGGGGTCGAACCCGGGACCTCTTGATCTCGAAGCGAGCGCCCTACCTCTAGGCCACCGCTCCCCATGTACATGTACTATAATTTTCCCTGAACCCTAGAGTTGTGTTCATATAGTGTTTTCTTATTTTATCCCATAACATTTTTCTTCTAAGCCAGTGAATGAAAAACGGATTGTTCTCAAATGGGTTTATCATTAACAGAAACGACGAATCAGTGGTGACTAGCATCCAAAATATTATTCAGATATTGTCCAACAGTTCCGAAAAAATAATGTTGCTACATGGAGAGTAATGATGCTTGACAATGCAATTTATATTTGATTATCAGGAGTCCCAATAGAACGTAACAGCCAGTAAATGAAGGTCGTAAATAATATTTGTTCAAGTCATGGTGTTATTCTCAAGGGAGACGCGTCATGGTAGCGACGGTCAAAACCTTTCATGCAGATCAGTGGTTTTATGTTTTATCTACGTCCCGGCGAGAGGTTTGGCATGCAAGATAGATCGTATAGATACAAACGAATATGATAGTCCATCGTGTTTGGATGTCCCTACCATTGTTTTATGTCGGAGGTTTCTACGCTATAACATAAACCCCCGTTTTGGAGGATATTTGATCAATGTTATGACGTAGTTCCTCCTTTCTCTTACACATGATAATTCTTGAACGTAAATGTTTTAAAATATTTTTTTCACTGGATCTTTGTTTCTTAGAGAACCAGATTCCGTGATTTAAGAGATAATGCATCACGTGCGACAAAACATTGCATCGCAAACTTCTCACAGCAAATAAATGATAATACAATATAATATCTGCTTTCCATTTTTGTGAATAACTCACAGACAAAATTATCGTGAACAAACATTAGTTTGAAACACGGTCGACAATTAACCTTTCACAAGTTGTGGTGTAGGAGATTGATAAGGACATGTCATGCCTTACTTGCGAGACGGTAACATTCAGGAAACTTAAATTTGATTTTGCAACACAAACCGCCATTTCGGTATGTTTTAAGCATGATTCATTATTCCAAGATTACAACAGAGCAATTCTTCCTACAATGAACTTTGCTTATGCTTTTAAAAGCCAAATGCAAACCACTATGACATTTGAGGTAGTACGGACAGACGACAGAACGTTTCGCATAGGAAAGCATGGTTACAATATATACCGGTAACACTCTTGCAAAAGAGGTGAAACTGTTGTCTGCTTGATTAGATATTAACGCGAACGATAATCAATTTGAGTCTTTTCTGTTAATATCAATTAACGAGTAAATGGATTTGCAGGCCATTTGATTGGAATTGCTCAGTAAATTGCAATCCCAATGGAACAGGAATCGACTCACAGTATCACACATAATTGAATCTCCACAAGAGATGTTTTTGTAAGTAATTCACTTTGTTCCCCTGGTTTACTGGAAGGTTGATGGGGACACGTAAATGATAACTTTACATAGTTGGTTCAAACAGTACTACCATGATAAGATTTGTTGTGAGATTAACCAAGTGTAATAATTGGTCAAGCATCAGTTAAAAATAGAGCGAACTCGGTACTTGCTGGTTATTCTTACATAAACGGAATATACTTTAGGCTATATAATATAACCATATTAAATGCACGATCGTTATAATCTAGAAAAAACTCACCGTTAGCAGACGAAATAGCAGTAGGTTTGAGTGTAAAACGGCATTCATTTGATCACGTAATTCTACACACTGATTTAGTCATGAAGTACATGTAGCCGTTACAACGCACTTAGATTCTGCTCAGATGAAAATATTCGTTTTCCGAATTAATGTCAAGAACAATTCGTATTCGATTAGGCCGAACTAATACTACTACAACCGAGGACATACAAAACGCATCACATGACTCGTAGGCAACTATTATTTACAATTAATGCGTGTTAATTGATATGTATATAATTTAACTTAGTTTGTAATTCAATGATATTGCGTTTTCAGTCGAGGGTACTGCTAGCACCATTGTCATATGCAGAAACGTTTGGTTATAAATACCGGTTTAGTGCGCCAATAACCATTATTTGAGAAATACAAATATAACATTAATATACAAAGAAAGAACTTTGAAAGTATTTGTATGTATTTTGGAAGAGTAGCTAAGCGTTGACACGACGTCTGTAATTATTTGAGCTTTCTGTGCATTACAGTTTTATATGCTGCAAAATCATTATTTCTCGTGTAGGTTCAATTGCTTGGATTTCGTGGTTTAACATCAACCATCAACCACAAAATCATACCCCAACGACCAATACTTTAGTCCCCTGTTTTTATTACCCGTTATACAAAATCCACGAATGAAACTCCAATCGTATTGGTCTATATGCCAAAACCACGACATTTTGTCCCATGGAAATTATATGATTCACAATATCTAATTACAACAATTCACATAATTCTCTTAATTATGTTGTATTATTTCAGTGTATGCCAGGACTTGGTACAAAGGTACTATATGAGCTGTTGTACACACATCCTAACAAGTTGATAGTACTCACTGGATGTAGTATCGTCTCAACGTTTGTTGCTCAAGCTGCCAAGATGTGGAAACTTATAGTGGTAAGTTTATATTTCATACATCATTGGCTTATCTTTTCAGAATGAGGAGGACGTATCTATAAACTCAGTATTTTGAGAAAACAAGAACAACTGTCGGACAATAACTCTTTACTTATGGTGAAACAAGCCTTTTCGGTCAACATGACAGTTTCCGATGTTCATGAAAATATGCTCATAAGAAGCGCCCTATGGTTTATATTCTAAATATGCATTATTCTTATAGGATCATAAGTGGCACTTACGACATTCTCATTCTAAGTCAGCGACATGTATAATTTTATTTTAATTTTACATATGATAGAAAATATGCTAGATATTAAGATTGGTCAGAGAAAAAGTATTAACTTCGCTATTACTTTCACTGTTTTAGAGTACAGCACCAGAAACGTAACGTAAATGGTACAGAGTTTTTTGTCATTATGTCATCACTCGAAGAATACAATTCAATCGTACACTGAAGAACACTCATTATGATCATTATAATCATTATACGGTCGGTAGTCATAAGTGTAATTTGTCGTTTAATCCGTCATCCATGTTTGGTAACATTCCACTTGTGGCAAATGGGTATTTCCGCTTGTATATAACTAACAATCGGGGCACCTTGGACAGTTCTAACGAATCAGCTCTCGTATGTACATACATTGTAATTGTAAATAGAACGTCGCCATTTTGACATACTTTCGGCATGACATTGCACTGGCAGACTGCTATAAACATAACACAGTATATACCTGTCTAATGGTTGACATTCTCACCAAGCAAATAAAGATGCTGCGTGTTGTGTAGCAGAAGTAATATTTAGTTGCATTACCTCAACCATAATAAGCCTTGGACATTTCTACTGCTGTCTAGTTGGAAAAACCGCGAAGCCTTGGACATTGCTACAGTTGTCAAGTTGGAGAAACCGCGTCACGCATAAACAACAATCAACAATCCTCGGACGTAACTTACTAGACGTTCTGCAGAATACTACACTGGTTACATCCTATCGAGCTTCGAGTAGTAACAATCACCTTATTAAATTCTATCTCTGTAGAAAAGCACATTAAGCATTGCGACGCATTGTAAAGATGGATGATACATGCCACTGGGTCTGTCATTTGTTATTAATAACGACGGTAGATATTGTTTACATTTTGTCGTCTTTAATTTTTATCTTACCCATCAAACAAGCCTAGACGATTGACGTAGAAATCCAATGTCTCGGACGAAGAATATTACACATTCAAGTAGTTCAATAACAATATCTGTACTGTCAAACAATTTTAGCTCAAGGGGGATTCATCATTTTTATTATACAGTCTCTTCGATCATTTGATTAGTCTGCAGTATCATTTGTCCTCACGGTAGACTTTTAGTAGAAGTTTGCATGTGTACTTTCGTTTAAATACAATTTGACTGCCGTTGGTCACCGGTCGATGAAGTAGGACACTCCTAGTACATTTCAAACTTATTTTCTGAATTGTTCATACTTATTTAGTTTATAAACATATTATTTTATAACAATTTCTTGTTCTAAAAAAAAAGCCTCTAAAGAATTAATTATTATTTTTGAGTGTTGAGTGTACAATTTTTTTAAGTATTAAATGTAATGCAGAACACAGGTTTTCTTAACCGGAAGTCATTATACATCTTGTTAGAAGTACTGTTTTCTTTATAGTAAAAGGATATGAAAGCATGTCAATGAACATTTATTTACATTGGACGGTTGTTTATTTAAATGTGCCTTTTACAATTTAGAAATCCAACGTAAGCTGCTATGTCGGTTTAAAAGGGTTTGCATTATTTCCTTACTCGCCCACTACCTCGTATTCCAATTTTGTTTAAATGACTGAGAAGGTGACGTGTTTTTGCATTTCTACATGTTCAGTTTTTGGTCGTCTTTATGACTTGTATCTCTAATCTGTGATTATAATTCTATTTCGTGCGTTTTTTTGTGAACCTCTTGTTTTACTACTTGTGTAAGGTCGTGCCGTTTCTGTCTAATTAGTTCGTAATTTTAATGCGATTATGTTGAGTAACATGATGAAATGAAAATGTATAGTTTTGGTTTCATAGGCTGAAAAATCATCGATTGCAGCGGTTACTTCAAGCTAAATGCCACAAAGGTCAGGATATGGACAAACACCAAGGATTTGTCAGTTTACAAAAGAGTTAGAAGAATGATGTAGGCTTAAACCACACTTGCTTTGTTTTACATGTATCCTAAATCCAAATATGACATCAATTTAAAACAGATCGGTGGAATAAATTGTTGTTGCTAGTTCGGTATTTGATAAAGTAGAACCACTGTACAAACCAACTAAATGCTTTCCAGAAGGTGACAAATTTTCTCATATGCTCGGCTGAATATTTGGTTCAATTATAACATCTGATGGATACATGCTTATTGGAGAAAAGCGCCATAAGACACTATTCACTTGAACAGCTAATAATCATTTCATTCATTCTCTTACCCCGGGGTAAAATAAATAACTGAATTTCCCGCTTCGTAACAATCTAAATGTGTTACCAATTTGGTTTTGCTAAACAATTTCTGAACAATTTATACATGTAGCGAAAGACCTAAACACAATAACAACATTAAGGTAGTTGTTGTATTTCACTTTTACCGTAATATAGAAATAGAAATATAACCACTAGGAGGGTGTCCACTTCATTGTAATGATTTGATTGTTTGCTTCTTTACGTTCACCTGGCAGTCGTTAAGTGAGTGGCCATCTGTTTATCTCTGCCGTAGTGGTCGATGACCTACTGTACGCCCATACAGAGATGATCTGGTTGAAATCCCAGAAATGTTCTCAGGTGTATCGGTAGTGTGCACCGGGTACGTACAAGAACCACGGTAAAACCGGTATAAGGAAGGAGGTAGGATTTGACATCCCGATTCGGTGTTTCACACAAAGTTGCTGTTTTTATCCCTCGACCTGATCCCGGCGACCTCGTTGTTTGTATTTTTGCTCTGCCTGCCCACTGGAGCCATCCTCTTTGGTCAAAATTGACGAACGGTCTGTTTTAATTTCACGCGATGTCAATAAGTCAGTATAATCATATATAAGCACATGGTAATCTAAACATTTGTATTCTGTCTGTAATTAAAAGTCTCTTAAACCATGACCTGTGATTAATTAAAGTAGGGAATAAATTCAATTAGTCTGGCATAGTCGACCTCAACAGAAAGCTTTTACTGTTTTGTTCTTTGTTAAAGTTATGTTCGGTTTCAAGAAACAAGCTCACAGTAGTGGAGTTAGTTCGTTCAACTATTCATCATTATCAACTCTGCACAGAGATGAAACATATCAAGAAGTATTCATGAATTTGTCTATACATGTATAGCTGATGAGCCCCATGTCACAATATGCGGAACAAATCGTTAAATATGTGTTCCATGTATAAAGCATAAATAATCATATACACTGTATATCTTATTAATATATGGAAGATTGATTGTCGTTGAATTCACTTTAAGCTTATGGTAAGATCACATGATCGGAATATGGCCTTAGAATATGATTTCTTCTTTTAGTGTCCGAAAACGGATAGGTTTTGGCATCTTGGGAAAGAAAGAACTAACAAGTTTGTAAACGCTTATGTCTAAAAAATCCATTTATATATTGCTTTCATACATGTTCACAATCTTTCTTCCAAACAGCAGTAGTGTTCACACAAACACATTTTCCGTTATCATGAGTGATAATGATTGAAAGCTATACTTCTTAATTAACCATGGAATGATTTGGTTAGAAGTCGTTTCCTATTTTCGGACTGTTTGTCTTATGACAGCTAGATACGTTTTCGAATATAATACACGTCTAAATTAATTGTAATTTCTGTCACATTTGTGTTCCAATAGATGCATTATAAGATCGCGTGTCATATTATTCAAATGACATTGACCTGATTATTTTCGGTGATGGGATACAAGCGAGCCGACAAATTGTAATCTACCGGTATAATAGACACGCAATCATTGTCAATCATTGGCATAGAGTATGAGAAACTGTTAATTGATGTACGACCAAATTTGGCGATTATATGGTAAAGTTGATCAATCCGAAGACTGCAGATCACACCCAATTCACAGAAACATAACTGAAGGTTCGGCTTACATCGACAAATTAAAGACGAGGATGACGTTCGTCATGATATCCTTAATAAATATGTGAATACTCAAGCTTACAAGCATATAAAGGTACACATAAACGGTTGGCTCATCTAGCCACCAGAGATAGGCTAAATAACCAACCACCCACATTCACTAATAATAGAGACAGCCGTTATACATAGTACCCATAGAAGTTTCGGTAACAAGTCGAACGCCGTGAGACTAACTTCGTTCATGAATAGATAGCCTACTTTATAGTTAAAACTAATAAGAAAACTTGACAATACGCATTTATGTTGAATTTCAATCCATTTGTTAGAAAGTGCACTTTTTAGATTTCAACGTAGGACGCTTAGTTTATTAAAGAAGGCGCAAGTGTTTTTGTTGAGTGTTGGTTTATGAGTATAACTTGTAATAATATGAGGCCTTATATTATACTACGTATTCCAATTATGTTTGACTGATTAAATTTGTAAGGCATCGTGTTTGTTTGTAGTTGGTGCAGAATGTTCATTTAATATGGTATGATTGATTTATTTTTGTTTTATTCGGGTTGGCTTCCAGAAAAGTACTAAAATGTTTAGGATAGGGGCCAAACTTACAGGTCTTACAGTCAACTTACACGAGCCAAATTTTTATATGATCTTTGCTAGAACCACAATTGATTTGTCTTCGCCTAAATCCCTACTGAATAGCATCAGTCTTAAATATATATTTTGGATCCTAGATAAATGTAATGTTTTTCGGTGTTTGATAAAGTAGAACATTTGTACAAACGGGGCAAATGCCTTTTCACAAGTTGACAAATTGCTTCATATGCTCGGCTGAATATTTGGTTCAAATATAACTGCTGCTAGTGACATGATTATTGGAGAAAAGCGCCATAAGGAAGAAACTATTCACTTGTACAGCTATAATATAATCATTCTAATCATTCACATTCTCCAGGATAAAATAAATAATTGAATTTCCCACTTCGAAATGATCTACATGATCCACAATTTAGTTTTCTTGTTGAATATCTGAACAATTTATATATGTACATAAAGGCCTAAACATCATGACACTTGGTGTTGATGATGTACAAAGTTTACTTTTACCACAAGAAAGATGTCCACTTCATTATAGATATGTTTGTTTGTTGTATTATTCCATTTGACAGAGAGCCATTAAGAACGTGCTTACCCGTTTTCCAGGACTTATTGGCCGATGATCTCCGGCTTCGAGGTAGGAGACAAGGTTATATTAAATAGAAATTTGTGCTAATCATTCAACATAAGTGAAATAATTGCCAGTGATTCAAAACCACTAGATATAATCGTGTCGGAAACCTAGAGGTAGTATCTCGTGTATCGGTGATGTACATATGATACGCATAAAGAACCGTGGGGTAATATTCGCAAAGAATTGTATCTATGCTCTCCTCGCCCACTAGAGCCAACCTATTTGGTCAGAATTGAAGATGGCTTTGTTTTAATTTCAAGCGATGTCAATAAGTCAGTATAATCATATATAAGTACATGGTAATCTAAACATTTGCATTCTGTCTGTAATTTAAAGTCTCTTAAACTATGACGTGTGATTAATTAAAGTAGGGAATAAATGCAATAAGTCTGGCATAGCCGACCTCAAACAGGAAGCTCTTATTAGTGTTAGTCCTTTGATAAAGTATGGTTTTCTAGAATTCAACATCACAGTTGTGGATTTAGTTCGTTCAACTATCAACCATTATGGACTTTGTACGGATGGGGAACATATTAAGTATTATACATGATTGTGTGTATACATGCATTGCTAATGAACTACATGCCATAAAACGTGAAACGTGAAACATGTGTTTTATGTGTAATTGATCATACATGTTTTATTAATATACGGAAGATTAATCGTCGTTGAATTGATTTTAAACTTATGGTTAGAACCATTATCTATAATTTGTCTTGCTTGTATGCTCTTTTACCCGTTCGTTATCTGCCATTTCTCTGTTTAGTCGCGTTGCATTCTCTGTCCGATTAAACACGATCCTCTTTATTACCGTCTCAATGTTATAAATTTATTTAATATTACTGAGAGTACAAACGTTTTCAAGATTTTCTTACACCTACGTTATCAAACGAAATGTTTAAAGCTGATGATGATAATTGGGTTCATTAATTTTTACTTGTCTTCTATATAAAATAAGCATGTAGACACTCCAGTCGTCTAGTATCCAAAAAGGTTTGAGATTACGTAAGTCGATGGAACTCCCTATCTGTCTGGTGTTGTAAATATTTCTTGTCTCATTATGGTAAACTTTCTAAAACATGGGTTTTATCAGTAAAATTGTATGGTGTTGTTATTTCAAGACCCTGACAATGTACTATTTAGCTTGCTTAGTAGTCGTGCAATCATGTCGAGAAATGGCGTTGGTGTGTCTTACATTAGACACATGTGGAGGTTCATACACGACTAAGAATAAATAGTCGTGTAGATCGATTTGAAATTAGCGTTTAATTTGTGTACCAATTGATATATTATATTGATAAATCGGCAATGTAGAGCAATCTTTTCGTGATATTATATCTGCAGAGTCCCGAGGGACGGTTGGTTCTCAAGCTCGTCCCAATGTCTGACTACATTGTGTCGTCTTTGATTGCTATCTTACCAACAAAACACAAGTAGCCGAAAGATCACACGAAGTTACAACGTCTAAGACGACGAATATTACATATTCAAGTATCTCGATAAAAATATCTGCATTGTCAAATCATTTCTGCTCAAGGGAGTTTCAGTTTTATATAATTATGCATTCTCAGACGATATTCAATCTCTTGATTGGTCTGCAATGCGACTGCAGTAGGCATGTGGTCTTAAACAGTCGCATAAATACAATGTGATTTGTGTAGGACACATGATGCGAAGTAGGACAATCCAAGTAAATATACATGGAATGCATACAAGTACATTTCAAACTTATTGCATATTATAGGTTTCAAAGTTTCAACTTATTGCATATTATAGGTCTTATATCGTTGTTCCTATTCCGATGAAAGTCTGTGTCAACAGCACCCATAATTTAATGTGTTTAGACCACACAGATGGCGACCAGGTTTTATTAACCATGTATACATTTGTACATGACACTATTTTGAGTCTCGGAAACAAGTTGAACGCCCTTAGACTAACTTTTGTAATGAATATATTGCCTGTCTTATAGTTAAAACTAATATGACACCTTTCTACAAGGCCTTTATTTTGAACTTCATTTCATTTGTATTCAGGTGCAGTTTTGCAACATTTTGGAGTTAAAGGAAAAGCTTCTTTGTTTATTTAGATAGACTCGTATGTTTTGTTGACTGCTGGTTAATGGACATCGCTGGTGATATGCGGCCTTTTACAACGTAACTAGGCGTATTATTTTCTTGTTATTTAAAATGATACAAGTCTGTTCAAAGTAAATTGATAACGGTTGTATACATTAGCTCGTTCGTCAACTATATTCATCTAGGCTTAACTAGGAAACCTGAGTTAACGCTAATATTTCGAATGGCATAGTTCCCTTATCATTATTCCCGACAGAAGATCAGAAGAAAAACTGTTTATTCATTATTTTGTCACTCGCAATAGCTTCAAGCAAAGTGCTTTATATATAGGGTTTGATCGACAATCTGGGGCATGTCGGTTTGCACCAGCCAAGTAGCTAATTTATAGGATTTATTTTGCAACCACGATTTATTTGTATTTTTGCCTGTCTTAAATATAATTTTTAGATCCTAGATAAAATTAATATTTTTCGGTGTTTTATAAAATTTGTACAAACGGGGCCAATGCTTTTCACCAGTTGACAAATTACCTCATTATACTCGGCTGGATATTTGGTTCAAATATAACTGCTGTCGGTGACATGATTATTGGAGGAAAGCGTCATAAGGAAGAAACTATTCACTTGTTCAACTATAATATAATCATTCTAATCATCCACATTCTCCAGGGTAAACTAAATCAACAAATTTCCCACTTCGTAACGATCTTAAAATGTTATCAATTTGGTTTTTTGGAGAAGATCTGAACAATTTATACATGTAGCGGAAGACCGTAGCACCATGGCGAAACTTATGTTGATGATGTTCGAAGCTCACTGTTACCATGGAAAGATTTCCACTTCATTGTATCGATATATACGTATCAGAAAGTTATTCAATGCTCGCGATAATGAATGGTTTTATTAATTATAGTTTTCGTCTATACAACTCAATCATGCAGACACTTTTGATAAGTTTCCAGATAATTGTGAGTATATGCCACTATATGGAACACTATTTCTTGTGTATAAGTGTTAATATACTCTTGTGTTAATATGTTAATCTTCATCATTTCCATCCCCTGTCTAAGTACTATTTAGCTGGCTTAATTGTGTCATCATGTCGAAAAGTGACCTTGTGGGTGTCTTACATTAGACACATACGGTGTTTCATACAAGTCTTAGAAATAATACTCCTCTTGATTCATTGGTAATTACCGTCCAATCGCGTGTCTTGTTATTCACATACCCATGACCTGATTATTTGCGGTTCATGTACATTCGACTAATTGGATGAAAGCGAGCTGACAAATTGTGATATACTGCTATAACAGACACGCAAACATTGACAATCCTCGGTATTTTACACATGATAGCAGAGTCCGTATGATATATGAACTACTGCTACTTTTTCGACGACATAATGTGGTGTTTAAACAGAAAAATTTGATAAGTTTTCCAGGCCATTGACCATCTATCCGATCTGCAGGAAAGCACAACCGATTGTTTGGCCTAAATGTACAGCCTACAGAAGCCGGCGAGGTTCATCACCATAGCTTAACTGAATATATTAATATTATAACTTACAAACATTTTATAGCCACAAAGAAACGGTTGTGTTAATAACGAACGATTCAGCTAGAGAACTAACCATCCATATCCACCATTAATTTAAGCGGCGGTAGAATATGGTACTCACAGAAGAAGTTAAACTTGTCATTCATCGAACTTCTTTCATAGAGGGGTAAATGAAGACATCATATTAACTAAAAAGCACAGTAATAGAATGACTATGTATATTTAGCATCGTGGAGTATTGTAAAACATAGATGAAACCAGTTGGCTGTTTTCATTTGTAACTCATAACGACGCTATATATTGTTTCCCCTTATCTGACTACAATGTGTCGTCTTAGATTTTATCTTACCCATCAAACTAGAATAGACGATAGATCATAAGCAGGCCAATGTCTCGGACGACGAATATTACACATTCGAGTATGTCAATAAAAATATCTGCATTGTCAAATCATTTCTGCTGAAGGGAGATTTGGTTGGTTTTATATAATTGTGCAGTGGTAGATCTAAATCAATATCTTGATTTGTCTGCACCGTCACTGCAGTAGGCTATTGTTATTGTATATTCGCCTTAATAAAATATGATTGACGTAGGACACATGTCTGCGAAGTAAGACACTCTTAGAATACACTGAGATATGTACAGGTACATTTCGAACTTATTGCATATTGTAGTTGGTATATCGTTGATCCGATTTCGAGTTCAAAGCGGCCTTTTAACAAGTATTTATATCGCTACGAATTCCGGTTCTATTTGACTTACCGATTTAGTAGGTGTCGTGTTTTGGATAATGCTTGTTTGTTCAACTTACTTTTGGTAGTCCTTGTGACATGTTCATGTCATGTGTGATTGATTTTTTGTCTCATTCGCAGTGGCTCCCAGCATAGTGCTAAACTTTTAAGGGTAGGGGCCAAACACTGGGACATGTTGGTTCACACTAGCAAAATAGGTCTTCTTAATATTCTTTGTGGCACAAAATTGCTATAATTTCGCCTAAATCCCTACAGAATAACATCCGTTTTACACAGAATTATTGGATCCTAGATAAACGTAATGTTTTGTTCGGGGTTTGATGAGGTAGAGCATTTGTACAAGCAGAGCAAATGCTTTTCACACAAATTGGCGCATCTGCTCGGCTGAATATTTGGTTCAAACCTAACTGCCGTAGATGACATGATTATTGGAGGAAAGCGCCATAAGGAAAAAACTATTCACTTGTACAGCTATGACACAATCATTCTAATCATCCAAATTCTCCTAGGTAAAATAAATAAATGAATTTCCCACTTCCTAATGATCTTAAAATGTTATTAATTTGGTTTTCTGTGGAATATCGGAACATACTATACATGTAGCGAAAGACATAAACACGATGTCGAAGTTTACGTTGATGGTGTACGAAGTTCACTGTTACCACAAGAAAGATTTCCACTTCATTGTATCGATATATATGTTTGTGTTATTCCGTTTGATTGGTTACATTGGTACCCGGTTTCCTGGCCTTATTGACCGATGATCTCCGGCTTTGAGGGAAGAGACAATATAATATAAATACTATTTATTAACAAGAGATATGTGCTAATCATTCTACATATTAAGTGAAATGATTCCCAGTGTTTTAAAACTTACAAGAGATAATCTGGTTGAAAAACCAGAGGCTGCCTCGCGTGTATCGGGAGTGTTCAACGGGTACGTAAAAGAACCACGGTAAAATCTGTATTGGGAAAGATCTAGGGTATGACATCCGGAGTCCTTGAATCACACAGTATTTGTCTTATTAGTCTTTTTTCCTCGAAGCCGGTGACCTAGACAATTGTATCTATGGCTCTACTCGCCCACTAGACCCATCCTATTTGGTCAGAATTGACGATGGATTTGTGTTATTTCAAGCGATGTCAATAAGTCAGTATAATCATATATAAGCACATGGTAATCTAAACATTTGTATTCTGTCTGTAATTCAAAGTATCTAAAACCATGACATGCGATTAATTAAAGTAGGGAATAAATTTAATAAGTCTGGCATAGTCTACCTCAAACAGGAAGCTGTGAGTTCTTTGTTAAAGTTATATTCGGTTTCCACAAACAAGCTCACAGTAGTGGAGTAAGTTCGTTCATCCATTAGTATCAACTTTGTACGGAGGTAGTACATATCAATTACTATGCATGATTGTGTGTATACATGCATTACTATTAAACACTATGTCGTAATATGAGGAAAAAATCGTGAAGCATGTGTTTTATGTGTAAATGATCATACATGTTTTATTAATATACGGAGGATTAATCGTCGTTGAATTGATGGTAAGAACTACAGTTATGTGATTTGTCTTGCTTGTATGCCCCCTTTGCCCTTTCGTTGTCTGCCATTCCTCTGTTTAGTCGTGTTGAGTTCTCTGACCGATTAAACACGATCCTCTTTCTAACGTCTTAATTATTATTGTTATTATTATTACTATTATTATTATTATTATACCATATTTATATAGCTCTTTTTTCATGTAAACACACGTTCAAAAGTGATGTACAATCATGACTAATACATGGTTAAAACAGTATAAATTGTACATAGCATATACAAGTAGGACCTACTAAACCCAGTAGGCGGTGGCTCTACTTAACCCAGTAGACGGGGTTCTCCCTAACCGAGTAGCCGGGCCTCTACTTAACCCAGTAGACGGGGCTCTACGAAACCTAGTAGTTGGGATATATTGAAGACAGTAGACGGGGCTCTACTTAACCCAGTAGACGGGCCTCTACTTAACCCAGTAGACGGGGGTTGGCACTATATGACACCCAATAAAAGGCGATTTGCACATAATGAATTTGTATTAACTGATTGGAAGCCTAACCCTAACCCCCTAACCCCAACCCTAACCCCTAACCCTGGGGTAGCCAAATACCGGGTGTCATATAGTTTTAATCGTAGACGGGGCCCTACTTAACCTAGAAGTAGGGATCTATTCAACACAGTAGGTGGGGCTCTACTTAACCCAGTAAACCTCAACTAGGACAAGGATAACGTCAAGTACCATTACCACATGTCCTTAACCCTTAAAGGAATAGTGATACTTCCTTTAAAAGGGGGATGACTCACAAATGACATAAAGTTACTATCATCATGTGAGTTACAAAGGTCGAAGAAATAACATACTTTCTTCAAGACCTTACCTTTAAAGGTCGAATAAATAACATACTTTCTTCAAGACCTTACCACTAAAGGTCGAAGAAATAACATACTTTCTTCAAGACCTTACCACACTTTGAAACGGGGCTCTACTCAACCCAGTAGACGGGCGTCTACTTAACCATGAACTTCAGCATGTATAAGCTATAGTAAAATAGTGCATTTCAGGGTTTTCTTGAAGGACGGTAGTGTTTTACTGTCTCTGAGCGCTGTTGGCAGTGCATTCCAGAGTTTCGGTGCAGCAGCTATGAAACATCGGTCACCGTAAGTCACATTCCTCGTCCTTGGCACAACTAGGAGAACAGAATCATTTTGAGACCTTAGATGTCTTTGTGGAGTATATACATCCAACATACTTCTGATGTAACCAGGCGATTTTCCATGTAGAGCTTTGAAGTCAAGACCTTGTACTCTACCCTGTACTGTACAGGTAGCCCGTGAAAATCCTTCAGTACAGGAGTGATGTTATTGTAACGCGGTGTATTTTGAATAATTTGTAGTTTATTCAGAATGATTTTCGGGGTGCCACATAATAATTAATTGCAGTAATCCAGTCTCGATGTTACTAAAGAATTAATCAGGGATTTTGTTGCATCAACAGTCAAGTATTGTCTGATTTGACCTATTTGTCGGATCTGCATGAAACACGACCTTGAAACAGAGTTTACATGTTTTTTCATGTCCAAATGTGAATCCAACATTGCACCAAGGTTTCTCACCGTCGATGATGGTTTGATTACAGCGTCGCCAACTGTCACCGTGAGATTCTCGGCTGTGCTGGCATTCCTTTTGGTACAAACAGGATTACCTCTGTTTTGTCAGCATTTAGTTTCAGCAAATTATCTTTCATCCAGTGCAAGATATCCTTCAGACAGGGTTCGATTCTTTGCAGGGTTTCATCCCGCGAGACACAATCTTTTGGTTTGAACGCCATATATAATTGTGAGTCATCAGCATAGAAATTGATGTTTTCTACAGATTGCACCGACTGGTTTTGTGTACATGATGTAGTTCTTTGGACCAAGCACAGATCCCTGTGGTACGCTGTAGTTCATTAGTACAGGTTTTGAAAGCTCTCCATCTATACAGACATTCTGGTAACGGTCACACAAATAGGATTTCATCCACTCTTATGGCTTGCCTGTTATACCGAAATAATTTTTAAGTCTGCCTAGTAGAGTGTTGTAATCAATGGTGTCAAATGCTGCAGACAAATCCAGCATTACAAGGACCGTAGCTTTATTCTGATCTAGAGAGCAAAGGATGTCATTTTGCACACGAAGAAGAGCCGTTTCAGTAGAGTGAAATTTTCTGTATGCTGACTGACGTTCTTCGTGGAGATCATGTAGTGCTAAATGCTCTTCCAGTTGAGCATCGACTACCTTCTCAAGAACTTTGGAAATGAAGGGTAAGTTTGACACAGGTCTATAACTTTTCAGTACATTTTGATCAAGGCCTGGCTTCTTTATCAGTGGTCTTATTCTGGTGCTTTTAAAAGCCTTGGGTACATAAGCACTTTTGAGTGATGCATTGAATATTCTTGTTAATAATGGTAGTAGTTCATTCAAGCAATCCTTCAACAGCCATGTTGGTATTGGATCAATTTCACATGATTTACTAGGTGATTTATTTATCAGTTTTCGGATTTCATCCTCTGATGTTGGAGAAAAATCGGACAGTTGCTCTTCTTCGAAAGGAGTTTCGAATTCAACGCTGTCGTTTTGTTGGTTTGACTGAATACTGGAGGCTATTTCAGTACGTATTGCTTCATTGTTGTTAATGAAGAAGTCACTGAAGTCCTGTGCAAGCATTTTAGCAGGTTTACCAGTTGGTAACACAACTTCTTTTTCTTCACCCATCAGATGTTTAGTTATCTTGAATAACCCTTTCTGATCACGGCCGCAGGCTTCTACCTTATCTGTATAATAGGATACTTTGGATTGTTTCAACATTTTGTTGACTACCGAACATTGATTCCTATATATTTCATGATCTATTGTCAATTTAGATTTTCGCCATTTTCGCTCATATTTTCGTCTGAGATGTTTAGCGTCATGTAGATTTTAAGTGTACCAGAGACATGAAGGTCTTAATACTATTGTTTTGGATTTTAAGGGCGCATGATTGTCAATTAGTGATGAAAGCCCATGGGCATATACTTCAACTAGTTCATCAACGTCTGATATATGCAGTCCACTTTCCAAAATATCTGAGGATGCAATGTCTTTTTTGAATTCATTAATGTCAATAGATTATAACTTTCTTAGATTCACTGTTTTTCTTATAGGTGCAGGTTTAGCAGCACAAGCTTTAAAAAACTACTGCAAAATGATCACGAGGGTTTTTTTTCACTGTTGTCAGCTAGACCAGGATCAGATATTTCTACATGTGAGACAGAAGTGTCAGTGTCTCTTGTGATTACCACATCCAATGTGTGGCCAGCCACGTGGGTTGCCCCAGTAACGTGCTGTCGCATGCCACAAGATTCAAGAATACTTTACAGTCATACAGCTATACATTTATTTAATATCTATGAGAGTACAATAGTTTTCAAGATTCTCTTACACCTACGTAATCAAATAAATGTTTAAAGCTCGCGATAATAATTGAGTTCATTCATTTGTCTTCTATATGAAAAAAGCATGTAGACACTTCAGCCGTCTATTATCCAAAAAGGTTTGAGTATATGTAAGTCGATGGAATTCCCTATATGCCTGGTGTTGTTCACAATTATTGTCTCATTATGGTAAACTTACTAATAAAATGTAATAGTGTTGTCATTTCCACATCCTGACAATGTACTATTTAGCTTGCTTAGTAGTCGTGTCATCATGTCGAGAAATGGCGTTGATGTGTCTTACATTAGACACATGTGGCGGTTCATACACGACTAAGAATAAATAGTCGTGTAGATTAATTTGAAATTAGCGTTTAATTTATGTACCAATTGATATATATTATATTGATAAATCCGCAATGTAGGGTTAATGCAAGTTTTTCGTGATATTACATCTGTAGTGTTCCGTTGGACGGTTGGAGCTCAAACCCGTCCCAATGTCTGACTACATTGTGTCGTCTTTGATTGCTATCTTAACAATAGAACACAAGTAGCCGAATGATCACACAAAGTACAATGTCTAAGACGACGAATATTACACATTCAAGTATCTCAATAACAATATCTGCATTGTCAAATCATTTCTGCTCAAGGGAGATTCAGTTTTATAAAATTATGCAGTCTCAGACTATGACCAATCTTTTGATTGGTCTGCAATGTGACTGCAATAGGCATGTGGTCTTCAACAGTCGCATAAATACAATGTGATTTGCGTAGGACACATAATGCGAAGTAGGACAATCCAAGTAAATAATATACACTGAATGCATACAAGTACATATCAAACTTATATAGCATATTATAGGTCTTTTATCGTTGTTCCAATTCCGATGGAAGTCTGTGTCCACAGCAGCCATTATTTAATGTGTTTTAGACCACACAGATGGCGACCAAGTTTTATTAACCATATATATGCCACTATTTTGAGTTCCAAAAACAAGTTGACGACATGAGAATAACTCCTTATATAAATATATTGCAAATCTAACAGTTAAAACTTTGTACGAGGCCTTTATTTTTAACTTCATTTCATTTGTATTTAGGTGCGTTTTGCAACATTTTGGAGTTAAACGAAAAGCTTCTTTGTTTATTTAAATCGACTCATGTGTTTTGTTGACTGTTGGTTAATGGACATCGCTGGTGATATGCGGCCTTTTACAAAGTATCTATTGTTTTCTTGTTATTTAAAATGATACAAGAATGTTCAAAGTAAAATTAATTTGTGTTCGCCTAAATCCCTACTGAATAGCATCAGTCTTAAATATAATTTTTAGATCCTCGATAAATGTAATTTTTTTCGGTGTTTGATAAAGTCGAACATTTGTACAAACGGGGCCAATGCTCTTCACAAGTTGACAAATTGCCTTATTATGCTCGGCTGAAAATTTGGTTCAAAGATGACATGATTATTGGAGGAAAGCGCCATATAAGGAAAAAACTATTAATGTGACTGTACAATTTTAATATAATCATTTCAATCATTCACATACTCCACGGTAAAATAAATAAATGACTTTCCCACTTCGTAACGATCTTTATGTGTTAACAATTTGGTTTTCCGTGGAGATCGGAACAATTTATACATATAGCGAAAGACCTTATGTTGATGATGTACAAAATACATCCGGATTCCTGGTTTTACATAAAAGTTGCGCTATCATTTCTCGAAGCCAGTGACCTAGACAATTGTATCTATGGCTCTGCTCGCCCACTTGAGCCATCGTATTTGGTCATAATGGACGATCGATTTTTTTTAATTCAAGTGATGTCAATAAGTCAGTATAAGTATATATAAGCACATGGTAATCTAAACATTTGTATTCTGTCTGTAATTCAAAATCTCTTAAACCATGACGTGCGATTAATTAAAGTAGGGAATGAATTCAATAAGTCTGACATAGCCGACCTCAATCAGGAATCTCTTAGTGTTAGTTCTTTGTTAAATAGTAGTGTTCAGTTTCTAGAATCAACATCACGATTGAGATGTAAGTTCGTTCACCCGTCCATCATTATGAACTTTGTACGGATGTTGAACATATCAAGTTCTTTACATGTATGTGTTTATACATGCATTACTAATGAACCTCTTGTCGTGATGTATGTATTATATGTGTAAAATATCATTGAATAATACTCTTCATCGAATTAATGTTGAACTTACAGTAAGGAAATTAATTTGTATTTTTGCAATCATTTGCAATTATTCTCTGTATGGAATAAGGCTTATTGTAAAAGCATTTGCGTGGGTTAGTCATTGTAGTTAAGTGAATTAGCTTTCGTGGGAATATGGATGGTACGTTCTCAACGTGGTTGCTAGGCTTCAGGATGGATTGGTTTGTATTTGCATTTGTCTAGTACATTTTCTTAATAATACGTTCATTATTGTCATTTAGTCTTTTGTTTAAACTTAACATTACTGCATCTCTTCAGATGAATTGCTTAATACTTACTTACTTACTGACTTACTAAGGCCCTTTGCTCCGCTGAGAAGCATAGGCCATTGACGAATTCCGTCCATCTGACTCTGTTTCCTGCAGTTCGAGGAATTTCCACATGCCCTTTTAAACTTAGTCCCCAGATTATTTTGCCAGACATGTCACGAGCCGAATTTGTCAAATTATATCTAGATTGGAATCTAGACGTCAATAACAATATAAATTGCAGACAAATTCTGAATAAATCCTTGTGATTTCTAGATACAAGGTAGACAGCCATTTACATATAGAACGACTATGGTGAAGTGTTATTCAACTATTTTTAATAAAATTAAATATGACATATATATAATAGAGGATCTAACACGAGTTGTCAATTGATATAGACTTATATTAAACGAGTTTGGGAAATTTTGATATAGACTTATATTAAACGAGTTTGGGAAATTTTATTAAGCGAGACTCTGGTGAGCTTAATTATGTTTCCTTAACGAGTTTAACGTAAGTTTATATCAATTGACAACGAGTATTAGGTTCGTTATATCACACGTCTCAAATAACACGGAAAATTGCATCTTTCAGCTGAAAAAACGACTCCGCCGTATAAACGACGCTCAATGCAACGTCATTTTGGAGATAAAATGACGTCATCCAAACGTCATACTACACTCGTTACGTGCAAAGTTATACGCATTGGTTATACTAACCCGGATACAAGGAATTCATGTGATATAAATCTATATTATAATGACGTCATCGATGACGTTGTTTAATGACGATTGCGAGACGTTTTATAGTCCTTTATATGTTGGGAAACACTTTCGTGTTATTGGCGGTGAATTTCTTAAATTGAAACCAAAATGTGTTTGTAGAAATGGGATTGAATGCCCATGTTCATGAATCAAAATTTTGAGAAAGCGAAAAAGGCTGTCAACAAATTACTCTTTACTTAAAGTTAAAAACAAGCTGTTTTAACTTCAGTTTTGTCAACATGACAAGTTCCGACTTTCAGGCTAATAGGAAGCGCCGTGTGCTGCTTATTTCAAATATGCATTAGTCTTAAAAGGTCGCAAGAAGTACTAATGGCCTTCTAATATACCTACTCCGGATCTTCACTAATCTGTAGGTAGAAATAGAGTTTTACCGTTATAACACTTCAGCCTATATATTGAATATTCATATCTGTACAATACAGTTTGGGCCTAGTGTTTTTGCATAATGTATGAATGCAAAACCAGTCTAACTGGGCCAGATTTGCTTGTACCTACATGTAAATAAAGGGGGAAACCACCTTGCACAGAGTTCCGGTTATCAACTATTCTAAGCCAGCGATATCCTAAAGATCTAGATATGTTTTCTAACGATTTCACGAGGATGGTGACGATTTGTCAGGAATATATTCTCTTCTTTCAGGGTGAAATTTTCAGATTAATTTCATCACTTGTGGTTAATTGGAAATGGCGGATTTTTGTACTTGAAACAAATTAATATTCTTTTTTTTCGAGAACTTTTTTAACATTATCGATATTCCTAATTCGTTTAATGTTCCCAGTCTGTATTTAATGTATTTTATATTTTATTTCCTGTTATTGATTACATATAAATACCACAGTCACTGCCTGGTGTACTGTAAGTGGCGCTGCCTTTGAGATTGTGCTATTTCTGTAATTTGATTACAGTCCGTTCAAAGTTAAATGATAACGGTTATAAACATTGACTCATCCTTCATGTTAACTATGTTTATCTAAATTTAACTGAGTGTTACTGTAATACACGCTATTCTCTTGAACAAGATAGTAACTGTTCTCGCAATCTTATTAAATCGACAGACTTATACCTTACCAAGTATTTATATGTATTTACTTTTAATATCACACAATCACTTTTCTGTTAAAAAGTGCCGATTTTCCTTAATGTAAGCTTTGTGTAAGATGTGTGTGCCACTCTTTTATATTATTTGTCGATGATTTTCTGTAACAAAAATTAACTACAGTGTTAGCGTCAGTGACAAGTTCTGTTAGTTTTGTAATTCGTTTTCATCGAATATGAAACAATTTCAGACACATTAAGAATTAAGTGATGATACTTTATTATGCGTTGAGTACACAATGTATTAGTACAAATGAAGTAAACATGGGATACACGCAAGCATGTACGAGCAGCTAACTGCCACACGATCAATATTGCAAAGAAGGTATGAGAAAATCCGACAGGGAAGGTATTACTCAACCCAACCAGCCGAGCACAGAAATCAGAAACACCACGACACAACTACCCTGAGCAGTGCCCACAAAAACCCATGCCAAAACGGCGACCAAATAAGGCACAGCAACCCCGGGGCGTGAGCTAGGTTAAAACACTAAGGACAGTGACCTAACGTTATGCGACCTGAAGAGGCCCAACTAAGACTTGACCTAGTTAAAATATGGGCAAGGTAGGAATGGGGTGGGAAATAATTTTACATATTCCTAGCAACTACAATGAGCAATGCCCACACATAAGCCGAAGAAACTGTGAGATGAATTTCCTACATTTTTATCAATGCTCAATTTGTTTTGTTGTTTTCGGTTGACTTTAAGATGATCTTGTCAAGCTTTGAAATATGTAATAAACCAACAACAGTGTCAAACAGACACGCTACGCGATCCGTTAATCTGAAAATGTTCCTCGTGTATAAATGTATGACTTAATCAAAGGTATGACCTCTTTTGATAAAAGACACGGTTTCAGATAGTTTTGTCATATGTTTTGCGAACATTTTAGCTAAGTACAAATTAGTATGTGAATATTGAACCAATGCATGACAGTAAACTAAACTTTACACAAGTGATTACAATAGTCTCATGGAAACACATATCCATTTTGACGCTCCAAACTCTCGGGAATATAATATACAAATATGTGCAATGCGTTGCATTTCTTTTTGAACACCCCTCGTATTAGCGAATGTCGCTAACATTTACTTAGCATACACGCTGGCATATAAAGAATTAATTCTAAGAACTAAAAATTATCCACTCCAAGAATGTCAGAAAAAAAATCGTAAAAAATCCATTTACTTGAATTGGTTATACTCTTGATTTGATAGGTTTCTGAAGCAGTCGGTTTTATTACAAAAAGTTAAGCGGGCGGTTTTGTTACAACACGTTAAGCGAGCTTTATTACAAAATATGAAGCAGTCGGTACTATAACAAAACAAGTATGTGATGCTATTCTCCTCTAAGACATTGACACCGATACCTACCGCTGCAGTGTCGTAAAAGTCGTTGGTACAGAGAAAACAACGTACAGTGCTTATGTTTTTCTGTCAGAAACCACCCACGTGATATGTTTTGTCTAGAAATTATCATGTGATTACATTTAACAGAATAAAGGGTTATTTTTCTTTTCGGTCTTGTCATATAGATCTATTTTCTTTATAAAGCATATCTTATATTCTATTTTTATAAATACAATTGTTGTACGCATATACACATGAACACAATATGAGCCTATTGATACCTAACCCTCGGTAGCCTTGTGGTTTAGCGTTCACTCTGTGTTCGGAAAGTCCCGTGTTCGATCCAAGGCCGCGTTATATAAAAGACGAAATAAAAACGGTACTAGAATTGCCTTGCTAGGCGCTCAGCCTATAACGGGCACTGGGTTGTCTTCTCTCATACTCCCCTGGCGATGGATAACATCAGAAATAGTCATGTCTACATGAATGATTTGACAAGTGAATACCAGGAAACCAGGTCTTTAAGATCAGACACTGCTAATCTATTAACCATTCCTAGAATAAGAACCAAGAATTACGATGAAAGGCAGTTCGACAAATGTGCTGCCACCTTATGGAACAGCCTTCCTGTGAATATGAGGCGTATTGACTCTGTGACAATTTTAAAAAAGAACATTGACAACACATCTGTTCAAAATTGCATATCAATGAAAATCAAATCAATTGTTTAGACTTTTACTGAACTTTCAATAAATTGGCGATTTAGAGACTTGTTATGAATACTCAATCAATCAATCAATCAATCAATCAATCAATCAATCAATCAATCAATCGAGAGTAGTTAATATAAGTTGTAAAAACTTGTTTCACAATCGATCTTAACCTTTCAATTTCAGTTGGCGTTCCACAAAGTACGAACTATGCCTTTTGTGGTATGTTCATATTATTCACGTGCGCATGTACATAACACAAACCTTCCGTCTATAGCAAGTTCTATTTCCTGGTTGAACAAATACTAGCACCCGAAAAATATCTCGCGGCCACGTAAAACTAACATCGCTTTGATAAGTTATCTGCAATGGTGTTACAATCGTCTGATATGTTAATGTTACGTCTGGAGTAGATATTGATATGTAATTATTAGTGAAAATGTACAGTAAAACTTCGTTATCTCGAGAACCCATCGGAACTAGTTGCTCGACATATCCGTTCATTTTCTAGATATTGATATGTTATTATTAGTTAATCAATGTATTTTGTGCTAGCTAACAATGAGAAGGCCGTAAGCAAAAACATGTAATTTTGAGAAAACAACAGAAGAACTGTCAGAAAATTGCTCGTTATTCATGGCAAATCAAGATGTTTCAACTTCCAGTCCGATTTCTATGAATCGGGTCCATAAGAAGCGCCATGTAAGGCTGATTTTAAATATGTATCAGTCTTTTAAGGTCGTTAGCAGTACAATCTTTTCATTCTATACCAATGGTTTCTTATTTATATTTCAGTTAGCCTATGGTTCTAGTTCTCCGGCTTTGTCCAATAGAGAGCGTTTTCCAACATTCTTCCGGACTCATCCCTCAGCAACATTACATAACCCAACACGTGTCAAAATATTTGAGAAGTTTAAATGGAAAAGAATCGCAACAATACAAGAAACACAGGAAGTTTTTACGTCGGTAAGTATACCAGAGGCTGTCTTAAAAGTCTCACACAATTATGTTCTACGGTTGGTGGCCAAATATTATTTCGTAGCAAAACGTATGAGGCAAGGTTATAATGGAATGGCTAAGTTAATTTTTAATACAGAAATTGCTCTAAACAAAACTACTTGAAACACATTTTCCGACCTTGTTTGAACAGGACCTTTCCGGTGCATGTTTACTTACTACCTTTGCTATGATTGTTTTTCGCCCGCCCTGTTGTGGCTTGGCCCGTTTGCAGGTAAGGTCATTGTGCATAGTGTTTGTGAACTAGGTCAGGTCGCAGAGCATTAGGCTGCATTTGGTCGATTCGGTCACCAATTTGGCAAATATTAAAATTTGTGAAACTAGGGTGTCCTGCAGCTGGGAAATCGGAAACTAGGTCGGGTCTTAGCTTTGGATTATTTTGTTATTTCCTTGTAAAATTGGGTCATTCTGCAATTTTGCGGTGGTGGACTTGCTTCAATTCTTTGGGTTGTGTGTGGATATTGCTTCGTGTATTCGTGTTGTGGTGTTACTGTTTTCTGTGTTCGTCTGGTAAGTTGTTTGCTGCTTGCCTTGTCCGATTTCCTCATTTCATTTTACGACATTTTAAGTCCTTGCATTGTTTCACGTCAGCCTTTTCCTGCTATTGTTTACTTACGACCTTTCCCGATATTGTTGATTTACACACTTATTCCGCTTTTGTTTACTTTGAGACTTCCATTTGGCAGAAACATGGCTGTATTCAACATCTAATAATTGATGTGAATCTGGGTGAATACGAGAGAAGCATCAATCATTATTGTCATACAGCCGGATGTAATGAGTATGTAATAACACGTCAGTCGATCACGTACCGTGTGATTTATGGTGCGAGCGAATAGCGAGAACTAACGAGAATTGGCGTATTGTCTAAACAAATATGAGCACTTATCTTTCGTCATTTGCTGAATGTCGTTCAAAACAACAATAAGAACGACACAAACTATGTGATAAAGCTAGCGTGCTTGCCGTCCAATCTCACGACTAGGGTTCAAATAAGGATGGAAGCGTTCACACAACTGCTATATTTTAGCAAACAACTGTTCTTAAACAAAGATTACTCGTGTCATTGATTCTCATTGACTGCCTCGATGGCCTAATATAAATCTGCGTTCGCTTCCACATTTTTTAAAAACTGGGTAATTTAATTCGTAGCAGAAACTATGTTGTTAGCTTATTTTGGCTAAAACTGTGTTATCTTCATGTTTTGAGTGCTGCCTCCCCGTTCCGATTCTCTATTATCAGTTTAGTATGCATGGTGTATTTAAATCTCTATCACTGTCTGTTATGCCATGTTTTAATCGTGAAAACTGTTAGTTTTGAATGTATGTGGTGTGTTAAATTGGTACTTAAACGTGAAATTAATATGATACCAACGGCGAAATAGAAATAGAGGATCTTGCATGAGTGCTCATTACATACGAGTTTTATTAAACGAGTGGACAAACAATATGATTTGAGGCTTTGCCGGATTGGCTTACGTTACGTCACCCTGAACCAAGCAACCAATCAACGTCGAGCTAATTTAAATGTTTAATGAATGGGCTATGAGTGCATTACGATATTTCCGATACGGCTTTAATGCACTCACAGACCGCAGGTTATGTAATAAATTATACCAAATGGGGTTCCTATTTAGTGACACTCTTGAAAACTGGATTTGCTTTTCTAATATCCTAATGGGATTGTATAGCGGCATTTAGGAATGCGTAGATGGAGATTATAAATATTGATTGAGGAATACCAGAATCACAATTGGCCTATTAGTAAATTAAATCAGCGAACACTAACTTGGGAAGCCTGATTATTTGTGTAAGAGAAAGACACAATATTATTGAGTTAGTTTGTCTGGTTGGAAACCTTACATTCTAGTATGTACTAACTATACTTAGTATAAAAAGAAACGTGCACGGTTTATTTTCTTCATAGAGTTTCGTGTTAGCCTATAACTTTCTTCGAAAACTATAAAAACAATGAGTTTGGTGTGTTTATATTATAATATTAATAGTCTCTCATAGTAAAGAAGTACTAGTATTCACATTGAAAAATAATTGACTCAAATTTCTAATTTTCGGTCTTACGCCCTCCATCAGGATTTATTTCTATTTGCATGTATTTAAGTTGTATCCATCTTGTTTCATCATTACTGCAGTATAGATATAAAATAATAGATATAGAAATAAATCCTGATGAAGGGCATGAGCCCGAAAATTAGAAATTTGAGTAAATTATTTGGTGCGTTTAGATTGATTGCACGTTAAAGTTGTTTTGATAGCCTGATACAATTGTTTTCGTTAGGTAATATGTAGGCATTGCTCCATGTTAATGTATTATGTTAAATTGTTGTTTTCTGAGCTCGGCTGTTTAAGTTAAGTGGCTGCCTTCCTCGTCCGATTTTGTTTGTTCGATCTGTTTTGATAGAGTGTTACCTTTTCAGCCAATAGTTCTAGGAAGAAATTGCTGACTGTATTATTTCTCGGAAAATAACATTTTAATAGTTTTACAGTGTTAACAGTTTTATTGGTATGCTCGGCATGTCCAAACAACCTTTAAATCAGAGTCACATATGAATTCAGCCTCAGAACCATTAAAGTGGCACCAAAATGTCTGATAAACGTACTACAAAAAGAGCGTGGTGGACAAACCCAAAATACAGGTTTAAAAAGATATGAAGAAATCGGACAAGGAAGGCAGCACCAAACTTAATCAACCGATCACAGAAACCCATAACAACACAACACAAATACATAGATCAATGCCTACACATTACCCATCGGAATGATTAAAATCCCAAGTCCCCAATGTAAGAAATACAGGATGACCCAGTTTCACTAAGAAATAGCAAAAACAAACACGTAACCGTATGGAGAAAACGTAACATGTGCGTTTCTTAATATAATCAGTATATGTGTAATTTGATCTGATATTACAGACGGTGGAAGACCTTGAAGAGAGAGTGAAAGCTGCTGGTATTGAAGTGGTTGTCAGACAAAATTTTCTCACTGACCCAACAAATGCCGTCAGAAACTTGAAGGTATACACATTTATAAACGTCAATATTTCTCTTAGAACATTTCTGAACAATAATATGTTGTTATTTATTGGTGCATTTTCCTTGTGCAATATTGAAACGGGACCCATCAGTTTTCGTTTGCTTTCCTAGAAATAGTTAAAAAAGTTAAAAAGGAAACACTTTGTTTCTTATAGTGTCAACCCTATTGAAAGGGCCAGTCAATTTTGAATCCTTTCTCGTAATATTGCGTAATAGTTTGCTGTATTAAAGGGCCAGTCTCACAGATGGAGCGAATTTTTTTTTGAATATAATTTTCTTAACAAATCAAGTATTTATATAATAGAACATTGTTGACTGTTTCTTTAAGAAATATGTCTGGCAAATAATCGATTTTAACCACTTTCAACATCGCGCACACCAGTGTGTTTTTCCTATTAAACTAGCGTAATTTGTTCTTTCAGTGTGATTTTTGAGTAATATTATTCACTAGATCGGTCTGTAACATAAACAAACTTTAGTCTAAACATCAAAGAAGTATTTGGTCTGTTTTTAAATCCGTGGTCATCACATGCGAGTAAATTTCAGGCTATCTAAATAAATGTAGTTTTAGGAAGAATACTTAAATAATTACAAAATCCTGTTTCTCAAGTTAAATTTTATATCGGTGTGCTTGTTTATGGGATATACAGGCAACTAGGCCAAAATATAGTGAATATTTAACACTTTAATTTGATTTTTGCTATACGCTAAAACGTGACACAGTCCCTTAAAATGTTATTTTAATGGCATAGGTGGCTAGTTTACTGTTGTGATAAATTATCAACTTCTCAGAAAGAATTGATGCTGAATTGCCTGTCTAACTCAGAAGGCCAAATGCAACAAAGTGCCTTTTTCAGAAGGGTGTGTGCAATAAAGTGCTCTTCCCTCAGAAGGCCGCGCGCAATGAATGCTCCTTTCTCTAAAAACGCAGTACCCTTAAAGGGTTCTAAAAATACTAGATAATGACAATAGGCATATGATGAATGTCTGCAATTAAATTGAACGCATGGTGTTTAACGGCTCCCGCGTGGCTTCCTTAAGCTAAATATATCATGTTTTCGCTTCAAACTTGTTAATCAATTCAATAAAGCCAGTCAGACGAGACAGAAGTGCAGAACGCTGGAATCCTCTGGGTATATTTAACAGTAATTAAGTATGATAAATCTGCGATGTATGTCTAGCTTAAAAGTTGTAGCATCTCTCGATTGATATGAAGATTTACACTAGCGGATAAATAAACATGTTGACGTTTTGAATGGTTTGCTAAATGCGGAAATGATGCCATCAAGCATGATGTACTCATCTGCTCTTTATATCGCCATCGATCAGTCGATCCTAGAAATGTTTTGATGAATATGTCAGTAAGAGTTTGGTGTAGCCTGCACTCCCGGACACATAGATTAATATGAGTACTAGCATGGCCTTTCTCCTCAAGCATTTTTATTGACAATATATCCGCAGTGATGTGAAGGACATGCATTTAACTGCTATCGTATATCTACCTAGTGGAAAGCGAAGTGGTAAAATTTCCTTTCCGAGTCCGAGATCTCACGGGTCCTATCCTAAGCGGCGCTATTCCAAAGTCGAAAAAATGATGCTGTTACATTTTCCTTGCCTGATGCTTAGCATATTTTTAATAGTCCTACGTAATTACTGGATCAACCGGAGTTAGCATCGTATCCGCTTAACTGAAGTACTGTTGACAAAATAACACTGTGGAAGGATAGTCTCCCCGTTGCCTTGACTAGTTGGACTACTTACAATATTTTTACGAAAAGGTCTTCTATGATATCGCTGGCTTAGTATGAGGAGGTCGTTAACGAGTGCAAAATCAATATTTTGATAAAGCTAGAAAAAAACTGTCTGAAAACTACTCTTTTACTTATGGAAATTGAAACTTTTTGGACTTTCATAAAAAAGGCCCATAAGACGCGCCTTGTACTGCGATTTCAGATTGTACGGGTCTTATAAGGTCACTGCTTACAACATTTTCATTCTAAGCCGTCGATATATCTAACTAGCAAGCCAACCACACTGCTTAAACAGCGTTTCTCGTACGTACAGTATTGTATTTACAATTACTGTGGGTATTTATTCTGCTGTCTGGCGTATAAAAAGCAATTCCTCTACAAATGAGTTTGCAAATTATAAACGAGATCGATAAAAACCACCAAGTTCTGTTTAATTGAATTGTCATGTTATGTATCTTACACATTCTGAACTAGTGTAAACGTGACACAATTTCTTGTTTAAATACACACGCAATAATTACAGGAAATTTAAATTAATATTGATTTTAGTTAAAGCTTGTTTTTATGCAGAGACAAATGCGCGTATCATAATGTAGCTTGTTTTTCTCGTATTTTATTTGTAAGAAAACAACCTCCAGTCTCCTTTCTTCTCCTTATATTCTTCGATGCTATTGACTAGCGTTCGGATCTTGCACAGTACTGCCATGTGCGGTGGCCGACTCCTAGGTTTTCCCTTTAACGTTTCGGCTTTATTAAGTCCTGATCGGTTGCATAATTTAATAAATGTATAAAAAAAGTCATGAGTTATGACGTCATAAAATATAACTGAAAATAATGTTTGGTTGTATTTTATACAGAGACAGGATGCACGAATCATTGTGGGTGTGTTTTATGAAGATATGGCTCGGCGAGTATTCTGTCAGGTAAGATAATACTTTGTTGAAATGTTAACACGCATGTACATAATTCATAATTCTATCACAACTTACAGTTCTCTCCATATATATTGTTTATCACCATTTATATTTTCTATGATGTAAACGATCTAGAAGAAAACATGAGTTTAAATGGTTTTAAAGGTATTGATATAGGCATGTTAAAACTATTCTTATTGTTATATGCTGATGACATCGTTATATTTGCTGATACACAGGGTGGTCTTCAAAAGGGGTTAAATATTCAAAAAGTTATTATGATAAATGGAAACCTGTTGTTAATGAAAAGAAAACTAAAGTGCTAATATTTAAAAAGGTGGTTTTCAGGTACGAAATACACGATTCATTTACAATGGAACGGAATTAGATATTGTAACAAAGTTCACATATTTAGGTATAGTTTACACCAGTAATTGGTCTTTTAAGCAAACGTTCGATGCATTAAGTGGACAATCTATGAAAGCTATATACAAATATATGAAATTTTATCTCTCCAAATGTAAAATGAAGGAAAACATACTTTTAATAAGTTCCTTATCTTGCGCTTAAAATAATCCTTTCGCAGACAGTGAAAATGTATTTGAGGTGTGAGGATTTAAAGTTTAAAGTTTTTTGAGTGAACCAAACCTCTTTTAATTCCCGAACGGTGGAGTTTGGGGATGTGATAGAGTGTGTGTGTATGCACGTGTGGTGTGATAAAGTGTCCGGGAGTGGTAGACAGAGTAACACCATGCACGACTGCACGCTTTCCATAATTTGAAAGCTATATCGCTGGTTTAGAGTGAAAAGGCCATGGAATCACTTATGCCTACTCAGACCTCGCAGCCCTTTGTCCTACAGCACCAGAGCTTACACTGAGAGACATGAGTAAAATTCCACCGATGTTTCATGACTTAATATGATATCTGGGTACGGTCCAGTCACTCTGGCATCACTTAAACCTACTCTGACGTCAGAGCGCTTTGTCCTTCAGCACCTAAAGAGTAATTTTCAGACAGTTTTTGCTAGATTTTTTACAAATTGAATATTGATTTTGTAGTTACGACCTTCTAATTCTAAGCCAGCGATATGCTGATACTGTATGGTTGGGAATGTTGCAAACCGTACAACTGTTGTATCTCTATCTTGTTTATGTGTTGTTGTATGGTTTCAGGCTTACAAGGAGAAATTGTTCGGCAAAAAATACGTCTGGTTCATCATCGGTATGTATTAGATCTGCAATATTATATTATACAATCCAGCTGTTTGCATACTCCTATGGATTCTATGGATTCGATACTGAGATGTTTTTAGCTCAGAGATAAGACATAACATATGATTATAGAAACAGTAGGGCACAAACCAAAGCATCTACGACGGCAGCGCCTAGCTACACACACAAGAATCAGACATAGTACAAGCCATCCACATCCCTAAATATAAATGCTTCAAGCGAGCCTTATATGCTCATTCCGCAATGAATGACACACGGCGGACTTTTAATTGTGTGCATAATTAGCCATAAAGGGAGGTAATATTAAGTGATAACTACACTGAAGATACACAACAACTGCCAAATGTCTTGTTCGAGTTCTGATTAGGACACATCAAGTTAAGTTACCAACTTGAAGAGTAATTTTCAGCTACTGTATAGCGGGTATATTTCACGGTGTCCAATTTTCGCGTTAATTGGATCCTTTTGAATTCACGGTGTCTTGATTTCGCGCTAACGGCATTGACCGCGAAATTAAAACCTTGTTTGTAAACATGGAAGGGGAGGTAAAGGTTAGAGTACGAGCATAATAGTCACTACTGATCTCGGGGCTGTGGTTTTGAATCCCGGGCTGGTCAACTAAAATTACTGATAGTCTTACGGATGAGACTTTTAACCGAGGTCCAATGTATGGGTGCAATACATATGGCATATGGCATGCAAAAAGAACTAGGGAATGCTTCTGGAATTAGGGCATCTTCTGTATCATGCACTATCCCCCAAGCACTAAAAGTACTAAAAGTCTTCTGGAGGCCTCGCCCATTAGGATTATCCGGTTGCGAAGATAAAGAAGCGCAATAAACCAAACATATTGATCATAAACTGCTAACACAAGAAAAATATGTAGATCTATTTACAAACAAATAATTATTTCTGCAAACATTTACACGTTCCGCAAACAAAACTGTTATTAAAATTAAACAAGTGTGATAAAATGGCTTACAATTCAAACCTTCAAACGAAATTGATATGCATGCATAGAGATTTAAACACGTTCTTTACAAACATATTTTATAAATGTCGTTGTTTATTTATTATAACCGTATTTTACTAAAGCGACACAATGTGTCGTTTTGTACGTCTTGCAAATTAATGTTGGAATATTTCTTATAGCTCCTAGATGCATTGTCTCCCTTTGTATATATTTGGTGATCATTTCGCGGGGTTCAGATTTCGCGCATTCGATGTTGACCGCGAATATAGCGAAAATTAAACCCCCGCGAAATATACCCGCTATACAGTATTCAGCCGCTCAACTACCCTTTGCCATTTAAACTTCCCCTGGTCATTGGACTACCTTACATTCTAGTCGCCCTGGAGTCTCATGTGGGTGTGAAAGCCAGCATCCATCTGTGGCAACTGGGAATAGACATTGTCCTCACAGGTACTAATTTAAACCTTTATGGAATATGGCATTTGGGTTATTTTTGTTCAGGGAAATTAACCAGTGGTTCAGACTGGGGTTGAACCCGGGACATTTCTATTCCGAAACGCGCCCTGTCTCTAGGCCACCGCTCCCCACAATAATCAGATCTCAAGACACTTAGCATATTCATTTCAATTAAATGTTCTAGATCGTTAACATAGTTATCCAAGTCTTAGAAACTGCGGTCACTATGCTGGCAATTTTGAATTATGGGCAATATTAAAGTAACTGGTAAATTACCGCTGGATAAGATTTATGGTCGCCGTTTCCCCGCATCGTTATAGATAGTTAGTAAAACAATTCTTAGACGTAACAAGAACAGATTCAATCATCTAAGTAATATAAAACAAATAACTTGTGGGAAATCCAATTACTTTCCTTGAGTGTAGACAATACCACAATCCATAAATCTCTTTAAGTAATGCTACAAGCATATCTGTGCAATATCGATCCTCATTTCGTCAGAAAATTGCAAAACTGAAACAAAGCGACATCTGAGAAGATGAAGTGATAGTGTTGACACATGCAGAATGTCCAATAGTAGACACATGCAGTGTCGCTCCAAGCCGTGTCTCACAAACAAGTTCTAGTGTTCTAATTTGCAAGGTAGAACAAATGAATAATGACAAGTTTTGGGAACGTTGAGACATTGTTAGAAGCTGAAAAAGTAATTCGTTACATACTTAGTTGAAACGATTCCCTCACAAGTGTAACAAATCTGTGCGAATTGAAGTTTATAGCAAATATTTGGGGTATGGATATTTAGCATGAAAAATGTTTTAATCTCATGGGACCAAATAATTTAAGCGTGACCATCGACTAACAACAGAACAAACTTAGAAATGAACATGCACATAGATGTGCATGACGTTCATGAAGACATATACATGCCGAGCTTAGCCTCTACTTGTCAGTCAGCTTTTTGCTTAATATGACAGGTATATGTGTGACTCTGCCCGGATTTGAAACCTGTTGCCAGATTAGGCGTCAGCAATAATATACAATATACATGTATACTATATGAACATGAGAACATTTTAAGACGAACTGCTAAATAAAAACTCTTCAACGATATCTCAGTGCCAAATCATAAACACAACGTGAGATGGTACTACTAGTATTTGTCTATTAATCTGTGTTTGTTTAGGAAAGTATAGCAGTTTCTACCATTGACATTTAAGCATGATTGTCTAATTGCTTCAGTAAATGCCAAATAGTGTACTAATCATCGAGTATCGAGTGTCCTACTGAACTGTGTAATAATCTATAAATAATCCATATTGGCCAATTAGTAGTAATGTACAATATTATTGTTTGAATTGGTGAGTTTGAAGGTCACATACCGCCATATCGTGTTCTATTTAGCTCAATGCAAAGTGATAGTTTTTGAAACCCATATTTACATGTTGAAGTCTATTGACAGTCGGCTCAAATACATCATTTAAAGGAAGTGTGTACCAGCTATAACATGGGTCTTGTTTAATATAAAAAAATTCGTTATAGACGATTGACATGTTTTACGGACGCGCGGACTTATTCAATGTTGGTTTTCCCTTACCCTACCTTCGCCGGTAAATATGCCGAAAATCACATTTTTTTCAAGATAAATCAGTTTGATTTTTTACTACATGCATACACTGTTATTCAATCTCAGATGTTTACTACATGCATACACTGTTATTCAATCTCAGATGTTTACTACATGCATACACTGTTATTCAATCTCAGATAGATACATCTATTTTATTTTGGCATAACAAATCGCAATTTCCAGTCGAACTGAAGTTTTTGGAAGGAATATTTAGTATCACTTGCTGCACAAATGTTATGTAATATTATATTTACCTCACACAGGTTGGTACCCGAACAACTGGTATAAACAAGTTGATGATAAGAACATAAACTGTACAGCTGATCAACTGAAAGAAGCTCTGGAGGGACATATCACTACAGAGGCTGTTATACTTCATCAGGAAAATACCAAAACTGATACTGACATGGTATGCTCTAATATTATATATGAAGTTAATTCTGGTTGGCCCAATGTTATAAACCTTGCTCATGTATACTTGTTTTACACCGTAAAAGTTGATTAAATCACTGCATCCCTCTATAATTATTATAAATGTACAGCAAGTATAGCTTTGCCACATTGACATGAGCCTGACCTTTGATTAGCATAATTCAACAGTCGATATATTACCTACGATACAACACCGATTGTATGTTTTCATAGTCGGGTAGTATCACGAAGACGCCCGGGATGTAATAGAAACACAAATTAGAAATATCGATACCGCGCAATTTGCTTGCGGAAAATGATATATTCAAACCAAGAACCTTGTGATATTAGTATAAAGGTCAGGCTCAGGTCAAAATAGCCAAGCTATATACTCATCCATTTTTCTAATTGGTCACTTATCAAATCCCAAATACTATACTTTTAAACTCTATCCATATATTCATGCTATGTTGCACACTAACATTTTATATAACTACATCAATTAATCAATTCTGGGTTTGAAAATTGACCAATTAGAACGGTGGTGAGAGTACACTTAGGAATTTTGACTATATTCAATCGAAACATGTCTTATTGTGGTGTTTTCTCAAATGGCTGGAAATAGGGTGTCTGGAGGTAAACATGTGTTCATACATGACAAATGACAGATTCTACCCTCATGCTAGGATAGACAAAGATCCAATGGTCGAACAGAATACTTTATTGTCGTAAACAAAATTGTTTCTTGACAAAGAACATGAACATATTTACAAAGCCTAATTACATAATATTACATCATACAAAACACAATAACAAAAAAGTACATACATATTTTTAACATAAATATGTTTGCTGTAATGACATGCATATCGAAAATATGTCACTTGTAACCGAGTATCTAATTTTAACAAGATGGGACACTCAACAAGTGCTCGCCAATGATATGCACAATGTTTGGACACCATGTTCTAAAATGACACAAAACCAAGTGAAAAGCACAAAGCGACTGAATGGCACCAAACATTTTAACATGTCCAACAAACGTTCAGTATGATAGCTGAAATTATTCCATTGGGAACATGTAAATTAAACTGCCAGTGAAAATGCTTGTAATAATCCACTGGGCGCTTGTAGTGTTGTCAAAATGGTTGCCACACTGGTGATTGCAAAACCACGACTATTGTTTAGAAAGAAATGCATTTCGAATTCATGTGACATATTCACTGAAATACGTTTTGTATTATGTAATTGTATTGTGCAGTTGCCAGTCTGCCAGTTTCATTTAAGCTTTGATATTTCACTTTAAGGAGTGTCGCCATTAAATGCAGCACATATACAATAACATCTAATTATTGTTTCTATATCTGACTAGCTCTTTTAGAAAAACCTGCATGTCAAACTTTAATCGACCTTTGATTTATGATGTGAATTTAACACGAGCAACTGTAAGGTTTTAGTTACTGCGTCATTCGTCAACCGGAAATTAAAATATGAAATTCTGACTAGAATTTTCTTTAGGGATGCATTCGCGAAGCATTTCCCAAGCAACCTGATCAATGTTTTAAATGCACTTTTAAAAAACAAATTTCTATAGCTTGTTTGTGAGTGTTGTGCCGGCTAATCTCACGGCCTATGTGTCTCTATAGATTCGTTGTGAAAGCGTGTACTTTAAGTTCAACATTTTGTTACTTGTTGTTAAAGTATTCTTTTGAAGGTAGTTATTGTATAGATCGTGGCTTCCGGAAACTATAGAATACGCGGTGGAATAACTCCAGAGTTATTGAAGCATCCAGTCAGAGAAAAGGGCTTTTATTAATTCAGAATAGCTTCTTTTTCGAACGATGCTTAAAAACGTCCATCCTGGTACAAATTACAGCCGAAGATTACAGTTATCTTCCCTGGCATCAAGATTAAACGATACTATTTAATATACGACAACAAATACGCGCTAATGCGTAGACATATTCCAGTTAAAACAAAAAAACACCTACACTCGAGGGAAAGTAGCCATTGATCGTAATGTCTTCTTTTCATATTTGATTATGAGGCATGGTCTATTTCTCATTGCTTTAGTTGTTTTAAAAAAAGATGTGTCTTTTATGTCCTAGCAACGTTTTCTTGTCGTGCAGTTTTTGCTACGGCAGATACTGTACTAGACATATCTTTATTCTAATTCAAGCTTTGAAGCCAAAATAAGAGATTGGGAAACCGACTGTTTAGCCTCTTTAAATATAGTGTTTACTCACTTACTTAATTCTGTATTTACAGACAGCACAGAGGTTCAAGGAACGACTGGATGAGCGACTCAATGTGTCGGATACCAGTCAGGTGGGTGGGTACCCGGAAGCACCTCTTGCTTACGATGCAGTCTGGGCGCTTGCTATGGCACTAAACAAAACGGCGGACAGGTACTTCGCATGTTAACTTAAAATTGAATGTATATGCCCCCTCCTCAAAATTGTGGTTTGTTTGCATATCAATTGATAGTATTTACTCTTAGAATCGTTCTCCTCGGGAACCGTGGAGAGACTAACCAAAGAAAGTAGCCGGTAGAGGTCCTTTGTTGCTTCCCTAAATGCAAGAGGCATAGAAGCCATTAAATAAGTAAGTAACTCTAAAAAATCAAATGCAGAAGAACCTTTTAGTAAGTGTTTGGATATTTTATTATTTTTTGGTATCAATTTGCTATACATGTATTTGATGATGAAAAATGCAACTGTTCCATATTTTGTGCCGTTATCATTTGCTATTACCTCTAAATGACGACTAACCTATGTATTTGTAAAATTGTATGTACCTTTAACTATTTGCTATCAACTGAAAGGGGCTTTGTTGTTCAATTTTATGATGAAAATGCAGTTATGCCATCTTAACTGCACTTCTGTGAAGTTATCATTTGCAATTACATGCCTTTATGATAATATTTTAATTTCAAAATCAATGCAGGGTGCCATGTTTTGTTAATTTACCCACCACCTAATAGCCATGGCTACGAACATTAATCATTTTCATATATCGATAACAGTGTAGCAATACCATGTGACTTAAGTCTTAAGTGCTAAGGCGAAAATGTAATTTACTTCACGTCGAAAACAAGCAATAACTTCTCCGCGTTTTAATGGAATATATGCCACGCTAAGGGGAAAGTACTACAGTATATTCTCGTATCTCGATTCGTTATTGGGCCGTTTGTTTGCAAACACCGTGACACATTTGAGGTGTCGGCTACAGTTTCAAGCCTTTTTGCCTAGGTTTCACAGGGTGCTAGACAAAACGACCCAACTACTATTAGGGATGTTGCAATTCGTTGAAAACTTATATATTATCCCATAGCATGACCACTGTTAAATAGATATCAGTCCAGAAATGTAATAATTACTTTTTTTTTCAAGTGAAGCAAATTGTGTTTTGACACTGTAGCTTAAACCATACGATATTGCTATACTAAATAAACTGAAACTGAAAACTAAATCGTGGGTGTCACTACATCTTTGTACTTATATAGACGGACTTGATAACATAATCCTATGTTTAGTCTTTTTGGTGGAAACGGAAAGGGGGCGGGGGAGTGTGTCTATTGTGTGGGTGGTAAGGCGCTGCTGTCGCTTCTTTGTGAATTTTAATTATCTTTGGACTGCAGTATGTAATTGCATATCGACGGTGCCGAACCAAAACCCCGTAACTCAATTTTGGCGCGAAAACTATTTTTGTAGGATCCGCATCTGCTAGACGTCCCGCGCATTTCTGTCTTGTCACCATCTAAGTAACGCGATTGGGTATTTAAGTGGCAACAAGACAGAATTGCGTGGGACGTCTAGCAGATGCGGATGCAGCAAAAACGTTGTCGCGCCAAAATTGAGTTACGGGGTTTTGGTTCGGCACCGTCGATATTTTGTTGTAGCCCACAATCGATTTGAGAAACGTCAGTTTGAATTGAACATTTGCACTAAACATAGAAAAATCTATATACCAAATTTATATCTCCCCGATCTAGACATCCTATTATCAATTAGGCAGACTGGAATATCAAATCGGTTTCAAATGAAATGAAATGATAGATGTTTCCGTGCTAAATTCGTTTTTCATTGTTATCTTTTCAGACTTAGCGAGAGGGGTTTGAATATAGAAGATTTCAATTATTCAAATTCTGAAATCACCGAAGAAATATATTCAGCGATGAATTCAACAAAGTTTGTTGGCGTCTCCGTATGTACTTATTGTGACTCATTACTTCTTATTACGAGTAGTGCAAGATATTTTATCACTATTCAAAAATTGAAGAAATATAAATAATAACACGACTGACTGTGAAGGCAGCATAAATCGCAAGTACGACCAGTCCGAAATGTCCCAAAAACCATTATAATTATATACATTCCAAGTACAATTCGAAAGACCAAACATCAAATAAACTAGATCTAGCCAGCATACTGTTTCATTAACATGTCGAAGCAAAGAGAGACGAGGAAGTTATCCTGGTTATCATGCTATAAGTTCCACATAGTATAAACTTAGAAGTTGTGTCTAGCAGCATAGTATTGGTAATAAAAATGGATTACCACTTTCCTATAGGCTATATACATTTATATAAACAAGAACGGGCAACATATCACTAGATCTCTTTTTAATTCTATCTGTTTAAGTTCCATGTACATGTATCATTGCAAAACAGACACGATTCTGGAGTCTTCATTGACTCACAGGTTCAAAGGTTAAGCAAAGGTCACTTCTGATAGCAAACTACTCATCTTTAGAAACTATTTATGATTAAGGCTGCATTCTTCTTTTTTTGACGTGCGTTGATAATAACCAGTTGGAGATATAACATGTTCATGTGGGTAACTGTTTAATTGTCTATTCCAGGGAAATGTGGCTTTCTCGTCCCAGGGTGATAGAATAGCATGGACAAAGATTGAACAAATGATTAGTAAGTCATTATCGTATATAATTATTCATGTTCTGCTAATAATTATAGTTGCTCATGACGTATTTTGAATCACCCGCTCTTTACCGAACAGTAATATGTGGCGGCATTTATGTTCAAGTTCACATGCACATTTCTAACACTGGATTCCTAGTAAATTTTCGTTAATCTTTCTTTAATATAAAGTTAACGTGTTCCAATGCACTGTGAAGGAAAACAACACCATGTTTGAGTTTAGTCCATATGGTACCTGCCAATATAGTAATAAGTTAAATACAAAATCAGATTTACCTGTGTTTAAAGGTAGGTGAACTTGGATCACCAGAAATTAACAACGCAAATAAGAGTAACTCCACTTTAATAAGAGTACTTGGTAGGTATGGGTTGGTCCTATATGTAGCCTGATAAATTCTAGAAAAAACTGTTTTACAAGTTTGAGCGTGGAGTATGGATTTTGAGTTTGAGAATGAGAAATGTTTATAATTACCGGACCATATTTCCCTATAACTAGCATATTTTTCTCGACTATCACATGAAATGAGCTAAATGTACAAAGCTCTATCAATTATCATAATTTGTCAGAAGAAAGTGTGCGCACATATGTCTCTATAATGTCAAAAATATATTCAAATCATCAAAAATAATTTATCGCTTCCAGCGATTTATTATTATGTGGTCACAGGGAAGCAACTCGTGACTATTTTGGCTCGTTACGGAAATATAGTTTCGTTTTTTTCTCGGTAATTAGTGGGAGCTTTGAGTTGAAAATTTAAGGAGTTTTAGCAATAATGATTCTCATTTAATTGATACTATTCCTGAATCGATTTAAACGATCAAACTTAAAGGGAACGCCTCTTGAATGTGTTTATATTTACAGATGGAACCTATCACACATTAGGTTATTACGACCAGAACTCAGACAACTTGACCTGGTTAAACAAGGAAAGATGGACAGGTAAATACTAACCTTAACATTTAGTAGTGTAACAGTAGTAAGTATTGAAACCTTACGGTCAAGGACAAACAATAAAAGTGCAAGCACTAATTTCCAATGGGGTCCTGTTTGTAATGATTTACTGAAAAAATGTAGTTGAACCTATACTCAAAGGCGCTATCGTTTAGAAACTGAGTGGGGTCCTGTTTGTGATGATTTACTGTCAAAATGTAGTTAAACCTATACCGAAAGGCGCTATCGTTTAGAAACTGAGTGGGGTCCTGTTTGTAATGATTTACTGAAAAATGTAGTTAAACATATACTCAAAAGCGCTATCGTTTAGAAACTGAGTGATCTAGGGCATAAGGCCACTTCATCTACAAATAAAAACCAAATTCGGCTTTTAGCTAAAGCGATTTCAGTAAGACCGGCCACATCAATCAGTACATCGGACATAATTCGATGGCTTAGAATTAGAAGGTCGTAAGTGCCACTTACGACCTTTTAAGATTCATACATATTCAGAATAAGCATCACAAGGCGCTTCTTATGAGCCCATTTTCATAAAAATCTGAACTTGACATGTTGACCAAAATGAAGTAGTAAAAGTTTGTTTTACCATAAGTAAAGAGTAAATATCAACAGTTTTTCCGTGTTTTCTCAAAATAACGATTTGGTAGTTACGACCTTCTAATTCTAAGCCATCGAATTATGCATGATAAAGACCATTGTTGTATCAATAGGGTGAACGACCTTTATATATATCCCAAGGGATTCGTGATAACCAATTTTGTTGAGCTAATTATTCACATAATGCTTGATGTACTATGTGTGTCTCTTCTGGAATATTTAACGATGTCAGTTAACAAATGTCCATATAAGTCTTATTGAGCCAGACAAAAAAAGCATTTATATAGGATAAATACAATCATGTATAAAATTGTTATGAATGGTTGTTTTCTTTGCCTGACCATAGCGTTGGTTTCTGTGTGTCCATGTTGATTATTCAGTGACATGTCCGATGCTCTAGTCGAGAATTGGGTCTATCCATGTTACCAAAAAGTTAATGCCGCTTTATGTCTCATTATTTGAAATCAGTCAAATAATGAAATTCTTAGTTACTTACGGTTGTCGCATATTCTTTTGTCAAGTGAGTTGAAAATGGTGTCACATACGACGTTGTATATTCACACTTTTATTGGTTGTAATTATTTTTCCGTTTCCAGGAGGGCATCCACCACCGGATCGAACCAAACAGAAACCTGTACTACGAGTTGTCTCCCTTGGATTATTTCTATGCATGTGTGGATTAGCGACGGTTGGCATTATAGCGGGAATATGTTGTTTGCTCTTTAACATAATCAACAGTAAACGCAGGTAAGTAAACGCGCTATATCAGTAAAATGTTTATGGCACTATGCATTTCCCTTTGAGTCCGCCTCGATAGCCAAGTGGTAGAGAATCCGATTCAAAGTTCCCTAGTACGATATTTGACACTCTTAATATTTCATTTTGAACTTCAAATTATTTCTATCTATTTATACATTCGTAGGTTAGGGTCCAATGGACAAACATGTATTTCGTTTAATGGGGCTGAAATTTAGCACTTTGCATTGAATTTAAGTATTAATCTGTTTCGTGGTTTAAACCCTTGTGTGATTTTACTCGTATATGTGTACAGTCCAGTTAGGATAAAATCCAGTGACGCAGTGGAACAATCCACTAGTACGGTGTAAAAAAACAAGTATAAAGGATTATACTAACAAACTAAACTCTACTTATTTAAGCAATGGTTTTAATCTTTTGGGTACACATAATTGATGACGTCACTGTCATCATATCCTGACTGGACTGTATGTTGAATATATTATTGTATATTACAGGTGTATAGCTTATTCTCAGCCACATATCAACAATGTGGTTGTATTAGGATGTATGCTGTGTCTGACTAGTGTCTATCTACTGGGTTTAGATGGACGTTTCATATCACCAGAAACATATCCGCTTATATGTCAGGTACACTCTATTGTAATTGTATACATACACAAAAGTCTGTGAAGTTTGTTGTTAGTTGTTCTAAGATTATGTAGGGCTGTCAGAAATGAACCTGAAGTCAAGTCCAATTTGGAAATTGGAATGAACAACTGACAGGAGTGAACTAAAAGTAATCTCAGACATTTTAAAAGTCAATTATAAGAATTGGGGTTCAAAACTGACAAAAGTGGAGTCAGACGTGGAGTCAAAGTTGAACAATGCGATTGCCAAATTGGACAGAGGAGGAAGTCTAAAGCCCGGGTAGCTTTGGCCCTTATCATTAGTTGAGATACGCTGATTGTATTGCTGTTTTTCACATATATTTTTTTTGACATCTCAGCTATTCCCTTTATCTCGTTTTTTATCATACATACTATAAAACGATAAAACAGACTGGCATTGTCAAAAATCCACCATCATGAGTACATACATAGCATGGCTGAGCATGGCGCTGACTTCTATAAAGTAATCATTTAAGCGCGTCAAACGTATCAATTAAATCACGAACAAATTAATCCAGATGATCGGACAATGTAGTTTCAGTAAGATAAAGGGAGATCACTTAATAACGTCTCTTTCAATTTCTGTGTTACAGTTACGAGCCTGGATTTTATCACTCGGATTTTCACTAGGTTATGGTGGTATGTTCTCCAAAATATGGACAGTACATAGGTTAACTACATCCGGTCAGAAAGACAATAAGGTAATATATATAATATTATATAAAGCTTATGCTACGAGGGGCGATTCAAAAGTTCCAGGAAAAGTACTCTATAATGTTCAAATTAGTCCAAAATTTTTATCCAAACGTAGCCATTACCTTTGTTACTATGGCAGAAGTGCCACTGTTTACGACATACCATCATGCATTTAATTCAATGTGCGATATGTATCATAAATTGTTTTCAATTTTAATGCAAAGTTTGAAGTAATTTGAACATACGATAAACATTATTGAGCACTTTTCCTGGAACTTTTGAAACACCACTCGTATGTTATTTACTTATAATTTAAATAATAAAATTGAGCAATGGTTTCTCTTTAGGACGTTACCAAAATGTTTTGCAGCTACATTTGTGGGTATAACATACACAATCTCTAAGCTTTCTTGAAAGCACACGAACCTTTCCCTGATCAGTAATAAAATACAGAATAAATAAATATATGTATATAGAACATGTATAATTCAGTTCCATTCTGCCAATTGCTTTATAATCCGAAATAAGAAATTATTGATAAAAAATTACGTATTTAGTAAATGCTGCAATTCCAAAGTTACTGAAACTGAATATCATTTTCTATTATGTTGCTCATTGCTCAGGGAACTTAGAAGAACATAGCATATACCTATGTTATTTTCTTCGAGTGTCCATCTTTTATTCAAATACACAGATGATTTATGTAGATTAATGCCATGATTGGGGGGTTGATTTTACTCGCATGTTAATATGGTGGTACGGTGGTCGAGCGGATAGCCTGCTTGACTGCTGATCGAGAGGTCCCGGGTTCGATCCTCGGCCGGGGCACTTGATCATTTCTGAAACGCTTTTCTGTGTTTCCCACCTAACTAGCAACCCAGAGGTAGTCTCGCGTATATCGGTGCTATACACCGGGCACGTTAAAGAACCAAGGTGTCTCTTCGGAAAGAGCTAGGGCATCTCGCCCGGATACCTTGTATCACACCACTATCTCTTCCACCTGCTGTCCCTTCAGCAAAAACACAGGACCCCATTGGAAATAAGTGCTTGCACTTTCATGGGTTATCCTTGACCGAGAGGTTTAAATAATTACATACAATATCCATTACATGTATATTGTTTAACCCTGATTGTACGGCACTTTTGAATGAGTTATTTACATGAAAAAAGGCCATATAAATATGGTATAGTAATAAATAATGTATTTTTTATTTGTTTACAGAATGTGAAGAACTGCGAGTTGTATGCTGTATTGTTAGCTATACTTGGTTTAGATCTTATCATACTAACCACGTGGCAAATTGTTGATCCGATGTCACGTGCTCTAGAAGTATTTGATCTCGAACCAGCGCCATCTACCGAGCAAGATATCATGTTTGTTCCGTCATTAGAACATTGTAATTCACAAAATAATTCTGTATGGTTAGGTAAGTTTGTGACTTGAGCTTGTGGTTGTATTTGAAATAACCCAATACATAATCGCTGTTCTGATTTAACAGAGAAATGTAATATACTAAGCAAAACAGCTAACCGAACGCTTATGTTTTTATGAATATTTATAGGACTGTCCATTGGAATTTTCTGAAACTTCGCCTGAAGTATTATTCAAATATTCGAAGGGTGGTGGTAAAATTTCGTCAATATATTTAATTTGCATCATCACCAAAATATGTAGTTAATGACATCACCCATCAAAATGAAATTCACAAAATGAACAATAAGCCTATTTTATGAATGAGCAGCGGTTTTTACCGTATAACTTTTTTATTTATATATATTTTTGCACGAAAATTTGTGTACTTGTTATTTACGATCTTGAGGTGCGATTTAAGTAGTCTTATTGTCAAAAATGCGAAACGGAAGTTCACGGAACCATGAAATACCAGAACCAGACATATAAATTTGAAATTCATGAATAAGCGTTGACTAATTAAAGATTTTTTGACAAAATATTTTGTTTTTCCGACTAAAAAAAACCCATGGTACGCAACATGCACACATAATTCGTGCACCTAGAGAGCATTCGATTATAACGTGCAAAAATGTGATTTATAGCTTTTTCGTCATGGATGAGTGATTTTGGCATACATTTTTATGTGGTAAGCTGTATTAGGTGCACAAACTATATTAAAATGACTATGCAAAATTTTAGGTTTGTACACTTACAGGATACTGAAATATTCAAATTTGAAAAGCGTTCTGTTAGCTGTTTTGCTCACTATATAACTGCATTTCTCTTCTATGCAATGCTGTAAAGTGTTGAATGTTTCTCGTGACCTTTATTGGAATATACAAGGGACAAAATGTATCCTAGCTAAATTTTGAAAATCCACATAACGTACTACAGTAATCAGACAGTCAAATGGCATATAAACATAGCCAAGCGGATAGTCGATGTGCGATGTGATGCAATATATACCTTCAATAAAGTTTTACCAGGCCCTAAAGATAATGCAATATGATCTGCAATAGTTGTTTCTAAAAGACCTTTTATTGCTAAATAATTATAAACGTGCACGCAAGGAAAGTGTTGATCTAGTCTCCATTATCACTTTACCAGCGTATTCTTCACCTTGATCATTTATCTGGGAACAACTGATAGATGGAGAAAATGAAATGGTTGATTAAATCAGTGTTGTGCACAAATTATGCAAGAGTGCATACAAAACTAGCACGTTGTATAATTGTAAATATGCCAACAACCCTTGTTTGTTTATATTTTAGGTGTTGTATATGGTCATAAAGGTATTCTACTGTTGTTTGGATTGTTTTTATCGTATGAGACGAGAAGTGTTAAGATAAAACAAGTGAACGATTCTAGATTTGTTGGTATGAGTATATATAATGTTGTGGTAAGTACGCTACCTAATTGTTGTACTTTGACAGTTTTTTATGATTATAGAAAAAAATGATTGACTGTTTCATAAAATATAAAAAATAATCCAGCTTCAACAAGCGGAATGTCCTAGCTTTATTACCGAATTCCAACATTAAAAAGGCTGACATACCTAGTTAAGCTGTCTGATAAAGGTGAGCGATTGTTTATAATGTGGAAATACATAATGGGAACGTTTGATATATGTTTTATTAAACTGCAGTAAAAAGTAATGATATGTTTATGGAAGTTTTGACTGCTGGGACTTGGACAGTTCACTGTCTGGGTCAGTTATGTGCTGTGTCGTGTAATTGTGATATGTTAATTACTAAGATTGCTTTGCTCACCTGGTTAATTTTTAGTGATGGATTCCCTGACCGACTGTCTATTATTATTGTGCGAGTATGGCTATTAGATAATATAACTAAATGTATGTAGAAACTATTTTGGCCTATAGAAACTATCTTGTTCATAAGGTTGCATCCATATTTGGCTTTCTGCACTTATTATTACATGTGGTTAACGTTTTGTTTTATTCCTATTTCAGGTTTTATGTGTTATAGTTGTACCTATCGTGCTAATTATCAAAAGTCAACAAGATGCGTCGTTTGCTTTTGTTGCCTTAGCTATCATATTATGCAGCTTTCTGTCCCTTGGTCTCATTTTTGGACCTAAAGTAAGTACTAACATACATTAACATACAACCAGGTCCTGTGATTATAAACATCGGAAAACGTTATCAATGCCCCAATTCATACTCTGTACTCATAATGGAGCATGTTGTTAGTGACTTCTTTATTTCTGAATGGAAACATATGCTCGTTTTCTACATTATACTATTTGCTACAAGTTGGTGAGAATATGTTTATAATCACAGGACCAGACCTAGTTAATTCGACACCATTTGAATACCCAGTATACTTCGAAATAAATAATATGCCTAATTTATTTTTGTTTATAGTAATATATGCTGAGACCACATGTTTCTATCTATAGTAATAGCATAAACGTAATGATGATTCTTCCACTTTATATCCGCATTTCATGTATCATTGAATATGTACCCAAATTACTATTTCTGAAAACGAAGATCACAACCTTTTTCCGACGACCCAGTATCATCCTAAATAATAGTAGCATTCATGTATGCTTAATCCACAACTTCCTATCCGAATCTCATTAATTCCGAAATAAATCGGATCCCGAAAGTGTATTTCAATATAGGTTGGCTTCAAAACATTCAATTTGAATATCCGGTATCAGGCATTTTCTCTATAATATTATAAAGTTAAAGTCTGATCACTAACTACACCATTCTTATACCCGATTTTGTTCGAACAAATTGTGAAACTGGCGATTTACATAAAGATTTAGGTTGTGCCTGAACCGATCGAGTCGAAATTACAGTTGTTATTCGATATACCGTTGACATACATAAACTTAATATCGTCGAGTAACTGAATTCATAGACTAGGAAATTATACGCTCGGTGTAGTTCAAACGATGCTATCTCGTTACAGGTTATAACCCCAAACGTAATACCGTTGACATAATATTAAGTTAATATACAAGAGTCGAATCACTAAATTCATAATATATGACATGAAATGTGCGACGTGGTTTTAACTATGATGTCTCGTTACAGGTTGTAGAGATATTACGTAATCCCAAACGTAATACACAAGAGATACGTTCTCTCACCGAATCTGCTGTAGGTAAAGAAGAAGAGGAGCGACATGAAAAACTTCTCACTGAGAATGAACAGCTGAAGAAACAAATAGCCGAGGTAAACACATAGACTGGCGGTTTTTTTTTCTCGCGTTTTTATATTTGAGTAGGAGGACGCTATTTCATGAAAATTGGAACTTGTTGACTAGTCCAAAACTTTCATATAAAGAGAAGTTTTCAGACAGTGTTTCCTCAAACATGTTTGCTGATGATACAACACTTTATGCTTGAGGTACAAACTCACAGGACGTCCAATTAAAATTGCAAGATTCCTTGGACGCAGTTTCTGAATGGTGCAATCATAACTAAATGATTTTAAACAGCTCAAAAACAAAGTCCATGATGCTATCTGCATCTTACAAACAAATCAGTAACGCCCATGTATCCCTCATCCTCCAAAATGATAATTTTCAGCTTTCTACAACAGAAAAACTCCTAGGAGTACATATTGATGACCATTTAAACTTCAACACACATATCACAATAAAAATTGCAACTCTATTCTCTTCCTTTTCGTGAGAATAAAATGTTATCTTGACCTAAAAACCAGGAAACTGTTTTTCAATTCCTATATTCTTCCTCATCTTGACTACTGTCTCACAATATGGGGGAGCTGTACTTGTCTTCTACTTGACAGATTATTAAAATTTCAAAAGCGTGCAGCAAGAATAATTCTTGACAAAGATTTTGATGCGCCATCTGCAGAGCTCTTTCAAAGCTTGAGATGGATGACAATTTATGAAAGAATTGAATATAAAAAAAGCTATTCTTGTATTTAAAAGCTTGAATAATACAGCTCCTGAATACCTGTGTTCAAAATTCAAATTACAAATTATCCCAATCAAACATTAAGGTCAGCTGCTAATAATCTCCTACACATGCCTAAACCCAATTTAGAAATTTTCAGTAAGTCAATCTCTTATGCCGGACTTAAGCTATGGAATTCTCTTCCTGGAGATATCAGAAAAGCCAATGCATTAAGCACTTTTAAGTCAAAATACATCAAATACAAATTTTCACACTGGCCTGATAGTATCTCCACTTAGCAAACCTATGCGCGATACCACTGTTATGGTCATGTGATACAAAGTATCTAATATTTTACAGTCTATCAACAAAACAAAAACACTATCATTTGAAATTCACTACATACACTATGTTTTATATATATATGCCTATGTTGGGGATGGGGTTTATTTATTGTTATTTGTTTATTATGTTATTTTGTTTCTTCTTTTCAGTGGACCTTATTGAAAATTGGTATTAACTGTCAAATATGTAATCCACAATAAATAAAGTCGTTGTTATTATTATTATTATTTTAAGCCAGCGAACTTTTTGACACTGAAAAGTATTACCGTCCAATTAGGTGGGTGTTGGGTGACCTCTATGATTGACTGTTTTATACAGTATAATTTAGATAGCATGTGCATGTATTTGCAATTAGCTCATTTCTATATTATTATCATATTTATATATAATTTATTTTATCATTATTTTTGCAGATGGAAGAAAAAGTCCGAAACCTGAACAAACAGTTGCAAGATAAGATGCGTCAGAGAGTAAAACTGACTCATAATACAAATGATACAAGTTTGAAAGTGACAAATGATGTGAAAGCTAAATGTGCACCGTCAGTTGTACGGACTGTTGAATTAAGAACTGCTGAGTGTATGGTGTCCCCGGATTATTATTCTGATTCTGGTGTACACACGTGTTCCACAGTCATCCGTAGTCCAAGGAACTCACCCGAAGATAATTGATGCTGAAGTATTTGATACAGTAAAGTTCCGCTAATAAGACCACTTTGATTATTTTGAAATCATGCAGAATTTTGCCAGTTTAATGTCCCAAAGAATTAAAACAAAAAACGTCCGCTAATAAGACCGATTCGCTAATAAGACTGGTCTTGTTAGCGGTACTTCATTGTATATTAATTAATTGACCAGACGCCAGTGTAAAGTAGAGAACGCCCCTCCTTTGTCTGTTCCGAAGTGTCTATCGAAGTTTTTAAGACAAATCCATTGGATTATGAAATAAACATAATTATCCGGATCACCACTTCTCTGTAGAAACACACAGATATTTACCGTTATAATATTTGTGCTACTTTAATATCTGAACAATAGAGTTGGAAGCAGTTGTGTTTGCATATGCATACAAAGCCAAATTTGTTTGTTCCTACTTGTAAATTAAGGGAAAACCTCCTTACACAAGGTACTGATATCATCTTATTATATGATATGTCTTCATACTATTACAACTGCAAGATTCTTTCAATGTAATAACAATTCTTTATTCCATATATCAACATATCGATGGCTTAGAATGAGAAGGTCGTAACTACTACTTACGACCGTATAAGATTCATACATATTTGAAATCTGCTTCACATGGCGCTTCTTATGAGCCTGTTGTCTTGAAAATCTGAAATTGTCATGATGACCAAAATGGAGTTTTAAAAACTTTCTTTCCCATAGGTAAAGAGTAAATTATAGACAGTTGTCTCTTGTTTTTTTCAATATATCGATTTTGTAGTTACGAGCGTCTCATTCTAAGCCATCGATATGTTCCTAAACAATCAGGGTTTCAGTATCAGTCTCAATTTGCATTATTACTAATTTATAGTTATAATGAGATGAATGAGTATAATATTTCAGGCACGAATACAATTAATTCCTTTTTCAGACGGAAATGAACGTTTTGAAGATAATATTTAAGTATTCTGATCATGCTCAGGAAACCGTTGTTGCATAATTTGTCAAATAAAAAATATACCTAAAATCGAATTGAGTTTTGGTGTGATTCTGATTTTTTTTAAAAGCGGGGCCTGGCGTCTGGTCAAATATATTGTTTAATCATGGTATAATATGGCAACATGGAAATGCAATTTATTATTTTACGAGTGCTTTTGTGTTTGTACCGTAAACAAAATTTGCAATTTTGGCGGATACATATTGAATACCAATTCCATGTTCCCATACGATACCATATTCTACGTGTCTAATGTTGATAATTGCAAATGAGGACATATATTGCTACATTTAAAGTCAGCTTTAGTGTTATGGATAAATTGTTAAAATATTTGCAAAATGTAATTCAGTTATTATAATAGTGGAATTTAAAGTGTTAACGATTTGCATATTTATATTTTAAGAGTCTTTAACTTTGTTATGATGGAATTGCAGGTTGGCTTTATGTCAAGTATAAATGTGCCATTGTGGCACTTATGTATACGACATATTTGTAAGGCACAAAATAAACTTTTAATATCTATAAAAACACTTGGTTTTATTACAAAAGTAATAGCAATGTCAAACCAATCGGGTTAATGTTCATACGTATTTGCTATCATTAACATGCATGTACTAAATGCGTTCCACACTGCCTGCTCTTATTAAACATCTAACGTTGCAATCCAAAATTACGAACATCAGTGACACTTAGAATAACTTTCATTGGCATAAACCACCTGTTCTTATAGACTATAATAACCACCTTATTACACGCATGTTTAGTAAGTTTATAACAGAATGGTTTGACATTGCACTATATTTTGTAATAAAATCCAGGATTGTAATAAATTATAATTAATGTTTCGAAATACTTGAGAAATGGTCATGCGTATGTTTTTCAACTCATTTCAAAGATGCAGAGTCTTTACGGGTACCAGTAACCTGTTAATTTCAAACAATTCCAGCATGTAGATGACGTACGCATAACCCCTAGTCTAAACAATGCGTTAACTAGGTCAATGTGTAAGTTTATAAACTAACAGAAACATCTATTTATACGTGTACTTAACCGACAATACCGTCCTTTCAAGTCATAAACATTTTCCATCTGCACCACATAATAATTTTTGCAAATCTATTTTCATGTAAATTTAAAGAGGTTATGTTGACCAAACTGAAGAAGAAAATGCTTGTTTTTCCTTGTGATTAGTATAGAGTGGCTTTTGTTTTTCTCAAAATGGCATTTAGCACTTACAACTTTACTCTTTTGAGTCAAGGAATTGTTACGTACATGTTCAATGCAATACAATACCATTCCTTACATGCTTCCAAGTTGTCATGAACTGAAAAAGTTCTTCTATGTATTTGGTTGTATTTTGGCAATATCACGTGACTCTTATGCCATATAACCCAAATATTATTATGTCAATATTGAAAAACGAAAATATCCGTAATAATCAAATTTCCTATTTTGATTTTTATGAAATATACGCTAGTCTAAGGGACAAATCAGTGATTTGCATAAATTCTAGGATTCATATCAACAGCAGCGAAACATAGACAACACAAATGCTTGGAACGAAAGTCCGCGAGCATACAAATTAGTTTCAAAGTTTTACAGAATGCTGCATTTGCTGAATACAACTATCTAATTCGTGGAAAATATAATATTGTCTTCCTTAGACTTGCGCGTATGTTACATAGTTCTTAATTGATGGAGAAATAAAATGCTATCGTATTTAATGTAAATTTATTTCCATTGACATAGGATTGGACAACAGGCTTGCAAGCTCCTTTATTCTCTCGTCGTTCCCATGCAAACAAAATGTAAGCAATTTTGTTCCTGGACTTAAAGTGTTAATGGACGTCAGAGTCACGTGATTTACTTCTGTGCAATAGCTAAATTGTGACATACAATGTTATTCCGTACACAATGTATGTATTGGTATATCAACATGCTGTCCATTTTACACTGATTTATTGATATATATTTTAGAATAAAGATTTAATGTATATTGTCTTGTTTTCATACACCAAACAGACAGAGGTGTTATCACTATACACTTACATTGAAGTGACATTGACCTTCCACACAATTCGATGGCTTAGAATGAGAAGGTCGTAACTACTACGTACGGCACTATACTTATACTTATTTGAAATCTGCATTACATGTTGTGGTGCTTTTTATGAGCTTATTTTCACGAAACTCGGCAACTTACATGTTGACCAAAAAAGTTGTAAAATCATGTCTTAGCATAAGTAAAGAGTAAATTTCAGACAGTTTTGTCTTGTTTTCTCAAAATATCGATTTTGTCCTTACGACCTTCTCATTCTAAGCCAGCTATATATAAAGTCCAGCGAAGTAATGATTGAAAATTAACTCTTATCCGTGTCAAGTACAGTCCGCAATCAGTTCTTGTATTTTGAATAACACTAGGCCGGGTACATACGTGTTGTGATTCATAGAACAGTCGGTGGTGTTTTATTCTTGAAATATACCTTCTATCATTCATGCGCGAATCTAGAGGGGGTCTTAAATCCTGATACGATGGAGGTCTTGATGACAAAAAATGGTTGTCTAATGGTTTTGTCAGGTCTTGGCTTCGTTTCATTTGGTCACCTTTGATACCGTCTTTTTGTTATGTCTTTGTAAAATTTGGTCTTCCTGTATTTTTTGTACCCATGTGGTCAATATGCACCATGTGCAATTATTTATGTACTCTGTGTATACTCTAGTTTGGGTATTGTAAAAAGAAAACACAACAACACTTGTAACAATTTAACCAGTATATTATTCCCCTATAATATGACTGATTTTGTCATCTCACAAAAGTACCTTAATAATCGGGTATTGTTTAATTAAATAAGTCGTTATTTCACTATAAGTGTGGGCACCCGAACGAAAAATAATCAAAGATGGTAGATTTTGAATGTAAAATCGAAAGTAAGCATGTTTTCATATTCGTATCCAGTAACACATTGTACAATATACTAATGCTAAAATTATCTAACAGTCGAAAGAAATATGCGTCATTCAAATGACGTAACAAAGTAAACAGTTTCACCATCTATCCTCTTTCAGTGTCTAAAGTATTCTGCTATTTCCACTGTCTTACTTGGTGTATAGTATATAACTATACTTATCTATTTTACACGATGACAAAAACAACTCATAATTACACTGAATACATATTTATATTAAAAGTTCAATCTTTTAAACGTCTCTCAACTCCACACTCCTACTGTACATACAGACGATCTAGAAACCAAGACCGAATCCATTACCGAATCCAAGACCTTCAAACATCATCAAGCCAAACCTGAAATACAGAGAAACATAAAATAAATAAATGATACAAACAAATTGAACTGGAAAGGCATCAATAAAGCCATACATAAACGACAGGGCAGACAAATGAGCACACAGATTACGTATCTTGGGACAATCATAAAAATGATAAAGAAATTTGATTCACATGGTTTTGTACGATTATATTTGCGAAACGTCCGAATCATCTCTGGGCCGAAGTAAAATTAAGAGAGAGTTTGCTCTAATAGAAATCTCATTTGACACTTTGTCAAAATCAGAGTCTGAGTAACAGTTCGAGCGTTGGAATTTTTACTGTGATAGAATCAGAATAATGCTAATAACAATTATGTATTTTGTGGTGTCAAGTTAACAGTTCAGCTTCTCAAATCAAACGACGCAGGGTAATATCTTAGACAATGTTTAGCCCATTTTTGTGATATCTCGGGAGATGGATGTCTGGTAACAAGATAAAAAAAACCTGCCGAAGGTCAAATACAGACGAACAAAGAGAATGACTATCGAAATTATTTAGTTCTACATGCATCAAATTAATTAAACAAATAAGAATTAAGCAGGTGTAGGACTACACCATGTTGTTATAAATGTATCCCTGATTCAAGAAAATAAAACATGAGCAACATCCTTTACATGATAACGTTAGCAGCAACTACGTTACAAATATGATTTGGTACGAATGTGGTCCTATAAAGCCTTTTAGCCAAAAGTAATAAGTAAAGTTCCATATTATTATGAAATGTATTGAAACAATGATAAACTAGTACATGTATTGGTATAAATCTTAGACGTGTGTCTACAAGAATATATAAATGACATCTAACTAATATTAGTGAATTGTGCAGTGCATCAGTAAAATATATTAATGTGCTTAAAGTATATTTATTAATACATTTTGTCCATTCTCAGCCAAAGGAGATACCAACATTCTTTAGCAGCCAATGGACGATATATTAATACAGTGCAACTACCAATAACTAAAATAAAAACTGACAATCTAACCGGATATTAAACATTGTGTTGAGTAGCTACATCTTTCTTGTATTTATTATATAAATACGCATGCAATGTGCTGTTATGAATAGCTAAAAGAAAGATGCTCTGGAGCGTTTTTACAGATAATTTTCAATCCACGTGTTACGCGATTATTAATGGTCAAATGTTTTATTGCATACTCAGTATTCTTACAGGCATTAAATGTTTTATTGATGTTTCGTATAAAAGTGTTGTTTTGATTCATAGTTCTTTAGTTGAAATCTGCACACAATGTTTACCGGAATAATTATAATAAGGAAATGAATAACATATATGTAACACATGACGGAATTATATGGAAAGTGTTGCAACGGCTTACAGACGTCCTGTTGAAGCATACACAAACACTTCCCAGGCGATCAAGTAATAAATAAATGACACGTGTACATATGACGAAATTATGAAGATTTAACTTTGTTATGGAAAGCAGACATAAATAATCACACACAAGGTGCTTTTGTTAGCCATGTCCTAGATGTCACTTCATTATGTTATATCTCCAAACAAAGCCTAACAAATCACAATGGGATGTCACGACTATCATATTTTACAAGAAGGCAGGACAGTGGTGCGGCGGATACCATTATATCACATGATTTTACTACTCCTGAGACACTTTACTTAAATATTCTTCCGTGTTTTCTGGTATAATTATGTTCACCAATAATTGAAATAGTTATACATAAGCAGTGATAGTGCACAGTGCAAAATGGCTTCCTATCTAAATGTGCAAATATGGCAGTGATTGTTATATGTTATCTGTTAGCAAAAGTAATATCCAACTTGAAAACTATCTATCGGAACTATCTTTTGTCGACCTATTATTAGTTATATTTTGTTTTATACATATCAATTTTATTATTAGTAGACTATGGTCACAATTTATCTATACAAAATATTAAACGCGAATTGTTAAAACCTGATTAATTGTAAAGATAATATACATATAGATTGGAAAATCCGTTCTTTCAATCATTATAATGTCAAAATAAAGTGTAATAGAGAAACTAAACCTATAAACCATCTTTGGCTGAGGTATCTGCATATTTAACTTATTTTGCTTAATACAATTGTACACTAAGCTTATACATTTCCTCATATGAAACAATGCAGAGAAACCAAATGGCATCCAGATCTTAAATTGTTCAAATGGAGATTTATCCAATGTAGAGAAAGTTTTCAGACCATGTAGACACGACGGTGGAACCTGGCCAATCATACAAGAGACAGACACAGAACGTACCAGTTATATCCCGAAAGAATGCTTCAAGTAAGCCTACATTATGTCCCAACCAATCAAAGGGTGGTTCAGCGGTTGAACAGCTGAAAACAGCCTTTGAAAAACTTATGAAAACTGAATTGCCCTACAATCAATAATGGAATGAACAGCTGTTATATTTAGTCAGTTAAATCACTAAATCATCAACCAAAACCAAAAACAATATAAAAATCTTGTTCGAAAGCAATAAACAAACACCAATTTGTTCCTTACATATTATTGTTGTTGTTCATAGGCGCTTGCCTGAAAGACGGAAATAGTTACATGACGGCCCAATTATAGCCGAGCATAATATGCATGCTATTTGTCATATGGCATTAATAATCTATAGATAGGGCATGCAAATGCATACATATCAATATTTATCTAACATCCAAACAATATATTACTTAAATAATGATGTACTAAACTTATTTTGCTGTTTTCTAATATATAGTATGTCGCCATCTTAACAGGTATACAAAACTTGTCTATCGTGATTGATTAACCAAACGGTTGAGGAGAAGAATAATTACATTAAAAAAACTAAAGAAAACCCTTATAGTTACAAAGATATTGACAGTATAGAATTCATAAAGATATGAAAAGGAAGAAATATTAAGACAAGTGTGGTTTAAAATGCGTGTTTTTCTATACAAAGTTTGAGACTGTACTGGAATTCCAACCGTAATACTGTGTGATATCATCTTATTATGACGGAAATTAATTTGCGGGCAGATATACATGCGGGGGTATCATAAGAAGCAAAGTTTAAGATAGAATATGAAGCGCTCACATGTTATTTCCTAGTTGATTCTGTTGTGGTGGCATCGGGTCATTGAATCCAAATATATCACTGAAATAAAGACGAAGCTACTAATGCATTGTTACAAACATCCTTGTAATAATCTTAGTTTAGTTTTTGATTACAAGAATAATTGCAAAGCCAACATACTTTTGTAATAAAACCCAAACTTGTAAAAAGCATAGTCTAAGCTTTTTATTACAAAAACGAATGTACTCCGCAAACACACTCGTAATAAAATACAAACTTTTACAAATCAAAGTCTAGCTTTTTATTACAAGAATGTTTATAAAGCCAAACCACCCTTGTAATAACCATATATCTGTAATATTTATATTTCGAGTTGTTGTCAGTTTTTACTTTCTAATAAATCTATGGATCTGGTGTCATCAAATGCATCTTTAACATTTAAATTTGCCATTTTGCACAAACCGAATGTCCTAGTAAATGATAATTGCCAAATGTTGGTTTATTACAGAATCGGGTTTTATTACAAGAATAGTTGAAAGACTGCTTATATAACTAATACATGCATAGGTAGGTATCATAATTAAAGTAATTTAAAATCTTTAAGCGTATGGTTTTATCAATAAAACTATAACACATCAGTTACAATTTGAACTATGATAATAGTTTGCTCTATAAACTGAACAAAACATTCGGACGACAACAGGTAAGAAAACAAAGCTTTGTATGAATAACTTTAACCCATAAGCTACGTAACCAGAAAACCACAAATATAGAACTCATAAACTTGGGCAAATTAAATAAGGAGGAATAATTACGTTTATCACTAAAACAAAGGAATGATGTAGACCAAAAAAAACCAAAAAACACACATAACTGCATAATTTTAGACGACTTTGAAAAATACAATTAATATTATGATAGTTTGGAATGTCGAACTAGAAGCCTAAACAAATGACCACAATCTCAATTTGAAATTAATTTTAAAAAATATGAAAACTGTTCTCACAATGGATCGTTGTATGCTGGCTGTGGATCATAGTTGCTGAAATAAAAAGATTAAACAAAAGTTCAATAAGGTGTTCCTCTGAAAACGATTTTTTTTTAAAAAAACTTAAGGACAGCTAGATGCTTTATTGGCATTTTGGATAGGTTTTCCGGGAACGGCCCTATGGCGGAGTCATATGGATGGCATGGAATATATGTACATTCATTGCCGGACGACTGGTTATTCTGTAGTTAACATGCATACTTATTATATACGTTTGTACACATTCACGCATGCGTTATATTGTTAATGTAAGCGTTGGTTATAATGTATTTAATGCATTGCAGCTTTTGGTACAATGAGAGCAATGCGTCAGAAGCTGATACACAAACCAGGTAGCTTGGTTTTGCCATGCATGCCTATGGTATGTGGCTATGTGGGTACACATGTGTAGTTCACATACATACCTAGGATTTAATGCTTTTACATTTGTCAACAAAGCAAAATCGGGGCAACTAACAGCAAGTAACCATCTATCGCGCGAATTGTGGTAATAGTATCTAGGTAGTAATATACACGTCTGCCCAGTGTGCCTGTAAGCGCAAATAGGGACATAACAACATAATACGCTTGGTAAGCATAATTATGCGCAATTGATACAACACATTCCATCTACAACAAAACACAAATATGTTGTCTTTGCATGCTGAAAAACGTTACCAGTTTTGATGAAAGTAATACTAAAGTTATTCTTTCCAGCTACATTTATAGCAAATGTGTTCCAATTGCAAAAGAAATTTGTTTAAAGATATGGGGCAAAAATATACCAACATATAGTATATCTGTCATAAAAGAGAGGTTGTGATACAAACCTTATAACGTGTTACTTAAACGCGAAGGTGTAGACTTTTAAAACACCTGCTTTTACCTTTGGTGTATTCTAGAACTATCCACAAGGTATTTGCACCGGACACCCGAAGCAAACGGAAAAACTGAGTTTTCAAGATTAAAATGTAAGCGTACCCGTTAGTTACACAACCTCCCAAATATACAACTTGGAACAAAAACATTTGTGAATCTCACTTCAAACAAAATATCCTTATACAAGCATCTTACTTTACACCAGTAGCATTTCTGACAATGTTACAAGTCTAGATTGTCTGATTTGTGTTTGTTCAAACTATTACGATGATAAAAGTCAGGAACATGGTTGTTATATTATCCAAGTAGTTAAAACTGTTTCATCAATAAGCACATGCTGTTTACGTGTGTATTGCTATTGCAGCATGTCTTATCATTCTTAACATGTTAAACATTTTAGTAATATAAAACTATGCAATGTATAAGTGTAAGCAAAAGAAGATAAACATAAAATGTCATTTTAAATAAGAAATAAGCAAAGCATATGGAACCAAAATCAATTAACAAATGTACGGTTCCTGTGTCGCTGCTAGTAAAGACAAACCATGTGGTGTTAATTCACTAAGAAGTTGGGTTACAATTCTTACTGATTAAGCACCCTTTTACATTCCAGAAATAGACGATAAATTTATAAATTCAGAATGAGGACAACAGAAACCACACTTTCGTCAATCGAAATAGATCATATTATTATTAAAATTTTCGTTACCAGTATGCTCACGCATAATACTACCATAACACTACCCTTTTGTACACATATGATATTATATGTATGTATAACTCTAACGCGGTATTGGGACCTGTGCCACTTAAAGAAAACAGGTCAATCAGGTATAAAAACATATATTCAAATAAGCCAAGACGTAATTATTACTGGCGAATTCGGTAAAAGAGATTAAATAGATAAAATAAACATCTACCTAAATCGATGTAATGGTCAGTGATTTCTGTTCATATTGACATTGCAGAATATCGCGTTAGAGTTATACGTGGACGATACCACACATTCGTATAAACACGCCACCGCTCGTTTATACATACATTACACCACGTGGTATACACATGACATCAGATATTTGTTAACGCATAATACTAGACTAGATATATGCCTGCATGCATTGGCACCATACAGTTATAGTTTTCAGATAAACTGATTCGATTTCATGTATAAATAAAACCTGCTTGCTTAGTATGGGTACAAATATAAAACATCGATCTAGAACTAATAAAAGGCAGCATGCACATAATCTAAGTATTACTATGTCTACCGAAACCGCAAATAAATCTACAAGCAGCGCTGGCAGGCAAATCAATGTATTAATGTGAAGCTCTTGTCGCCCGACAATGTTGTACTCCGTGCAATCAGGGATGTACTTGGAAATGGGGTAAGATACAACGTGTTATGTTTAAGCATGAGTTCTTTTATCAATACTGTCCAAACAAATAAATTCATCCAGCAACGAAGTAACTTATTCTTACAATTAATAACTGTGGTAATAACTTTTTAAACACATTATATAAAACAAATAAAAATATATCATGGAAAACATTATTTTAATTAATCCATTTAGATTGGTAAACATATCTCAAAAACGAATTAAAATTGATAAACATTCCAAAAAAATGTATCTAAATTGACAATAATTCATTAAAAATGTGTCTTAAATGATAAACATTTCGCAAAAAATATCTTAATATATAAAAACGCAAGAAAGTATACAATTACTTAACTATTCGCAATAATGTGACGTATTATTATTTTTTAGAGTATTTATATTTGTTCACTTGTTACTACAACTGTTGAAAGTAAAAATCAATCTGTTGAGTGTAACAGATTTTTCTCTTACACTACATGTTGGTTATTTTGTTGTACTTGATAACCGAGATTGGCTTGTTGTTGTTGTTGCTGTTGTTGTTCATGCCACAATCTTTGAATAGTAGCATAATCTCTGAAAATGTAGTATTACTGCTTATAACATTGTCAAACTATATATAAGTAACGTACACAACAATACTCCATCACTATACAATGTCAATAATATATCAATAATTCCATGCTAAATAGCATAGCTTATCCAAAATACATTGAGTAAAAACATGAATGCACAGTTCAATACATAACACATGACAATTAGAATCTATATACAATTACGTCTGAAGAGAAACATTTGATTCTTTACACAAAACGTAGCAGTTGATCTTCACAAGAACACGATTTTTTGGTCACAAAAAGCAGCATTTTTTTCACAAAAGTAGCATTTTCTTCACAAACATTTACATTTTTCTGTGTGATTTTCTTCACAAAAAGTAGCAATTCTTCTTTACAAAACGTTATAGCTTATCATTACAAAACGTAGCAATACAATAAGCGATGTTACGAAGCAAGAGTTTGGATGAGAAATGTTGAAGAGGTTTGGAGAAGGGAGTAAAAGCTTACAAATAATGCGGCTCTGTTCCTGTTGCTGGCGGTTGACCAGTCGGTGGAGCACTGAAAAAAGGTGATGAATCTGTCATATGTGTACGTTATAGTCACATTTTTATTCACATCATTGGCTTAGTGCTTTTTAACTGACGCCTAACGTTTGGAGATTAAAGGACTAAAGTATGCGTCTTCTCATACAACTAGAGCAAGTAACCATTGCATGTACAAACATGTATACTATTAATTTAAACTTAAGCATTTTAACCGAGTCATTCCTTTGAGCTTACATTCATTTCGAATGGCTCATTGGTTTAAACTTACACAAGTAAGCACTTCAATTATAGCATTGGTTTAACCTTATAAAAATGTTAATTAATTCTTAACTTTCTCAAACATGTTTGTTTTTAATTATTTCAGAGTTTATAACGAAGCATTATTAACATGTTTCATGTGCTTTAATACACAATAATGCTAGGAAGAGTGTTACGTTTCTTACATAGTACCAGCGGCTCCTTGAGCGGAATCTTGTTGCCATTGCTGTTTGAAAGCAGCATAATCGCTGCAATAAATACCAGAAACCGTTTCATGTTTTTTGTAATTAGACAACTCGTTATCTTTCTTAAATTTTTGTAGGTCATATAAACTCATACTAGTTAGCTGTTTTATGCATGTATTAATTAATTAGTTCATGGTTTTATTCATCCTAATATGCTGTATAACTTTACAATAAATAATCAGCTCAGTATGCATCATCTATTTTCAGAAATCGACATTCAAATAAATATCTAGCAATTTTACAAATTAAAAACATGTAGTGTCTCTGATAATTGTTACTACTTATTTGCCTCGCAGACAGATACTGCAACATGTATTTCATTCGAGTTAATAATAAATAAGACGACACTCACTAAGTACACTGTAGTACATACATTATTATATATTTTGAAAGATATAGCTGTTAAGCGTTTGCTTGCATGTTCGTATCGAGTTAACGATTATATATTAAGTGCTTACAAAGTTGGCAATGTCTTTGTAGTTGTGCTTGCAGCATCTGGTGCATTTGTAGGTGAAGGAACTCTGGAATATCACAGTTTATTGAAAATCAGTGAACACCTAAATTAGACTTCATCACATATGATCGATCATTTACTTTATACTAAGAACAAAACCTTTATGTGCTTGTTAAGTCAAATATTGTAAACTGTTGAATCATTGTAAATACAATCGGTGACATTAATCGCAAAGACTGATAACAAGTGAGAATCATAATAGAAGCCTCATTTGGTGCTAGTATACACGAAGAGTATAATACTTATTAGTGAGTACATTATTGGAAAACGAAAAAGGGTACCGTATCTAGAAGTATACAATCAAGTTTATAGATATGAATAAATGTTCGACACATAAACGATGCTTACAATGGCAAAGTGTTAGATGCTGATGTCCCTGCATTGTTTGTGCCCTTTTGTGTCTCATGAAGTTTCACAAATTCTCTATATTTTTGGAAAAGTGCAAACTCTCTGAAAACAAAATTAATTAAATAGACCTCAACGTTCTGGACGAAACATAATAGTTAAAATTTTATAAAGCCATTACAAAAATGTAGCAAATCTTTGAATAATCATCACAGACATTTGAATAAATTATAGTTTTAAAACTGTTTGGTTCAACGACTACTTATTAAACATTGCAAAGAAGTGCACCTTTTAATAAAGGAAAGGGTAACCAATACGGTAATAATCGTATGGATTAGAATGTACACAATACATGTGTTTGCTGTGTATAAAGATAGAACAAAACGCGTGTGAGCTCGACCAAGCAATTTTAAACATGTTTCTAGTGAAACCAAGTATAGTGCGTTAGCGACTAAGCTGGACCCCCATAAACCTTAAATATCTTAAAAAGTACAATGCCGATTAGAACAAAAATGGTCATGTCTTCGTAAAACACCCTTACCAACTCTCATAAAATAAAACAGAATTTTTAGTCCACAGAAAAGTGTACTTTGCATAGACGCCTAATGCAAAATTTTAAGTCCAAAACAGGGTAAATACGTATGAGTGATAGAAGTGACCGGAACAGCAAAGATCAACAATTTGGTCCAGTATAACTGTACATGAATTCACACACCAGTGACTGTTGAAAATATATAATGAGGCCCATACATGAACGTTTATCTTAGCCTGTATAACTGGAGCAAATTGTAAAAATATTTACAAGAAAAACATTGTATATTATGTTTGTACAAATGATCATTACAATCAGAAGATTGGCCTCAACTATATACACATTGATGACCAGACACATTTAGGTCAAAGTTATACAATAATCCCGTTATAGTTGTTACACAATACAATAGCAGTATTCTAACTAGCTGATCGTAATAGCTTATTTTACTCCCTGGCTATTTGTTGATAAAAATATCAAAATTATTACACTAGACCCAATGGGGAAAACATTAATTAGACAGTAAAAGAATCTGCAATTTAAACAGAGAGTTGGTAAAGGTAATTTAGTGAACTATGCCAAATTTCATCAAAGTTGCATAATTACTTTTAAAGATATTTGAGGTTTATGGGGGTCCAGCTTAGTCGCTAACGCACTATACTCACAACATAGTTATCCATTCGCAAAAGTCATTAAGTGTCTTAAGTGTACAGTGAACAAATCTTAAGATGGACAAGGGGAGGCGCAATCGAATATCACTTTCTGGCTGTATTAAAATTATTATCTGAATTTGTATTATTATACACGCATTTATTCAATGGTGAATGTATTATGATCCTTACTCTGCAGCGGATTGGTCTACTGGAACCTGTTGCTGTTTTAACCAGGTCTGGTATCGTTTGAATGAAGCAAAATCACTGAAATAAAGTATACCATTTCTTAATCCTTTCTCTATGGATTTCTTGGTCACCTAAGCATTTAAAAATCTTTGTCCATATCATGCAACGCTTCTTTTATTTCATAATAGTTTAAATATATTTTATCGTATATATATTTATCATCGTGATGTAAACTCGGGCTTCCAATCAATGCAGAAATATATCTAAGTTCTTCATTCATTTCTGTACGTTTTGCCTTATTTTTACTATTATAATACTTATCTAGAGAAAGCAAATACTTAATATAAAAATGGTCAATATATTTGTACTGCAAAAGGATTGAGCTTAATTCGTTGATTTACTTAACGTCATAGAAATTGTTATTTAATTAGTTTAGGTTATCGACAGGAAGAATATCTCACAATTCAGCCTTTGTCTTCTCCTTTGGTGTTAGGGTTGATTTCACATTACCCCTGAAACATTATTAAACTCCACGAGAGCTGAACTACTAGACTTAGTAAGCTCTATGAAGCAATTCTTTTTAATTCAGAATAGAAATAGACATACACTCAAACACTGTTTAACCAGACGCCAGTGTACAGAAAACTCAACCTACAATTTCTGTCGAATGTTATCAAACGAAACTTATGTACAGGTAAAGCACGCTCCACCTACGGTTTTATCGAATGTTATCAATCGATTTCATCATTCAATTTGATACATACATGGTGTTTAATAGTTTTACAACCAAATTCAAATCCTTTAATTGTTATACAGAATTATAGATTTACATCTGGCGTCTGGCTATTTTTGTATTTCTATATCCATGTCACATTGTTGAACATTTAGAAAAAAATCAAGACTAGAACCAATTATGATAGTTCATTAAAATGATAATTTTGTAAATCCCTCATTTAGCTTAAAAACGTATGTTACTTGTAAAGAAATATTTTAATACAATGTATCACAACGTACTTTCTTTTTTTCTCAACAATTTAATTGGAACACGGCAGTGCAATCCAATATCCTAGCAATCCTAGCCATATACACATACCACGTACATCGATCGATTTAAAAAACATTATTTGAAACATTTCTGTACACTATAATAATAATTATGTAAACAGATTATTGACCTTAATCAGTATTGATAAAGCAGTATTGATTAAAATTAAGCAATCCAAGCTTGAAATCTTATTAATGACAAATACGAAGCAAATATAATAATAAACAACAAGAAGACCTTACTGTTGATATTGTGAGTGTATTTCACTCAGCTGACCTTGGTCAAGTACAACTGCGGCCTCATGTCTGAAAATGTGTAAATGTTTGAAACGGTGGTCTCGTTCACTGTGACAGTTACGTGCAAAGGAAACTCAAAGTTACGAAGGAAATTATCAATCAATTAAACACTACAGAGTGTAAGAAAGAAATTATCAACTAGAAACTTAGAGAAAAAAGAAAAGAATAACTAATAGGAAACTACAGAGTTAAAGATAAGAATTGTTCATAGAAAACTACAGTAAAGAAAGCGATTGTCTAGATATGTGTTGGGGGATTCTAACAGAAATAAAGGAAATTTTAATATGGTACAAAATGTAAACAGCACAATGATAATATTTACTGTTAAGTCTTCAATTTATTTAATTTTTCTGCCATTATGACTTTCAATTTGAATTTAGTTGAACAAACGGGTACTGTTTTATCAGTTCACGTACGAAAATATTAACATTGCGTCTTAGTATAAATTATTATCTTTAAAAGTTACAATTGCTGGTAAAAGAATCTTCGATATTAAGCAATGAGTAATGAATTCCAACAAATACATTCGAGACTTTTTGTAATTTTATAGATACAAAAAATAAGGAAGTTAAATTTGAGCGTAAGTAAACAAAGTCGTATTTATACTGTTTAGTCTAAACATTACGAAATGTACTTGTTGTGAAATTGCCATTGTTTGAATGGTGTGCTATGTTTTCTGTTGAATTCTGTCCTCGCTGTCCGAGTTAAACTTGTCATTTAATATTTCCGTAAGTGTAAGATTGAACAGTACCCTGAGTTTGTCGATGAAATTTTCCATACGGATATAATAGAACAGTAAGATGTAATCAGATACAAACATAAGGTGATTTCTCACACAGGACATTGCTTACATATGTTGAGAAGGTTCATGCACAGTTGCTACAATTGGATACTTCACATCAGTCGCCATTTTACCGCTTTAAATGTAGAACAAAATACAATTTATAATCTACTAGAAGCAGTAACAAGTTTATGATAGACAAAACCGAAAAGACATGGTCATAGTGTATGATTTTGTAATGCTAGAAAAATATTCCAGGTGTCATTTATAACTGTCGTGTGTGCATGTGTTTTCGTTTAAACGACGCTTCATAATGCCATGTTTGTACATGTATGCGTTACGTCGCTTCGGTATGTCCTGTTTGTACGTGTACTGGTTAAAACGTCGGTTTATTGTGTCATGTATGTCTGATACTCGCTGAAACGTCGCTGCATTATGTCGTGTTTGATCCTACATATACTCGATTAATCCTCGCCTCGTTATGTCGTGGTTGTATTTGTACTCGTTTAAACGTCGCTTTATTATGTCGTGTATGTTTTTGTATTCTTATTAACCTCTCTTCATTGCAAAACTATTTACATCGAAACTAAAACTAACATAATTCTTATCAGTGAGAACACAATTAGGTAAACCATTTATCAATATTGATCGAACTAGAGCTTTATATTATAACGATGTAAATAAGTATATATTCTTACAATGGATTTGGCGTTGGTTTCGCAGATGGATCGTTGATAGGCCTGTAAAGATGTAGGTTAGTTATTAGCTTCGAGTTAAATGGATTGACGTTAATCAAAAAGACGTGCATCTCTTTAATTTAATATGTCGGGCTCATTTATTGAAATACAAGAAAATTATAATTCCTAAACTTGCAGATAACAATCTGATTAATATTCGCACAAACGTTATGTATGTATAAGAATAAACATAAAAATAAAACTATGAAGATAAGTTATCACTTTAAGACCACCACAATAATAAGACCAACTCACAAATGTGACCATTAGTTGCACAGTTTATTTATCGATAACATTTTTGAATTTCATTTAGCCTCAATATTAAGACTAACAAAATGAGATCAATTCCGAGAGATGATTCATGACCCTTTCTCCCTTATGTAAATTAGGTGAACACAACTAGCTGCAAGACTAGGCCGAATAATTAAAGAAAAATATGATCACCTTTCCTAAGATGGTCCTATTATAGGTGATTGAAGTATGTATTGGCCCGAGTATTGTTTTAATTATCGTACTAGAAACATTTATGGTTATGAAGTAAATCATACTTAATAGCGGGATCTAAGTCATTTACTGGACGGACTGTTCGTGTAACATCTACTGGCGGTGGGCGTGGTGGGAAACCACCCGATGTACCCGTCGTGCCGAATTCGTTACTTCTGTAAGCAAGGTAAGTTTTCGATAAACTCTAGGTAGTGTAAGTATGATACCAATATACACTACATTCTTTCATGTAGTTTCTAGTTTAAAACATTTTGTGTAGTCCTCAAACTATTATTAGAGTTAGCGAATTTACGTCTTGTATAACTCTATCGCTCAATTATTGAAACGAAATTATTTACGTGTGTCTTTCTTGACGAGTAGTGCTCTACAAATATGTATTTCTTAACGATACATTTACATGTATGTAGACGTTTAAAATGTTACTTTGCTTTTGCCAACAACAATATCACTCTAAGATAGTTGGTTGAAATGTCATGCAACCGGCATGTTATACAAAACTACAATAAAGTTAGAATGATTACAAACTCAACTCTAAGTTTGGATTTGGAATAAATCATATACACTAAGAACTTGGTTAGTGATATAACTAGTTTAAATCCTCTTACATTTTATCTTGTATTCTTCTTTGACGTGAAGCTAACTCCATTATAGAGACTTCCTCTGCCCCGGGTCCACTAGAAATAATGGGAGTTAAAATGTCAACATTTAACATCACTCCGCCGACTCAATTCCCAAACATACATTTAGTAGAAACAACGTGACGATCAAATAACGAATGTTATAACAACTATGAGGTTATTTAACTTATAAACTAGTTTGCAGTTGTGTCATATTGTTACAAATGGCATTAAATATTGTCAAATAATAAATATAGATACAAACTGAAACAAGAAAGAAACGCTGGATAGAGTTTCTGCATAATTCAAGATAAGTTGTCTAGTAAATGTTCGAAGTAAGTAATAAGTTAAAGTTAGCTTGAAGACAAATTCCCTTTATTCATACATGGTTAATGGAATTAAAGTAATGAGTGGTTCTTAATTAGGCCCTTTATACAGTCTGAATAAGGTCATAATTTCTACTTGATCGTTGCTACAGAATATAGTTTTGAGCTGCAGGAGATGGAGAGTTTATGAGCAGTTTTAGGTTGACCGGTTTTCCTTGTTTTTAATCAACACGTTAGCAAGCTATTTCAAAAGTGTATTCCGCGTTTCTGTTTCGTTTCAGCCCTGTGTAGATCTATAAACAAGCTTAAGTTTCGCGTAGTACAATACATATACCCCATTCGACATAATCTGAATACATTTTGTTAAAGAGTCATCTTTTATTATCAAATATCGATTTTTGAGTAGTTCTAGAAATCCCTGGTTAATAGCATTGGATTTATCTCACACCAACGTATATCTTTCATGTCATTTATTACTAAGTACTTCCAAAAGCCTGCATAGAAAATTACGACTTCAACAAATAGCCCTTCAGTTGCATATCAGAGAAGAATCCCCAAACAAATATTGTATATATCTATTTCCATGATATTCTGAAAAAAATGTTGGAAAACTCAATTTTAAAAGCATGTTTTACTATATGTAAATATTAGTTTTCAGACTTTTTTAAGTATTCTCAAAATAGAAAAATAGAGTTTTCGTGCTTACGACCGCATTCTTTTCAGCCATCGTACTTCACTATAGGTTTACACGAGGATCACCTTTGGAAATTGTGGATTACAATGCGTTTAGATTCAAACAAATATTCATCATTAATCAGAAGTGTTTACTCTATATCTATAATTTACAGCCAATCTCAACAAAAAGTGGATTTTGGATTCATTTCTGAGCTTACTAGTCATTATATGTTTACATATTTACATTGACGTCTTTAAATTAAACTATTTCAATTAGCTTTTTTATCTTATAAGGCGGTGCTGTACATGCTTCTGAAATTATGTCGCATTAATTACTTGAAGCAGCTGTCCGAAAACAAATATCAGCAGATTTGAATTGCACTGAAAATGACCAAATACTAGTTTAAAGATTAAGAAATCAACCAACATCCTAAATACAACAAGGCACCTGATACAAACAGTACAAAGTAGAAGTTATTGAGACGACAGAGAAACACCAACAAAATCATTTGTTTGGAAAGAGGAAACCATTCTTAAGGATACGAAAGAATTATGTCAGGACAAGTAATGCAAGACATGAAACGTATGTGCTAAATGATAATATACTATCTGAACCTGACAAAGTTTATAAAACAAGATCATCTTACAACGACTGTAGAAAGTAGTAGCTGAAATCAGTTTTGAGGGTATACGATATATTTACACCAAAGTACAACTTCGCAACATAGTCGTCTTATTCAAAACATACAGTCTATTTTCTTAATTTGAGCAGTTTTGTCTGTTCTGATTGGCAAAATGAAATGAGAGATATACTTTGGTTAAGACTAGCTTTATTAATAATATTATGGACATAATATATATAATATCATATAAATATACATTATATATAATTATATAATATATATTATATAAGTATAAATCAGGTATATGTCACCAGCATGCTCGTATAGGAGTATATAACGTCATTCGTTTTAGTGTAGCAAAAATATCTTAGGGATATTCAAAAGTTCAAAGTTCGACATAAAGTTTGTTGAATAAAAAGATCCGTTTATTTACAACAACAACAACAACACACACTGATGTTCAAGCTTACGTTTGTGCTGTATCATTGCCGAGTACAATTACTTGAACAGTTTCGTTGATTTCTCTGTAATAAACTAATCCCGCTGTAAACGTGTACAATTAAGCCCGATTGCGATGTTAGCAAATTTTAGCAAAGTGCAACTAGTCTATGTGAAATGTAGTAATCTTTGTTAAAGATCTATAAGCACAACCACGTTAAATAACGGTTGGCGTGTTGGCTGAACAAGATAACTACCATCAATATTAATATTCATTGTTTTGACCTCCAAGCACAAGCCAAGTTATAATTATTATCACAGTGTTTGCCTTGAGATCTCTTCTTCAAACATATAAACCTTAATTAGATCTAAATTGTCTTTAATACATTTAATTCAATCTCAAATTTCTATAGATTTCAGCACGTAACACACACGAGACGGAGAGCAAATGCCAGTCAATACTATGTTTTTGAGGATAATCATAAGGAGGTTTAGTATAACACTATAACAATCGTAGCACAAAATGTAAGTGTATATTCCGTTGATGACATGGAATCACATGAATCAGACCCGGTGAGTATATACGTTGGAGAACGTACTCCATGCTCCAACTCATACTCCGTACTCCAACTGGAGTATTTCTTAGTTACAAAAACTGCTGTAACTTCTTTATTACTGAATGGTAACATATGAAATGGGGGTTCATTTTCTTAATTAGATCATTTGCTACACGTAGATGTTGTTTCTGATTCAAAATTCTGAAAATACTGTTTTCCAAGTTGGAGCATGGAGTATGGAGTTTGAGTATGAGAAGGAAAATGTTTATAATCACTGGGCTAGGTTGTGTGAAGCATGTAGAATGTGAAGTCGCAAATACACAGAAGTGTGAGAGGATAGTGTCAGCTATCATGTTAGGGCCACACAATCTGCAAACTCATACAAGAAGACTTTATATGAACGGCTGAACTCGATGGAACTATTTTAGTCGATAACTACATAGTCGATGTATTCAATACTCAGTTATCCCATATCATGGCTTGGGGATATGGTTGAAATAATAGCAAGCATGCCTCGAAGCAGTGCGGTTTGGCTCGTAACAATGAATGCTTGCATGTATCAATTGATGATAACATTTAGCAGCTAACGCTATCATGTAATAGCTTATAGTAGCATTTGACTGCTTATATTTAACAGCTGATGTTTGCGTGTAATAGCAAAGCATGGCATGCAAAGGCGGATTGCTTGCTGCTTAAGCTTAAAGCGCTGATAATTTCAATGACATAACGCAACGTTAGTTGTGGATAGGTTAGACATAAATACAGGGAATTATCTACGTCAATATATTTTTATATATAACTAATAAAGAATATACATTTAGCTATCACACCTAGAGTTACGTCCCTTCTCCTTAATAAGTATCACCATGTGTAATATAGTGACATTGATAATGATGTATGGTTCTGTTGGAGCTAGCAAAAACAGTGCAAACAACATGGGTAGGGGTAACATACATATACGATTTACGTTCAAAACGCTACTTGGTAATACCGATTCTTCCCTATCATAAGACAATAGCAATGCACCGACATGAGAGGGGTTACATCAAATGTCTACATTCTGAAAACTATTTTTTAAGATTGATACGTCTCAATCATAAGAAATATCAATGCATCAATACTGAACACTTAATTGGAGAGTCTTAACTTGGGTTAAACATAATCCATTTGAACATATAATGCGTTGGGTTTTACTTATCTACTAAACGGGTATCAAATATAAATCTTTATTTAAACCATACTATCGACATAAGAAAAGAATTGTACTAATAATGCTAATTAAATGCATATGCAAATGCCATATGAACGTTTATCCGATCTTTCTAATTCCCCTAAGAGTTAATCCAGTGGACGATCTTATATTTAACTAGCATTGGTTCAGTAAGAATTATTAATCACAAAACGTGTTTTTCATAACAGATACAAGATACGATATGGAATTAAACACAATTGAAATGAATGTTTATTCTTAGTCTGAAAATAGTCGGAGGAAAACTTGGGCGATTCTACCGGTGAGATTGGTCATGAAATCGAAGACAGTTCATCTGAAAACATAACTAGCTTAATGCATGCATGATTGAACAAATTACCAGGGGTATATACATATATGGACTATAGCAGAGCATGCAAAACTACAAATAGAACAATGGCGACGTGCAAAAATGTTACATAACACTAAAAGTATGTCCTTAACTTATACATTTATCTTATACAAGAAAAGTATGAGTGAAATAAAAACAAACTTACAATGGGTTTGCTGCTGGCTGTTGGGCTACAATTGGTTGAGCTGGAAGAAGAAAATTACGATGTGTAAACTTATAAAGCTGTAAATAATATAAACAAATAAACTGGGGAAAAAATTGATGATTGGTGGTTACTAATTAATATCATATTAATGTAATTTATACTTTTATCGCTTTTAATTTTGAACAAAGTGATATTTAGGAATATTTGAGTTGATTCTTAATTTTTCTTTCACTATTACACAATATAGCACATAGACATGTATGAGTAATGAAATTGTTGTTTCTTACGTTTTCGTTTCAAAGCAAAAAGTGTTGTTTCTAGTTTTTTTTTTCTTTCACCGCAGATACGGCTGCTTCAATGTGCTTCTTTCAAATACGAAAACTATTGTTTCTAGCTGTTTCTTTCAAAGACAAAATGGTTGTTTGTAACTTTTGTATTAAAGCAAAAACTTTTATTTCTAGCTTCTTTTCTTTCAAAGCAAAACTGTTGCTTCTAACAAGTTTATGTCAAAACATAAGAGGTTGTTTCTCGCTTATGTATGTCAAAGCAAAACTGTTTTTCTCACTTGTTTCTCTCCAAAAAAAAATCTTTCAAATTTTGATGTTTTCTTTCAAATAAAAATGTTTTAAAGAAAAATGTGTTATTACTAATATTATTCATAGAAATATCTAGCGTTTAAATTTCAAGTTTCTAACTTTCATTTTTTTCGAGGCAAAAATGAACAAAAACGTCGTGTTAGGACAAACAACATTTTTTCTTTCAAATCAAAAACTGAACACAAACTACGCATTAGGACGCACAACAACAATGACTCACCTGGTACTACTGCTGCTTTTTGTTGTTGCTGTGAGAACATTCCTGCTAATGCTGATGCTGGGAATCTGATAGATGACATTTCTGAAATCATGAAAATTTAAATATAGTAAGATGGCTGCTACTTGGAAATTACGATAATTTCTCATCATGTTTTGTATTTAACATGTACAGAGGGGTTCAAGCATTAGTTTCATGGTAACAAAATATTTGTAAATCGCCAAATAATTGAACATGCTCCAAAAACAAGTCTTATGCTCACGAAATCACAGGAAAAAAGGCTATAATATGATATGAACTAATGTGCGACTTATCACATTTACCACCGGCCGGATATTCGATGGAATCGTGGCCTAGTGGTTAACACTCTCAACTACCTATTCATAGGTTCCAGGTTCAAACTAAGTCAGAGCATTGAAAATTTACTTTACTTTACAAACATACTTTTCATCGGTTGGATTGCAATAAGGCTAGCCTCCGTAGCTCAGTGGTTAGTGTGTTTGACGCCTTAACCGGCGACCCGGGTTAAGTCGCCCCGTACTTCACTTCAGTGTAGTTATCACTTATAATTTCCTCCCTTTATGGCTAATTATGCACAAAGTTCGAACTCCCCGACACGTCATTCATTGCGGAGTGAGCATAAAAGGCTCGCTTGAAGCATCCATTTTTGGGGATTTGGATGGCTTGTACTATGTCTGACTCTTGCGTGTGTGGCTAGGCGCTGCCGCCGTAGCTGTGTGGCTTTGGTTTGTGCCCTACTATTTAAAATCCGGGTGGAGGCACAATTATACATGCCATATTCAATAGAAAACTGACTGGTCAATATATGCTATGCTTGGCAATTATGATTATGTTGATGCTGGAGATATAATGGTAGTGGTAGTAATGATAACGGTGACAGTCATGGTGACTACCAATCCCTGTTTTATAATACTCGTCACAATGAAAACATAGGCATAACTAAAGGGGAATATTTATTGTATGCGCCATTTTATAAAACACAAAATCAAGACCGTAACCTGACAAGAAGTCAGCTAGACTGTAAAATATGTTAACAAATGCATGAATTCAGCGGTGCTGTACAATATTTGAAACAAATGCATTTATTTTACATGTTTTTTCTGTCTTCAACTTTCATCCGAATATGACAAGTGTGTAACGTTGAGGTGAGTAAACAACGCGTGATTGTCAACATATAGTGCAGATATGTTCACCACAATATAATTAAAGAGGCGTTCCCTATAACTTTAATCGTTTAAATCGATTCAGGAATATTATACATTAAATGAGAATCATTATCGCTTAAACTCCTCAAATTTTCAACAAAAAGCTCCCACTAGTTACCGAGAAAAGCTGGAAGCGATAAATTATTATAGGTGATTTAAACATATTTTTGACATTATAGAGACATTTTTGCGCACACTACCTTCTGACAAATTATGATAATTGATAGTGCTTTGTACATTTAGCTCATTTAATGTGATAGTAGAGAAGCAAAATGCTAGTTATAAGGAATGCCTCTTTAAGGATTTTCCTTTTCTCTAATGTGCATGCGGTATAAGATAACATTGACCTTAACCCTTCGCTTATACCATTCTTATTTTAACTAACATGTTCAACCTAAGAGCATCTGTTTGCCAGTCAACTTTCTACTCAAATATGACAGGCATATGAGTACCTCCTTACGATTTTGAGCCCGGGTTGACATACTAAGGCGGCAAACACACTAACTACTGAGCTACGGAACATTATCCGTTTTAGTTGTCAGGGATAGAGGTTTGTAATATACGAGGCCCTCGTATGCATGCATTAATGTTATGATCACTTTCATATCTCTGTACTATATAGGTTATATAAGAAGTCTGTATTTGGTATACTGTTACACAGATATACAGTTTATATACAGTTGATGTGGTCAATCTATCATATAACTAACACAAGCTGTCCATCATATAATGTTTTATGTCCAGTTTAGGAAGACATAGGTAATATATTGTCAGCCAATATAACTATGAGTATACTCAGAATACATGTGATGTATGTTTTTTTATCTTATCGTCATAGCTATGTTGTACACGGCTGCAATGTTTGTTTGTGTGTCTACCGTTGACTGGGACAGTCGTAAATGGATGATTATTTGGTATGTCCCGGGAATATTGGTCAATGACCTTCAACTTCGAGATAATAGAATACTTAGCAGTAATGACTAGAAATCGACCTGACTATTATTCTGTAATGTAAGTGTATGTCCTTTATAACGTGGGTACAAGTGAAACTAGTATAAACTTGTAAGGCACATGAGAGGGAATGTTCCATTTCCAGAAAACCATAAGCTATGGATATTGACCTTACCACGATTTTACACTGCAATATTCAAGGGCTTACATTTCAGAAACAATTCAATGCACAAGAACGATATGAGGTACTAGTAATCGGACAGGAAAGACCCAACTTAACCAGCCGAACATAGGTTGCAGTAACATCACTACAGAACTACAAGGAGCAATTCCCACACACAACCTAACGAAAGAAAGTCCACTCTTACAATGGGGATAATGGGGGATAAGTAATTATATACTTACTTATACACACTGAACATACTGTGTTTCCTTTGCAATAGCTGCTCCCTAACTCGGCACAAATTTCTGTTGGTCCACAACCTGGGGACTGAAATAAATTAAACACATTTATAGTCACATAGAAAACGAGGCAATGTTCCGTCAGGTAAAAACAGGTCAATGTTCAAAATCATGCAGAAAACAAGGCAATGTTCACATTAAGGTTGACAAGAAACCAAAACAATGTTTATGGGTAGAACACAAGGCAATTTTCCGTCATGTAGAAAACAAATCAATGCCCATAGTCATGTAGAAAGTAGGGCAATGTTCGCAGACAGGTAGAACACGAGGTAATGTTCAATGTTGCCTTTCAGAAGTTGCTGGACCTTTCGCTGCCACAAGTGTCAAAGGGTGTCATCATTTTTATTTAGGGTGATGTCATCACTCAGTGACAATCAGGTTGCGGTGAACTCGATGCCATACAGCGTGATGCCAAAATACAGTGTCAATTAGTGCCAAATTATCCTCTAAGTGCAAGAGACAGAGTGTTGCCATCCCTAGTGCCATATAAAATTCACAGCCTCCCCCCCCCCCTGTGTCAGACACGTAAATGTCAAAATCCCTCGGTACCTGAGAGTTTCCTGTCACACCAGTGTCAAAAAAGGTCGCTTTCACCCCCTCCTCCCTCCCAAATGCCAGACAGATTGGTGTCACGTAACTTGCTAAACATGTTTCATTTAAAAGTCAATTAGTAACAATTAGGAAATATTTAATCGCTTCGTTATTCCATTAACATCAAATAGCTCGCATATTTGTCTATTTACATATTTACATATAACTGTTGCTGTGTTTTAATGGGCTATTTTCCGACGTATAAATTAAAAGGAATTTATATCTTAAATGCAGCCATTAACCCATGACCATCACTTTATAAAACAATCAGAATGCGAAATAAATGAGTCTGAATCCACTGCGGTAAACATGTCATATTCACTCATATTAACTAACATTCACTTACAGTAAACTGACAGGTTTTCTTACTGTTGTTGACATGGCAACCAATTACTGTGTTCATAATAATATGACACTTCTTAAGTATGGTGTACTACTGGATTGCCATTAAAACAAAGCATATTTAAGAAATACTTAAATATTTGCACTTAAGTTGAACAATCGAACTGCACATATTTCCCATGAAAGGAACACTGATCTATTTTTTCTTTGTGATTATTGCGGCTTTTGCAATTGCTTTTAAAGAAATGTGTAAAAAAATGACAATCTTGATTTTCGTGTTTAGCAGATATGACTGGTCACTAGCATTTTAAGACAATTCCATGAATTCCCGTTAAGATACTTTGTGAATACGATCCTGTATCTTTTCAACAGTTCTCTAATTAAAATGTATATGCATTACATAGAACGTCGCACATTCGCAAATGACACACTTGAAAACGCATATTCGTAAGTGCCTTAACATACAAAGTGTATTAAGCCAGAGTTGGCCCTTCCTGTGCCATTTGGAAAGCATTGTGACCAGCTATTTGTGGAAGAGTAGTTACTATGGATTTTCCATGTTAAACGCTGTTTCTAGTTACATACGGTGACCCATTCACAAAACCAGTTTTCCTGGACTGTAATAATGCGGCTACAGAAGGCCGAGAACCAAACAACGAATCGTTGCAATGAACTTTGGACAACAGCAACGGCTAATGAACATTTATTGTTTCGCATAATTCTTGTCAATTAGCCAAACAATTAACGTGTCTGGTAGAATTGCCGGTGATATTAATAGAAGAGTATAAAATTTATATACTTACACATCCCTTTGGTCTAGGTGGTCTTGCTGCAGGTGTTTGCTGTGATGGTGGTGGGGCTGCTGCAGCTACTGTAAGTGGTGCCTGACTGCCGGGTGGTGGTGGTGGCCGGTTTTGATTTTGAGCAGTGACTATCACCAGGCACACTGATAAAACCTGAAAAAAGAGAAGAGAGAAAATATGGTAAATCAATACTTCTTTCGGTTGTGTGTGTGTGTGCATTGCTCCGTGCAGTTGTATTGTAGTGTTACCGTTTTCCGTACTCGGTTGGTTAAGTTGGGTGCTGCCTTCCCTGTATGAACAAAATGCTAGATTCTAGTCAAAACATATCAAACATTTAATGTAACGTTTCCAGTTGTCCCATCTGAGGTCTTCCAAATCAGTGGACATGCAAATATGTCTGCCAGTATGCACATATCTTCCAATCCGCATACAAGCCAGAACAACATGTTGCTATATATGATACAGGGGGTAAACTGGCACCAGTAGGCAAACCAGACAGTGTACCTCAATGAACCATGCGCCTGCCGAAAACAATACAGGATGACCTAATTTCATAAAGAAATTATAGAATAGCGGTGATTCCATGAGACCGAATGAAACACAGCCACAACTCGACCAAGTTCCCCAAGGCCCCAATCGACAATCGTATTCCCGATGCCCATTTTTTAAATTGAGAGAACTTCGCCAATGCAAAACATTCTCAGCGGGATCAAGGCATTATGTTAGACCATTGACATTGGAAATGTGATGATAATGTTACAACATGTACATGTTAAGAAGAGTCTATTGTTACTGCGCCAATCCTAGCTGATACAGATGATGAAGTCAGTAAGTTGAGAGGAGTTCCGGACAGATGTCAGTCAAACATCAGTAAATTAAACAATATAATAGTTGAAGGTAGCGATGTTTCAGGAAGTAATAAGTCATTAAGCTACCCATCACTGTTTCATGCTTGTCATACTTCTGACAAATACGTCACATTGTGGACTACAAAAGTGAAGTACATGACTATACGACAAAAGATTCATGACTTATATAACCATTATACGATACGACCTCGTAAGTCCAAATCAAGTATAAAAATTCTACATGTTATGGATGATCTAGTAAAAGTTGAAAGTAAAAATGTAGGTTAAAATATACCATTGTTCTGTAGGTGTTTTTTGCCATAAATTATGAAAAGTAACATTTATTTAAAAATGATGTATTAGCACCGTTTGGTGTTACTACGTAAAGCACCATTCCCGCGCATGCGCACTCGTATTATAAACAGTCCCGACTCATGACGAAGCAGCGTCAGAGGCCACAGGAATGATGGTAATACGTGACTGGTTCAGACAATGACTTGTTTGTGTCAGCCAAAATCGTGTCTTCGGGTTAACGGTATTTTAAAGGTATATATATATGTATATATGTATTACATGATGAAGTCATATGTTTGTGTCGACCAAATTCGTGCCTTAAATGTATTGTCATGTTATCATGATGTTGTTGTTGTTGTTGATGTTGGTGGTAATGGTGTTAAAATCGTGCTTTATAAGTATTATAAAGGTAAACGTATATAATATAAGTATAGTACATAATTAAGTCATGGCGCGATGTTATTACTGTTCTTGTTCTTGTTGTCGTTGTTGTTGTTGTTTGTGTCAACCAAAATCGTGCCTTCAGAATATTGTAAAGTATTTACTTATTACTTTAATAAGGTATGATATGTAGTTATTACTGTTGTAGTCGTTGTTGTTGTAGCTGTTGTTATTATTGTTATTATTATTATTATTTGTTGTTGTTGTTGTTGTTGTTGTTGTTGTTGTAGTTGCTGTTGTTGCTGTTGTCGTTGTCGTTGTTGTAGTTGTTGTTGTTGTTGTTGTTGTTTGCACATTAAAATCGAGTCTTAAAAGTGTTATAAAGGCAAACACGTATAATATATTTCATGGTTAAGTCATGATATGATGTTATTACTGTTGTTGCTCTTGTTGTTTGCACATTTGTCATGATCCATATACGAATGTACGAGGAACTAGACACGAAACCAGTGGCGTGATTCATAATTTCATTCAACGTCATCGCTTTCAGGAGTTCAACACGAGGTAAAATAAATAAAATAATAAAATGTAAAACGTGTCACGTTTATTTTAAAATAATTATAATGCATAATTGTAATACACGACCATTCAAAACATCTTATCTGAAGTACGAATGTATGAGAAAATGCAACAATTAAGACAGTGATAGCCTTTATGATCATATTTAGTAATATTGGGTCGCAACTCGTTCATGACAAAGCCCATACATATAATTATGTTGCGCTGTGTGAACTTATACAGCCGTTAGTTGTTAGCTGATATATTGCTCATAAAACAACATTTTATATCACATAAAATATGTAGGAGTAATAGTGTTTCTAAGCTTAATGATTTGATCAATCGTAAATTGACTTCTTTTCCCGTCTTCTTTCGGAAGCCGCAATAATCAAGTCGAGCGAAAAAAGCCATATATCGATGGCTTAGAACCAGAAGGTCGTAACTACCTCTTACGACATTATAAGACTCATACATATTTGAAATCTGCTTCACAAGGCGCTTCTTATGAGCCTAATTTCATGAAAATCTGAAATTGTCATGTTGACCAAAATGAAGTTTTAAAAACGTGTTTTCACAAAGGTAAAGAGTAAATTACAGACATTTTTTCTTGTTTTCTCAATATATCGATTAGATATAGTAACGACCTTCTTGAACTAAGCCAGCGATATGTAGAGCATGATTACCGTATCTAGTTAATAAAAATAATTTAGCAGCTGTGTTTTATCTGCAATACGAGCGTAACTAATAAAATATGGTCAATAATCGATCGTGTTACTTACTCGTGATTCAATTACTACGTATCCGAACACATGACAATACTTTATAATAGATTAGACAACGATGATAGGAACACTGATCACAGTAAGAATCCCGATACATCGCTTCGCAGTTCCAACAGGGATTAGTTTTCACATAGAGCTGGCGAAACTTAAATACTGATGTAACATCACATAATGTGCAATATCTTAGCTTAAACATTTCCCAAGCGTTATGTCGAAATCACATACCTCTTTAACATGGCGACGACTAGTTTTGGAAAAGTACTCTGATTGACAAAAACAAAGAGTTCTTTGTTTAATACAGTAACAGCCTTTATCTGAATGCAAGCAATTTCGATTTTGGTACATATTTTGCAAATTATAACTTGATGTTAATTTGGGCAGTTTATGACAAGAATTGATCAAATGGTTTAGTTATAAAATGCTTGTTACAGTAACGTTTAAGAGCGTTTTGGATGACGATCGCAGCGTAAAAAACTCAAGATATATGTATACACAATATCTTTTGTAATTTGCTTCATTGCCATAATTCTTCAAAACCATGAAAACTTCTTAAAATTATCATTATTTTCAAAACAGCATGTTTTCTGGAGACTGGCTTATATGTGAACAGTACCATTCTCAACCGGAACTGAGAAGCGGTTATAGTGGCGTTATCGACCGAGAAATTCGATATTTTGAGAAAACAAGATAAAAAAATGTCCGAAAATTAATCTTTACTTATGCTAATCCCGACAGTTTCGACTTCAGTTTGGTCAGCATGACAAGTTCTGATTTCCATCAAAATATGCTCATAAAACGCACCATTTGGTGCTCATTTGAAATATGTATCAGTCTTATAAGGTGGCCTTTTCATTCTAAGCCATCGAGTTGGAAGCGCTTAAACGTTAATTCAATTCTACCATCATGCCATATATATGTATAGGTTAAGAAAAGGTGTTCGGCATGTTGCTTTGCCACACGAAAAGCATCTGTCTTAACAATAACTGAGTTATTTAACTGGACGAAAGATGACACCATTATATCGAGGTAATCCATCATCTTGCGTACTTGACATGTGGTGAGCCTTCAGACACGATTTAGATATAAATAGTATGAAATATGTACTATAATAAATTGCTAGTATTATAGTTTACAAGGCGGTCTTATTAGTTAACTGATTTTCATCCTTTATCGCTACTAAAACACTACTAATATGTACTGTCAGTCAGTCCTTTTGCTCCGAGAAAGTTTGTACTTAATATGCAAAAAAGAAAGGCAGCACTCAACTTATCCAGCAGATCACAGAAACAGTAACAATACAACAGAGCAATATGCCCATACACAACCCAACGAAATGATTAAAAGCCAAAGTCCCTTCCGCTTAAATACAGGGTGACCCAATTTAACAAAGAAAATTAGAAATATAAAATAACGGTGATTCCAAATGACCGAAACAAACAAGACTTAATTTATTTTACTTATGCGAGTATACCATTGGAATTGGTTTTTAAATATTGACCTGAATAATAAGTATATTCAGAAAAAAATCGAATTCTCTACAAATATTTATATAGACGTCACTTAGTTTTTTCAGTTATGGAAGAGAGAAAACACATGAAAGGTATATACTCGGATCTAACTAAATCGACGGTTGAAACTGGGTCAGCAAAGAAACCGACGGAACATAGTTCGGACCAAAACAGTTCGCAAAATTCACCAATGAAAACAAACCAAATCCATACTGAGCATAGTACGGATGACAAAACAGTTATCAAAGTCACCAAAGAGCCATATACAATTGCAATACCAAATCCGACTTAAATAGATACAAAAGTAACCAGAGTGTCAAGAACTACTCCAACTAAACTGAGTTAGGGCGACGAGAGTTTCCGAAGCAACCATTGAAATATGACAGGCGACAAAACGGTTGAACAGTTAAATGAGGCAGCCATTGAGATTCCCATTTTTCACATTCATGACGCTATGGTACTGCGATAAAAATAATCCGTCATTCGTTGTCCTTGATATTAAACGCTCGCTTAATAGCATATATTTTCTACGCTCGTTTAAGAAATGTTGATCTCCAAAGACAACTCCTGACAGATCCTATATTTCTTGTGAAACAAAAAATCCATTATCTCCCTATTAAATACGTTGTGCACTTTAACAGTTTTCCACGAACTGTCTATCTTTCCTCTGCGCCTCTAACCTTCCAACATGAAGTACATGTCCATGTTTAAAGTTCCGAAATAGATTGTTAGATTGCAGTAATTACCTGTACCTGTCACATTACAGCAATTTTTATGTCATAAACTTAAAACTGTAGACACTTATGTTCATATTCCATCAGTAAGCAATGAGTTATGATAAATTGCAATGTATATCTGGTTTATACTTAATATAAGGCTTTTAGAATCTAAAATAGAGAATAAACACAAGTCCGATCTCTATGGAACTCCAGAGACGAAGATGGATAGGACATGTCAGTAGAATGGAACTAGACTCTATCCCACGGGTAGCTATGAGATGGACACCAACAGGAATGAGAAATAGAGGGAGACCAAAGGAAACCTGGCGAAGATCAACAAATCGAGAACTGACAGACAAAGGGGTGGATCAAATACATAAACTATTGCTGATGTTGTTAGTAATACTATTAGAACGGTGGTCTGTCCGTATGCCCATACCTCATTTATATGATGCATTTGCAACTTATGACATTATGTAATGTCGTTAAATGCAATGGGTAATAAAGTTAGCTGCTTCATATAATCATGTCGTTAAAACAACAAGCGATGATTACCCTTGTTGTAAACTGTTGCTGGCGCAGACATTATGCATACGTTATGAAAACCCATCATCTTATTGCTTCTTTCATGTTCCTAAATTTACTATCACGAAAACTCGTACATTTTGGTGTATTTTGTGTGGTCCACAAAACATATATATTATGTGTTGATGCGAAAAGAAATTATCGGAACATGGTCGCGGTGTTTTGTTGTCGAGTCTAAGAACGAATGTTCCGCCATCGAATATGTAATTTTGAAGCTAAATGCTGGGAAAATTTCATAGTATCCATTGACAAGCAAAACAAGCACTGTGACTAGTGTTTGTCTTTCAATTGTCGCAGGTTAGTCTTGTTGATTGTTCTTTGATAGCATTCGAACAAATTCTATTTTGGGTGGTAAACTACTGACCGATAACAACCCTTTTAAGAATTACTATAATGGACACTTAATACCCAGCAAGGTACCGGATTACTAATACAATAAGCAAAAAGCAAGAGAACCATGCTTGAACCATGTACCCGATCAACCGACATAAGACAAACTACTGTTCCCTGTTCAACAGACAACGTCTTTACCATGCATCTGACCTATATATGTAAATTTAACATCAAGCAAAGGAAATCATGCTACTCATTCATAATCATGGCATATTGCAGTTTGCATCCTTGTGTTCACTTCTGTACCATCTACCGGACCCACATACGACAAACTACAGTAAACATACACAAAGGTAATACTGCAACATGTATATAATTAAGTTAATATTTGCAAAGTGGGGTGATTTTGCTTATCCAACATACATGTCGTTTGTACAACGCTACGGTACGCTAGAGACGAGTTTTTGTTACCATTGAATTAGCTTTACTGATCGACAGCTAAATGTCGCTGAAATTCTGACTTTACCTCATTTGTTAATATTATGTAATTATAAGTTGTTTAAATAACACGACGTATGCATACATGTCAACGGGACTGAATATTGAAGACCGAAACTCTGAAAGTGACGTTGAAGCACATACAGATGGATGGAGGGAGGACCTAGCTACCGAGTAAACCATGTGTAGTGTGTCAGCTAATTTCCATGGAGCAACAAATGTTCAAAATGATGATAAAATGTTGTAAACATGTCCATCTGTCTGTTCAGTAAGACTGTTATTATCAGTGCAGTCAAGTTTTGTGTGGTCAGTATGCGCAGATATGTCTTTCACTGACATATTCATTGTTGAGTCAACATGCCTAACAAAGGTTGCTGCTGCATGGGAGACAGAAGAACGTAATAAAACGTCGTATAAAAACTAAACTTCCGTACCACATTAAATATGAACACATCCTAAACTCATTTATATATAGCTGACTCTTACGACTTAGCTGCAGCTATGCATACCGATACAGTATGACCAAAAATAACATTGTACGGCCTATGGTAGTACGACCATACACAACATAGCACGACCAACAATGACACAGAACGATAAAATATAATACAGTTCAACCAACAAGAACATGGTACAACCAGTGTTACGATCAATAGCACATATAATAAGACCAAATACAACAAAGTACAGCCAACAATAAAATTGTATATTGTTATAACGACCGGCTATAACATTACGACTAACAATCAAATAGTACGACCAACTACCAGTATTACATTGAACGACCACCATGCCATAGAACGACCAAACATAGCATTAACTGTAAAACCTGTAGTACGACCGACTATAAATACATTGTATGTTTAAGGTAAGGTGTTCGTATCTTTCACTGAACACATGGCTGGCGTTAATAATGCGCAAAACTTGAATCAAGAAGTAATGAAATAATAGAATAAAGCACGATCACGAGTGCGGATGCGTAGTAATTTATAACAAGAACGTAGCACCAGAACAATACGTTTTAGAGACCGTGTTTTATTATAGTTAACAAACGGGTACATAAGTGATACTCATCTCTTCGATTCTAACAATGTCATTATTTCGCATTTAGCAACACACCAATACAAAGTAACCGCTGCACTATTTTCTTCCTCGGAACGCGACTCAGTTATTTCACGGACTATTTTACTGATTATTTGCCGCAGTTATGTTTTATCTGTATTTCATGCATAAATCGAATATTTCTTTATTTACACAGGTGAAACAAATAGCTGTGTTAGAATGGTACGTATAACACAATGCTATAAGAAGATACGACCAATATGAAATTATACGGCATAATATAGTTGTGACTATCTGACATTAATAGGCTTCAATATACAACACATTATTACATGTATTGACACCAGCAACGTTGTATAGTGTAAATACTGACCCACTGGACATAGAATAACATAATTATATACATTGTCTACACTTATGAATAATTACGAATATTTTTCTGAATCTATGCAAAGAACGTAATTATAACATATCAAGACTACTTAGTATGTGATAATCGAGTTCTTCTTTTACGACGCCGACGTCTTGTACTAATGTACACACGTAATTAAGAAGCGTGAAGTGCGTGTGAAATTGCCAATTTATCACATGGATTAAATCCTAACATAAACACATATGTTAAATTGTAAATGCATTATATACATTAATATCAGACATAATAATTACTAGTATACTCTTTGGTATTACGTGTATATCACAGTATATAATTACGAATATATTACTGAAAATATGCCCAGCGCATAATTACCGTGACATGGCAAGTACTTATTTTACGTCGTCGACGTCCCACATTCATGTGCAAATAAGAACGGCGGTACAACGCACGTAAAATATCGCTGATTTATTGCTCGGATTAATTCGTTAATGCATGATGAGGCACATAGAATATGTAATTGCTGTTCTGCATTTATTACAACATCTGGCCACACTGCATAGCACTCATTCACTCCTGTCTAATAGGTCCATATTTCATATCAATGACAAATACCGGCAGATTCGGCACATTAAAATTGTTAATTTCCCATTCAATAACCAGTGCATGCACGATTCCGCTTGATTCGTATACAGTTTAAGTAGTCAAGTACATTCAATTCAGAAACTTTCATCCGGGCTTTCACAGATGACACACCTTCAGAAAATATGTTAGAACTTTGGTAACTGGATTAACTAGAAAACCTTCGCCAAGCAGCCTTGTGGAAGGTAAAGTAACAACTGCACGTGAAAAGTGTAGAAGGTAGAGTAACAACTGCACGTGAAAAGTGTGGAAGGTAGAGTAACAACTGCACGTGAAAAGTGTAGAAGGTAGAGTAACAACTGCATGTGAAAAGTGTAGAAGGTAGAGTAACAACTGCACGTGAAAAGTGTAGAAGGTAGAGTAACAACTGCACGTGAAAAGTGTAGAAGGTAGAGTAACAACTGCACGTGAGAAGTATGGGCGGTAGAGTAACAGTGTGAGAAATGTGGAAGGTAGAGTAACAGTGTGAGAAGTGTGGAAGGTAGAGTAACAGTATGAGAAATGTGGAAGGTAGAGTAACAGTGTGAGAAATGCGGAAGGTAGAGTAACAACTGCACGTGAGAAATGTGGAAGGTAGAGTAACAGTGTGAGAAATGTGGAAGGTAGAGTAACAGTGTGAGAAGTGTGGAAGGTAGAGTAACAACTGCACGTGAGAAATGTGGAAGGTAGAGTAACAGTGTGAGAAATGTGGAAGGTAGAGTAACAGTGTGAGAAGTGTGGAAGGTAGAGTAACAGTGTGAGAAATGTGGAAGGTAGAGTAACAGTGTGAGAAATGTGGAAGGTAGAGTAACAGTGTGAGAAATGTGGAAGGTAGAGTAACAGTGTGAGAAATGTGGAAGGTAGAGTAACAGTATGAGAAATGTGGAAGGTAGAGTAACGACTGCACGTGAGAAATGTGGAAGGTAGAGTAACAGTATGAGAAATGTGGAAGGTAGAGTAACGACTGCACGTGAGAAATGTGGAAGGTAGAGTAACAACCTGTTTTTGGAAAGGTGTAAGATTAATTGGTTCATTCGTCCAGATAATGTGAAACATTAGTACCTATCTAGAAACAGTCAGGCTTGCCAGCGTTCGTAATAAATGATCACCACGAGTAACTTTATCATTTATCCCTCAACATTTACAAAGATGGTACATACTAGTAGTGACAAAGTAACGACACATAATGTAGCTGACTGACAATAAACTAACAGATAATTGCTGGTTTGTGATTAATGTATATATTTTGTCATCCCTGTTACCAATCAATGTCGTCTGTTTGACATAACCTACATTCTAACACTCATATCCACCACTTACAACATGTATACACTTATATCCCAATTTCCGGGTTCAATTGTAAATCTCAATCAAGAGCAAAGCTCCCAGCTGAATTACTCAATACTGCTGCTCTTGCAATAAAAATCAAACTTGTAAAAAAATTATACTTGCAATAAAAACTAGGCTTCCCAACCTTGTAATAATTCATGTATAGACTTATATCCGAATTTCCGGGTTCAGTTGTAAATCTTCATCACATAGCATAAGTTGCAAGCTGCAATTACTCAATGCTGCTGCTCTTGTAATGAAAATCAAACTTATAATAACAACTAATCTTGCAATAAACCTGAACTAGAAATAAAAACCAATATTGCAATAAACCCAAACTTGTAATCGTTTTTGTACAACTGCTTTCAATGTAACAGTAGCTCAATGGTTACCGCGCTTAATTGTGGCCTAATCCGGCGACCCGGGTTCAAATCCGAGTGAAGATACTTTCAGTAGAAAGCTGACTGGCAAATAAAGGCTATCATTGACTTGGCTTTTGTTGTTAACAAAACAAGGGGATTGGTTCTTTTTCTATCCTGGTGAATGTACAGCCAACATCGATCTGAGGTACCAAGGAATATCGAACATGTTTAGCCACTGTTTCACAGGAACCAATTTAGACCTCGGTGGAGTGGAGCATGTGGATTATTCTTGCTTAGAGAAATTAATCAGTGGTCCAAATGGGGTTGAACCCGGAACCTCCCGATCCCGAAGCGTGGGTCCTACCTCTAAGACATCCCTGACTATATTTGCACTTCATTGACACATGTCTAATAGTACATTACTAATTAGAATATTTATAAAAGAGCTACTCCTTCAAGATAATGAAAGGTCTAGTCCATAATTTGATTAATGTAGCACAGTTATTTAAATTAAAACAACGTTTTGACAAGGTTTGACATAAATGGCGAAACGATCATTAAATCGTAATGTAGCTAGCGTAGTAGGTGATATCTACCAGATCGTGAACGGTTTCAAATGTTTACTGTCGGTACTGAAATCCGAAGATTACAGCGCAGTGACAGAGTCTTGGTCCAACTGAGCAATATTTTTGGCATCGTCGATGTATTCCCGATTTAATAAATGGGCATAGAAAGAAATCGGGAAAGGAGTCCTCGTGGTAATTGGGAAGCATCGGGATAGTCTTTAGAAAGTTTGTGGTTTCTCCGTTTTCAATAACTCCCGAAGCTTATTTATCTAAATCGGGAGTACATCGTCGAGGCAAAACAAATGTTCAGTCGGACCAAGGCATTAGACGATAAACAACCATTGGAAAGATCTGTCTACAATTTCGGGTTTCAATTTTTATGACGTCACTACTGTACTGACATCATAACTATTATGGCAAGCGTAACGTGTCAAGTAATGAAGGTTAACCTATAAATACACTATAACTATGCAATATACATGTATGTTCTATACACAGGGTACAGAGTCAGGTAAAGCCAGTACTTCATTTTATCAAAGTAAAGATATGAGTAAATCGGACAGGGAAGGCAGTACTCAAATTAAACATTGCAGCAGTCGAGTACAAAAATCAGTAACAACACAACACAACTGCACGGAGCAATGCCCACACGCAACCGAAAGAAATTAAAACCCATAGTCGTTGCCGCAAAAATGCAGGACGACCAAATTTCACAAACAAATAACAACAGCACAAACGGTGATCTAAAGTGACGGAATCGCGTTTCAAAGTCTCAATATTTACTTCGAAACCAACGAACATGTATAATTATAAACTTTGGCAAATTGTTGGTTGATATTACACGCTGTTTAATTAAGATGCAATGGTGCTTGTTAAAAGAATGCTTGATCATGATAATTTCTGCCGTCGAAAAACTTGAAGTTAATTTGAAATTTAATGGTGTATCGTGTGACGCCAACGTTATTTTATTACATTACATGTATACCTTTGCCATGATGTCACTTTGCGGTCTACCTTAACAACGTTTTGGTGCAAGCACATCATCTGATAAGCAGTAAAATTAGAGATACTGAGTAAAATTATCGGTTAGTGTATAAATCAGTTTCCAAAACAACAACAACAAACAATTTATTCATTTTGTACTGTATGTAACGTAAACAATGTCCGGGTTTAAGACAAAACGATACTGGATTTTATTTGTTATAAATATACGTTTCATGCATAAAATTTTATTGAGCATTGTATTATTATTTTTTACCACGTTTTTTTTTAAATCGGTTAAATGTCCATATACATTACACTGTGCAAATGTTCCAACCAGCCCCTTACGTTTCATTATGATATTACATATTCCATGAATTGTAACCGAAACTAATAACGAAATTATCTCATTTAAAGATTATGAACAAGTACCGTAAAACATGTTGTATTTTGTGCTTCAGACTAAAACTTATAAAATACAATATTTTCAATAATACAGTTTAAAAACAGTTGTTTAGTTGTGTTTGGTGTTTTAATATTAATATAAAAGTTAATTATATTGTAGTGACAAGAAACACGTTTGCAAAATGAGTTAAATCGATTTATGTTTACTCCCCGCCTGTGTGACTAAAGTAACGTTTGGTTCTTGCATATCTTTATATATGTGAAGGTAATTGTTACTAAAAACAAAATGAATTATACGGTGTTCGGAAATGAAAAATAGAAACAAAATATTTTAGTGAATAAGTAGTGTATGCAATTTATGATACTTCTCGTTATTATAAACTACAATTGTCAAATTTTGTGAAAAGACAACGAAACAACGAATAACTGTTAGCGGCGTAGAATATACATGTTCATTAACATCAACATGTTTTAGCTATTTTCATTTGATGTAGAAGACGCGACAACACCAAACTGCATGAATTATAATAATTTTAAGTGTTAATAAAATGTACAATATTTGTGAAAAAAAAACGATTGTTGTTTCAAATGTCCGATCGCATGCATTTCTTGCTTGAAAAAAAAAGATGCATTAGCATTAAAAAATTTCGAACCGAATGTTGTTTATGGATTGTATCGTACAAAACCTGCATTCACAATATTTCATACCCCACAAATTGATCTATAATTATAACAACATGCTTCCATTAACCATATTCCTGGTTAAATGTATACTGTACATATTTGACGCGAATTCTGAATGGTTTTGATCTTATTCCTGTTTTACTATATTTTTTGTTTATAATTATGTATTTTGATTTAAATTAAAATACATGGTATAATATTATTGTACACTTATGTGGAATAATATATGTTTAAACGAATATTTCATAAAAGACGTTGTATGTAAAGTTATGGAATACATGCAGGTCGTACTTTTTAAATATTCCCAAATACTGAAATACATTAACTGAATTTCTACTCATGAAGTAATTAAAAAAAGAAAATATATTGGTTTATTTAAAAATAAATAAATGGTACATACAACAATTATTTCATTATATAATAATAAATATTCTGAAATAAATGTAGTATATCTATACAAGAAGTAAATAAAAAACAAAATAAGTGGTTTTTTTAGTAAATAAGTGATACATACAGCAATAATGTATTTCATTTTTCTCTGTTTATAATTATTCCCAGCACAAATAAAGAACACGGACACGACCCGTACAATCACCAAACAAAATATAAACCAGTATGATAGACACACGTCGTATCCATGGTTTTACGTTGATGACGTCACATAAAAACCTGACAGATTGTCACAACGGCTGGACAAAAAGGCTTATCTTGTGTAAAACTATGTAACAAAATGAATAAAAAAGAGTAATAACTGTCACTGGCCCTTATGATTAGAAGTAATTACTGCGGATCGGAGACGAAAAGGGGCTGTCTGTAGATCCGGGGCTGTTTGATTAATGTTACTTTGCAGCAATGGTGGCAGTGATGAATCTAATCTTTCTAATAATAAGAATGGTCCAGTTTTAAAATAAATGATTTATGTTAACAAGGTCATACAAGGATGAGTTATGTGTTGAATTAAGAATCTTAAAATACAAAAATAGGTTAATTAGTAGTATGCTTAAATTACGAATGCCAGGGACGTACTTTTAAAGTTATTAGAATTTTAGCGACAATAGATGCACCTGTTTCAGGAATCTACATACTTTAGAAGAAATTCAAATTTAACTGATTGTGACTTTGATCAAATTGCAGTATCTGTAGCTCACTTCATTTATATAAAATTGTATATAATTTAAAAAAAATAGAATCTATGTTATATTCTCTCTGGACTAGCATATAATGCGTTATAGGATACATATCTTGGAACACTATGCAGCTATGGGTCAGCACTGACCGAGATTTTTCATGGATTTAGTAAACTGGTATTATTTATATATTTCGTACTCCCTCACTCACTTATTTACGAAGGTAAATAAGTGAGTGAGAACGATTTGGAAATAAAAATTCATACACGTTTATTAAAGCGACGAAACCGTTTGTCTATGTGTGTCAGGGATGAGCTGCAGCTATTGTCGCATGTTCTGGTGACAGCGAATATAACCTCATTGCAATCTGTGACTGCCCGTCGGTCCATGGTGGTTGCACCATGGACGTCACCGGCCAAGATTTTAACAGCTTGAACTGGGACATTTCATTTCCTCGTTAGGTTATGTGTAGACGTTGTACAGTGTATCTGTGTTAATGGTTTCTGTGCTCGGCAGGTTGAGTTAAGTGCTACTTTCCCTGTCCAATTAAAAGTATCCTTATGAAATAAAAGTGAATAATAAATTTAATTTTGAATCATTTTACACTTTGTCCAGTAACTTTCATGTGAATCAAATATATATGAAAATCTTGAATTTACTAAAGTAATTGTATTTGCTCATGTTGTAACTAACCAGACATGTTATTTTTTACTTGCCTGTGATGTTCCATTTTAAACCATTTTAACCATGACCTTGTTAATACTGTAAAGCACGTTTTAACGTGAATAGCAACGAAGAAGATATACAAGAAAATATGTATATCAGTTCCCGGAAATGAATTTATTAATTTATTTATATAATTTTATGTTAACCAAGCATTATTAGTAAACCAAATCTCCAAAACCACAAAAAATAAACACGCTACAGGACAATATACATTTTGTATCAGATACAAATCATTTACATTTTGTAAAGCTTGACGAATTTAACCCGACCCTGCCATTTTAATTTGCATAATTTAACAGTCGATTACATGAAGAACACCGTTGTATGTTTTAATAATTAGGAAGACGCCCGAGATGTAATACAAACACAAATTTGAAAAACCGATATTGCACGATTTGCTTGCGGAAATTGATATATTCAAGGCTAGAACCTTGTAATATGTTCTGGCATAATTATTATACCATATTTATATAGCCTTTTTTCGTGAATTCACACGTTCAATCACCAGTGTTCAGTGTAAAGTGCCCCCAGAAATTATTGAGAATCAAACTTTGCATAATTAATTGCACATATCTGAAAAGGAAAATATGTTTAATGAGTGCATTATTTAATAGACCTAACCTTAGGCTATTTGTAAAACATAGAATTAGTGAGTTACGGTTGAATTTTTTGTGTGTGAAAGGTCATACAGGTCCACGGTTGGGTCGTCGAAAAAATGCCTAAAAATAAAGAAATGGGGTAGGGTTTTAAAAGGCATTGTTATTTGCGCAAACTGAGGTCAGGATCAGGTAAACTTCGCCAAGTTTTACATAGTAACTGTTGTAGATTGTATGTCACCATGACGGACACAATCAGGCGGAAGCACGTGTGTGTGATGTATACCATACTGACATAGAACTAACAGAGCATGGATTTAATGTTACAAACCACATATTAAAATTTAAAAATTCAAATCCGATGAAATATGTTTCATTTTGTGAATTTAATTATGATTTTTAAGATTAGAATCTTTGTGACAAGGCTTGGTACGCATGACCCTCTGTCAACATATTTACCATAGTTGATACTAACAACTGTTAACCACTGTGGCAGTAGTGATTTTGGAAAATCAAAGGGTAATTTGAAGCCATATAAGCGCATTAAATACATTGACTATTATTGAATTATACCGCTGGCTTAGAATGAGAAGGTCCTATACACAAAGTCGATATTTTGAGAAAACTGTTTGAAAACTACCCTTTACTTATAGATGAAAAAACACGTTTTGGACTTCAGTTTGGTCAACATGACAAGTTCCGATTTTCATGAAAAAGGGTTGATAAGAAGCGCCTTGTAATGCAGATTTCAAGTTCTGACTTTGAAGTCCTGGCGTTTCTTCCCCGTCCAAAGCACATTGTACTAATTTTGTACATTGATACACGATTTGAACATGTCCATTCACCATAGCTTGAAACATACTGAACGGCTGTCAAAAGAACACCCATCGTACATGTAATTTAACGACTCGGCGTTTTATTAGTCTGTTTTACTTGAAGTGACATGGAACATGATGGGTGAATGCTTAAATGGGACAGTTGTCTAATATTGACAAGATGAAGAATCGCCGCAATGATTCCTGAAATGCAAACTCAACCCTTTTCAATAACGCTAGTACTAGTATACGGCGGCCGATTCATCCAACTACTTTTCAGAAAATTTTGCGAACGTCACTTAATTACCCTACCATAAGTGAGCAGTGTGCACAATTTCTCTATGCATGGAAGAAAATCCACATTTACAGCTAAAAGCGTTGTGATTTGTCATCCACTTAGTATATGGTATTTGACATATGCTTAAACTTACCCTTTTACTTTTTTACTAGCCTTTAGAAGTATTATCTGCCACTAGTATAAGCTGTCCCATAATACAACGATACAAACATTGTGGTCCTAGACATTCGCCACAACCAGGACCTAGACACACTAGCAGTAGTAGTCACAGGCATACAGTATTACCCAGCAGGGGCTTTCCTAGATCTATTAACGGCAGCTATCCTAGAACTATGGCATGACAAGTGTTAACCGCGGCAGTCCTACATCTACTACGGCACGACAAGTGTTAAGGTCCTAGACCTACAGCGCAACTACTATGAGTTTTTCAAAAAGCATTTATCACTATTAGCGCTTTGATTTGTCATCAATACAGCAAAGAGGTGTTCGTTCTATGCATTAACTTACCTTCTCACCTTTACATAATGCAGATTATGTCAGCTTTATTACAGTTTAATGTATCAAGTATAATATAGTGATATACACCAGATGTTTCTGTGTGATGATAAAATCAGTGCATACGAAATAAATCTGACAGCTTTCTATGTCGCATTCCATTGAACTCTTCAGTCATCAATTACGTTTTAAGTCAATGCCTTGTACTAGAACGTTTTATTCTAGTTAAGTCTGGGTTTTATCACACTTTCGGTCATTTTTGTGCCCCTACACTTAATTATTTATAATTACTGTTAAGTTAATGTCTTATACTTGAACTCTCTGTTCATTTTTCTGTCAAATCGGTGAGCATGTACTAGCCACAATTCACAAGGATTAAGTTTAATTAAACTGCTACAAGAACATTTTGCAATTGCATATCCGCATTATTAACAATTCGATTTACATGTACTGAGTTTCCTTACAAATCAAATCCCGTCGCCTTCCGATTATCGGGCAGCTAACTTTGGTCTAATCGGGCGGCAAACGGACAGACATAGTAGCGGTTAGCGGCCGCAATAATTAAGTCTCTTTGGAAAGGTATTTATGCTCATCGGCCGACGTACACATGAAGCCTGTAAAGTCAACACCAGTATGCCTTGGTCCCACTGAGACTTTTTTGCATCGGCCTTTTACTCCCGATTAAATAAATGGGCATCGGAAGACATCGGAGAAAAGGTCCTCGTGGTCTAGGGATAGCCCCGGGGTAGTCATTAGACTACTATACCCCTATTTTAAATGACTCACTCCCGAAGCTTTTTTACACAAATCGGGAGTACAGCGCCGACGCAAAAAAATGCTAATTTGGACCAAGGCACTACGGGTTCACATTTGACTGGGTACGGACATCATCCGACGTGCATCGCGTGTATCATACGGTTATATCGCATATCGACCAAATTTTTATTAAAGTTTTTTTAATGCAACAATGAATGGAAAACATGTGGCGGTAATATAAATGATCTGAGATGCATGATTATATTTAATATTTTTACTCCGGGCTACAGAGTGATATACATTTAAAGGGACGAATAGTTAATGATTTGTATGTGTCGCTGGCGTAGAATAAGAAGGTCGTAACTACAAAATCAATATTTCGAAAAAAACAAGAAAAACTGTCTGACAATTGGTAAAACAAGCTTTTTCAACTTCACTTCCGTCAACATCACAAGTTCCGTTTTTCATGAAAATAGGCTTATAAGAAAGGTCTTATGATGCAGATGTCAATTATGCATAGTCTTATAAGGTCGTAAGTGGCACTTTCGCACTTACGACCTTCTCATTCTAAACCAGCGATATGTATTTAAATGTATAGATGATACAAAAAATGAGTATTAAAAACAATGTTCCCATGATTAGCCATGATGTAATTTGGAAAATGATCTGAGATGCATATATTTATGTTGAAAAGTTCCGGGCTACGAATAGTTTATGGTTATAGTATGTGTAACGGTGCATATGAGTATTTGTTACGGTATATATATCGATGGCTTAGAATGAGAAGGTCGTAACTACAAAATCGATATTTTGAGAAAACGAGGAAATACTGTCTGATAATTACTCTTTACACATGGTAAAACAAGAGGTTTAAACTTTGTTTTGGTCAACATGACAAGTTCCGATTTTTATGAAATTGGGCTCATAAGAAGCGCCTTTTGGTATTTATTTTAAATATGCATGAATCTTAAAAGGTCGTAAGTAGTAGTTACGACCTTCTCATTCTAAGCCAGCGATATATACACTGTATATGTAAAGGTGGTGTCAGGAAGAAGTTGTCAGCATGTATCATGGTATGCGCATGTTGTTGACAGGTTTATTGTTGGGACGATAATGTAACTCTCATATGTTGTAATAACACCACTACAGGGTACTGTTTTATCAACGGAGTTACGGAAATCGTAAACTTACGTTCAAATTTAAATTATTTATATTACTTTAACTATTGCAAATTGGGGACGAATATTGTTTGTAGACGTTCATTAACTGAATCTTGATTAGTGTTATAGCTCCATTTATCACGCTTTATAGTTGTAAAAGTATGATAAAGAATTAACATTTGATCGTAAGTTTAAGATTTGCGTAAATGCGTTGATAAAACAGTACCCAGGTGAATAAATTGCTGGATCACGGTGGCCACTTTGATAACGTAAAACAGTCACTACAAGAGCAATATAATTGTCAATAAGCTTGTCAATGTTTGATACGGCCCGGGGCCAATTTCATAGACATAACTTAGCTCATATAAGTTCTCAGATAACTATATATATGTTGCCTCAATTTCTTTAAGTGTTCCTGTTGTGAATAAAACAAATACGAAATTTCTGTTTTGCATTAATTAAAGTAACTGGAGGTTTTAGTTTTGCAATAATGTTACTCGAATGTTTCAGTTTTGCATTAAGGAAAAAAGCTTCTATTTTGCATTAAAATAACAAATAATTTCTGTTATGTATTAAAATTACAAATACTTTCTTTTTTGCATTAACATAACACTAAATTTCGGTTAAAATAAAGCGAAGCTTCTGTTTTGCATGAAAATAACACGAAGTCTCAGTTTTTTGTTAAAATAACACGAAGCTTCTGTTTTGAATTAAAGTAACACGTAGCTTCTGTTTTGCATGAATATAACACGAACTTTCTGTTTTGCATTTATATAACACGAAGTTTCTGTTTTGCGTTTAAGTAACGAAAGGTTATTTTTTGCACTAAAGTAACACGGGGTTTCTGTTGTAAGATAAAGTAACACGAATTTTCCGTTTTGCAATAAAGTAACACGAATTTTCTGTTTTGCAATAAAGTAACACGAATTTTCTGTTTTGCAATAAAGTAACACGAATTTTCTGTTTTGCAATAAAGTAACACGAATTTTCTGTTTTGCAATAAAGTAAGACGAATTTTCTGTTTTTCAATAAAGTAACACGAATTTTCCCTTTTGCATTAAAACAACACGTCTTTCTGTTTTGCAATAAAGTAACACGAATTTTCTGTTTTGCAATAAAGTAACACGAATTTTCTGTTTTGCTATAAAGTAACACGAATTTTCCGTTTTGCAATAAAGTAACACGAATTTTCTGTTTTGCAATAAAGTAACACGAATTTTCTGTTTTGCAATAAAGTAACACGAATTTTCTGTTTTGCAATAAAGTAACACGAATTTTCTGTTTTGCAATAAAGTAAGACGAATTTTCTGTTTTGCAATAAAGTAACACGAATTTTCCCTTTTGCATTAAAACAACACGTCTTTCTGTTTTGCACTAAAGTAACACGAATTTTCTGTTTTGCAATAAAGTAACACGAATTTTCTGTTTTGCACTAAAGTAACACGGGGTTTCTGTTGTAAGATAAAGTAACACGAATTTTCCGTTTTGCAATAAAGTAACACGAATTTTCTGTTTTGCAATAAAGTAACACGAATTTTCTGTTTTGCAATAAAGTAACACGAATTTTCTGTTTTGCAATAAAGTAACACGAATTTTCTGTTTTGCAATAAAGTAACACGAATTTTCCCTTTTGCATTAAAACAACACGTCTTTCTGTTTTGCATTAAAGTAAGACGAAGTTTCAGTCTTGCAGTAAACTCATGTGCGTTTTCTGTTTTGCATTAAAGTAACATTCGGACCGAGGTCTGAGAGGTGGCCGTACCTAATCGTAGTATTGGAGAGTGTGAAGCGCGTATGTTTAAATTGAAACTAAACAGATATGAAATAAAAATAGGCTTATTATATCAAAACGAGTCTTACTAAATAATGCATATTGACAAAATATTTAATAAACAAAATTAACGAGTGCATGGGCGGAACAAAGCGCCGATGATACAAGTAACTTTGACACACGCCCATACTTAATTTACAAGTACGAGACTGTATATACAGTGTCCACCAAAAATATGAATACAGAGAGTTTCCCCCCATTTACTTGCCTGTATAACACTACTTGCAGAACAGAGAAGCAACAATGTTTTTGAAGACCAGAAATATATTTTTTATTTAGTGTAAAGACAATACATTGATTGGTACACTAGATGGAAAATATTAAGTTTCTTTGCCAGCTTTGAACGACAACATGATCATATAATATGGCAAATTCAGCCTCTTGAACCCCATAGTTTATTTTTAAATCAGAAAATGTTCACCTTTCTATCTGTCACATTTTTTACTCCTTCATTAACAGTTTTTTTCAGAAATTGCAAACATTGTTACCGTCTGACCAAAGTATATGGAATAATTAAACCAATTATAATTCTGCATTTGTCAAAAAGTGTATCCATATTTTTGGTGGGCACTGTATATATCAAACAAAGAACATGTAAATAAACATATCAATATTGTCGTGCAATACAACAACACTCTATTATTGTTATTTTGACATACTAACATGTATATATGTTTTGTTTGACATGTCTACCAACACATTGCCCGACATCGACATATTATATATGTTATTATTAGTATGTTGCTAGTTTTATTACGTGCATGTCAAACTTACTGAATAAAAATATTCCGCAAACAAGATTCGGCGATTCATTGCACCGCGTACGCCGTTGTCAAGCACGTTCATTTGCGTAAATTCAGAACATTTCGCTAGTCAATATTTTGCAAAATTGTTATTCGTAAGTATTTAAAACGATTTTTTAAAATTTACAAAGAACCCTTTTCTATTGTTTTGCCGCAATTGTATAAGTTCGTGAATATAATTTTTTGTGAATTTGCCAACACCGCGAATAAAGCGAAAAATCAACCCCACGCGAAATATTTTGAATTTACAGTAATACAAATATATACTCTATACAGCACTTGCTGTTTGAGTGTAAAATGTCATGTTACATTCGTCCGTAGTTTGCTAAATTGTGGTTTTGCAGGTGTATAAGTTCTTGACTGTGTGTATTGTGCGGACGTAATATTTAAAACCCGCTCGTTTCCGTCTTTATACCGCTATCATATAATTAATAAAATGACAAAATGACTAATTAATATGAAATGTAAGATTTAATGAAGAAGTTCATCATCGCCCCCTCAAGAACAGTAATATAATTATAGTATATGTTAATATTTATTCATTTTCAATTATTAGTATTCATTATACTCTTACCGCAAACTGTGATAAAAACTGACTTCAAATAATTATCATTATAATGAAGTCATTTGTAATTTAAAGAAAATTTTATTTCGAAGCGTGTCAACCTTATTGTTAATCATGAATGGTGATTTTGTTGACATTTTGATGTTAGCCAGCTGTGTGAGTTACTGTACCCTATTTGTTATCAAAACGTATCCCTTACACGTGTAACTATTTTACGATCAGTATTTTTTGTGAAGAATTGGGATCAACAAGAACAAGAAATGTAACTACAACATCCAGGGTGTTAAAAATTTTGTTCTCAAAATTTCAATTCATTCGATTTGTATTCTGAGCTATTTATGCAGTCTACGATGTTGATAACTTATCTAATATTCACAATTTTCGTTTTTTGTTATTTGTGCGTAATATTCAGTTAATGATCAAGTCGCCGTTGTTTTTATTATACCACAATTCTTACTTTTCAGGGGTATCCGCCCCAAACGCCACTAGTAAATGGTATCAAGGCGGATCTTTCGTGGTTTTTTTCTCAATATATGATGGCATCGCAAGTCCTTCCTCAAATACGTATTTATAATCAAATAAACCATGAAATTCGACAGAAATAGGAAATATTAAAGAAAACTCGTCAAGGTATATGCAACCAAAACCGCACTTGGCGTGAGTGTTCTGCTTAATTATAGGTCCTTGGAGGGATCACGACCATGGGTCGCCAACTAGAAACCAGGCCGGGTACCCTGGTCAGTTTGTTCTTATTTCAAACGCCTTACTTGGCAATAAAAAAACTCGATTTACTTACCGAATCGATGAAAAACGTCCATTAAACTAGTCAGTGTATCCACTTCCGTCTCCATTCGTTACCCCCATTGAATGTAGCTAGAACATTTTTGGTGAGTTATGATGTATGTAATGTTCATTTTGATGAGCTTTGTGATTCTGTAGCTGATATAGATCTACCGTACATTATAAAACCAGGCCCGGTGATAATAAACATTTCTCATTCTAATACTCAAACTCCATACTCCATGCTCAAACTTGAAAAACAGCTTTTTGTAGAATTTTGAATCAAAACCAACACCAACTTGTAGCAAATAATCTAATTAAGAAAATGAACCCCCATTTCAAACGTTTCCATCCAGTAAGTTACAGCAGTTTTGTAACCAAGAAATGCTCCAATTGGAGTACGGAGTACGAGTTGGAGCACGGAGTATGTACTCCAATGTTTATAATCACCGTGCCAGAAAACGGTAAAGAGCACTAAAATCATAAAAACGCACTGCATGACTATCAGACAAAAGGCGTTTCTAAGAAATGCTGGGTAGGATTCATAGTTAACCCCTTTTTGTGTCAGTTGTTACTGCATTTTTGTTTGTTTTTAATATTTATTTTCAAATAAATAGGTTAAATATGTTAAGTTGCATTTGCTCGATTTTAACCTGTTGTGAAACATGTGTACGCTGCTATGTACGAGTACATGCCCTTTAGTGGGTCAAGTTGAACATAATTGCCAAAGTTTAATGGCAAAACTGTAACGAGCGTTTCCTGTATATCTCTGAACATTTTATTACATTTTTACTATTTTTCTAAGCCCCTCTCTTTTGTATCTCATTATATCTAATTAAAAAACGACATAAACTTAAAAATTAAAGACATAATGATTATATCTTATATTCATAGACCGCAGTAATCAACGCCTAATTGTTTAAATGTGTCAAAATTATGTATTTTGGTATTATAATTAAGTATGCGCAGCACGTTTATGAATTTCTCATTTCAACAAAAGTTTTAATATTTGTAAGATAATATGATGCAAACAGGTTTATTGTTCATATATAAACATGTAACCATGACAACATAATTTCAAAATATAGTATTTTTCATCTCTGTTATTTGTAGAAGCTTTATAAGTATTGCCAATGATTATGTTCTATGTAAAATAAAAAAAAAAGCTTAAAGGTATACTACGGTACAAAAACACTATTCCAACACCAATAAAACAAGATGGCAACACGTGGCTAGCAAACGTTTTGTGTTTTACATGATATTTTTGGAGAAAACAAAACAAAGTGACCGGGCAATGGGCTGACCCAGGATCCCCCCACTCTAAACGTACATGTTACTAGCAACTAGAACAGTTGGTTTGAAAAAAAAATACTTCATATTTTACTTCATTGTTTTTGAACGACCTATACTGCTCGGAATTTCATTTCAACAACAAAGAGAATAGTCCCAACCTTTCCAAATTCAACCATCGCTATTTTTATCCTTAGAAGCTCAGTGGTATCACAGGTCTAAGAAATTATTTTTAAAAAAAAAACGAGTTTAACTGTTTCACTCATTCATTAGATAAAAGATAGAAGAAGTTAAAATATCAGGTATTGTCGATTCAAATATGTCTGTCATAACCGCCAAAATGTTCCATCTCTTAATAGCTAAATGCAGTAAGTATAACCGCTATGCTATAGGACCATTACAGTTGTAATCATATAAGTGTATTTATGATGGTAAAATTTAATCCTGAGAAACCTGTAATAATCGACCGGGTTGAATGTTTGTTTACGCGGTTGTGACAGAGATCTTTGACTCAACTATACTTTCGACGATGTGCCGTTCCGGATGGAAGCCATTGTCACGTTATTTGGATATTGACAATGGAATCCAACCCGAAACGTTGCAAACCTGTAAAATATATAAGTTGCTTTGAATGGATGAACACTTGGGGAAGTAAAACCTGTCGTTTGTGATACAATTTCTTAGGCCTATGGTGGTATCGACCGTTCAGCTTGGAATAAAAAGAATCATGCTACCACCATCCTCCTTTAAAAGTTGTTGAACAACTTCCAAAACTTTTGTCTAAATCTACATCTTTCGTTGAATATCTCTGACCATTATGGGACTCAAGCGCTTCTCCAGCACCCCCACTAAATCCACTCACGTGTAAGGTGTATGTATAGTTATTAATCTCGGCATCTACCCGTTATTAGGAAATATTTATATCACATGACTTTTCTTGTATCCAGGTTAGTATACCCAGTACGTATAAAGTTATACGTACCACGTCTAGTATAAGGTATTGAGTTTTCCCAATAAATCAATGCGTATTTTGCGTTTTTAGTGTCATATGATATAAAGAATATATCACTCGTTGTCAACTGATATATTTATATTAAACTCGTTCAGGAAATATTATTAAGCTCGCCAAAGGCTTGCTTAATAAAATTTCCAAAACTCGATTAATATGAATTTATATCAATTGGCAACTCCTGATAGATCCTCTATATATATGTTGCATATTTCCGAATTCCGTCAAAATCCTTATCACTATCAATACGAAGCGTTTCCAAGACAGAAATTACCAAATCCCATTTTGTAAGCTTCCCAATATCTGTAAAAATTTAGCCTCTCCGTTAAGGAGACCCCATACCTGCAGTCAGTGTTCACTGTTCACTATGCCACCTAATTTCAATGTTCACTACTAAAGACATTATTGTTTTTTGTTTTTCAAAAGCAGGGTCAAAACATCCACTGCTAACAAGAACCCGTCTCCAAAGGTATAACCGAAGCTACCTTTAAAGAAACCCATATACTTCAAAGAAATAAAATACTTTCTTTTAGAAGTAAAACCTTAATAACCCTGAAACTTATTTACACATCGAGTTAAAATGAGAGGGTCGTAAAAACAAAATCGGTAGTTTGAGATAAACAAGAAAAAAAACTGTCCGAAAAGTACTCTTTACCCATAGTAAAACAAGCTATTTTAAACTCAGTGGTCAACATGACAAGTTCCGATTTTCATGAAGATAGGCTCATTAGATGCCTCAGTCTTATAAGGTCGTAAGTAGTACTTTCTCATTCTAAGCCCGCGAGGTGTTAAACAAAGGAACACATGTAAATACTCATAGACAAACTGTATTTAAACGAAGATTGTTAAAAAAAAATTGGTAGAGAAAATGAGTACTACGAGCAAGCATACAAAATAAACCCCCACCCTCATTTGTCGTACAACCTAGTTATTTGATAACCTTGAAGGGAAGTAACTTTTTACCGACTTAATATATTTCTTGTAGATTTCCTTTCCTTGATGGTGATGATAATCACTTTATGTTAATAACGATTCTTTATTTACTGTCGATTTAATAAGTAATACTAATGAGGGTACTGCCCTATTCGAAAGAATAGCGAGGATTACAGATTAATCAGTTACACCAAGTTAAACCTAGATCAACATGGAAAAGTCAATGTTTATTACCGGTTTCATTTACCTTTGAACGGACTGTAATGTGGATGACAAAGGTCTGTTTCTTTTAACTTGTTTTATTACATAACAAAGTGACGATGGTGATACACAACATGATATAATAATAATAATAATAATAATAGTAATAACGACTTTATTTTAAGAGGCGACACAGTTGGACAAGCCCTGTGAGCCTCTATATAGAAAGCACCGGGTCCACGATTACTTATTCATGCTGTGTTCTTTTCTGTGACTGGCATACATTATTGTTGTTTGTTTTTATTCGATTGTCGTAAGAATTGTTTAAGTAGTTTCATAACAACAATCGCAGAGGTAATTAATATAAATATTTAATAAAAAACAAAATACAAATGTACCGTCATTATATCATTATCTATTGGCAAGTATTATGTGTTATTATATTTTATTCATATGTAACTGTATCCGGTTGTTTTACTAAGACTGTTAGATAAACAGATTGGTTTAGTTTATACATTACAAGGGTCAATTGCAGTGTATGCGACAATCTCGGGTGTCACCAATACAGACAGTTCCAGCAGCATACTTGTAAGGTAAAATTATTGATATTCCCGGTAGATTAAGTTTCGGCAGTTCAAGATGAAATTGATCGCGAAACAAATCCTCTTGAATAATTTATCATAATATACATAACAATTATATACATGTATAATATATTCTTTATTCAAGTCTCATTTATGTACATGTACATGTATAAAATGTAAAATATACGATAACTGCAATAATATCACGGTATTTTAACAAATATAGTTTATTCTACATTTGTAATATATTTTGGGTCGATTGGTAAACAAGTTTCCTAACTTATATATAGTAATCACTATCGACACCTCATTGCTGACGTTATCCATCAAGGGTATGAGAGAAGAGAAGCCAGATTCCCTTTTATGCTGAACGTCAAGCAAGGGAATGTCAATCGATATTTTTGATCAGCGAAATTAAGAATCCGCGAAATTAAATACCCACTAATAATTTAAAGCACTTAAATGATAGCTAGAAGGAAAGAGGAAACTTGGACTGCCGAAAACAACACGGAGACGGACAAACGAGCTGGAAAGAAAAGAGCTACAATGGAACAGTTGGACAACAGCCAGGACCTGACTAGCAAAAGACGGAGCACCGTAGCGAGGGTCAGGTGAGAATAGGTGAGGTAACTGATTTACCTAAAAATACATCTAGATCTAGTAATACGATATTTTCTCAATATTCAATTCCGCGAATTCAAGAAACCACATTTTTTGCATTTTAACAAAATAATTCCGTGGAATTTAAAACCCGCCAAAAATTAATGTATTCCACACGACGATGATCAGGTATGAATATTTGATAGGAATATAATATATTGTCAGCTTAACGAGTGAACTATTGTGTTTGATGTTAAAATATGCATGCCGTAATTATTGAAGTTGGTGCCGACAGCGAATATTATCACCCGATAACTTGATACCGTATGTATACACGTTATTGCACCTTCTGTATTCATGGTTCACCTTACTTCTATGTCCAATCAAAAGCCAGGGATTTGAACTTTTTGGACCACGTATTCATTTATTTTTGCAATTAATGGGTATAATAACAATTTAAAAAATTTGTTGCCCGCCAACACTCATATATTTACTGTAATTCGTTCTACTCAATTTTATCTAATTTCACTCTCATTGCTCCATAAATGGGCATGCTATTGTTAACATTCAAACGCATTGGAACATTTACTAATATTTTGCCCGGAGTCGATTCCCGAAATAAGGAAATGATGACATACCAAAAGACTCCGGGTCCCGAAAAATCAACTTGGACACGTTTTTAGATCCCGGTGTATATTGCGGAATTTAGAATATTTAAGGTGGGGGGTAATTCCAAGCCATTAGATACACCAAGCATCTCCTACTGTTGGGATTTAGAAAAAATGTGGAGCTTTAGGATGAGGAATTAGACCATATAAGTAAATAAAAAGTATCGATTACCTCGGGTCATCCCCCGTCTGCGGGGCCCGTGGTTGACGTTCGAGTCTTCTATGCGTGTGGTAAAGCTTACGGTGACGTTTATTACAATAACTACGTTATCACTACAGTCGTCTGTGAAGGAGTGTGTAATATTTCCATGGTAATCATTGTTTATTGTACGACACGGAATTAGTAGTGTGAACATCAAGTGGATTATAGTTCCAGACAAAATATTGAATGGTGAGTTTATTTTTTAAGAATAGACAGTAGGGTTCTCAATAACAGCGGGCGCTTAAAATGTATGTTGGACCGACTGACAATACAATTTTATGAAAAGTCGCACTAAGGACCTTACCAGGCCTGTTGGCCAAGCATTTTGGCATCATGTGTTTAAATATATTGAGAACCCTGATTTTAGACTCTAAACTAACGAAACCTTTATGATGTTGGTCTGGGTTCATGTCATTGTATGATAATTTAAAGTTCACATTGTACATTTTGCTATTTTTAATATTTAAAACAATGCCGAGTCTTTACTTGCTAAATTCTACTAATAGGGGATTAAATAGCCAGCGAAGCTGGCTATTGTAAACACCCATACCAATAATGTCCACGTGCGTATCTTCGTCGAGTCTCTGCAGGACCTGGTACTAATGCTTTCAGAAAAAGTTATTTCCGGTCAAAATTTTCAGGCAGTTTTCCGAGGTGAATGGTCCTTTGAAAATAAAAAAATAGTTATCTGTAAACGGTTTCCCCCTATCATTTTCTTTCGAATTATAACCATCTTAAAAATATTCAATAAATAAAACAAACTATTTAGAAAAACAAAGGGAAGTAAGAAATGCGCTACTGTACTGGATACACGGCGCCAATACAAGACGTGATGTCATGACGTCACAAATAACAGGAAATGACGTCATACCAAAAGTACGCCAAATAGACGCATGACGTTACGTTGCAATGTATAACAAAATCAGTATAATGTAGGGTTAACGCATGCTTTTTCGTGCTATTACATCTGCAGAGTCCCGAGGGACGGTTGGTGCCCAAGCCCGTAAGGGTGAGGGCACCAATACTCCCGAGGGACTCTGCAGATGTAATAGCACGAAAAAGCATGCGTTAACGCTATTATAGCATAAAAACAACATTTATTAGTATGTTTTTCAAAATTATGACATTTTGGCGGGACATTTTGGGCGACGTCGGGAAAACAAACGCGACGTCGCTTAGCAAACGTTACGTCACATACAAGTTTTAGTTATGAGCGTCGACTTCCGGTATCGGCAAATATTAAGAAAACAGTGACATTTGGGGTTTGTTTACGTTTATTATTTTACTATTATAGAAAATTGATTAGTAGTTACAATTAGAATGTAAATTACAGTTCATATAACGCTGTAAATCATTTATTTTCGTCGGCTGGGTCCTGAAATGAGCATACTTAAAACTGAACACCAACAGCGCGAGCGCGCGAGAATCTTTACAATAACGTACCTTTTTTTTCTCCGTTTAAGTATGAGCAAAATCACCGTTTTTATGCTATAATATAGGTAAAACTCCAAGTAAGGGATGCCTACACTTATTCCAAACATGAACCACAGATACATAGCCAATCTAAAATTTTGAATAATTATTATTTTTGGTATTAAATTTAAAGAGGAAAAGTGATCAGTTGCTGATCAATAACTATCTTTGTATATTTTATTACATCTAAATTCAACTCATATTTAGTCAGTTTCTATCTGAAACATAGCTTAGCAGATATCCAATGTGTATTTAATCCCTCATTTAGGCGGTGCCTTAGTTCATATATGACAGGCATATATGTATGTGCCTCCACCAGGATTTAAACCCGGGTCGCACGATTAGCCACCAAGCACTCTAACAACTGACCTACGGAGGTACATAATTTAGGTGTACATTTGTACATTACACCGTTTAGTTAACCCGTTTTGTTTCACCCGTACGATGAAATCTGCAAAATATTTTTAAAATCATAATAAAATATTACAAAATGGAGCAAGCAGTGCCAAGCACCAACACTTAAACATTGCGCAAGATAGATATTAGTATTGGTGAAAGGTGGTTTATATGCAATGTTTATTGCAAGGCTACTGCCGCCACGTTGTTTTTTTTTCTCGGAAACGTGGGAACGAAGTATGGAGGAAGTCCGTCGACGCACGTCACACGTACGGCTTTCACGGACCGTAACTGACTGCGTGCATTATACGTTCCGCACTCGAGACAAGTAAGTCGTACGTGCTTACAACGTGCGCACACATACGATCTCAGGACGATTGTCAAGCTCTTGCATGTACTGCTCACATGCCTTGTACGTTTGTTGTCAGTTGGCAGTAGAAGGCACGCACGTTGCACGCGCGTCGCACGCACGGAAACGAACACGTAGACAGAACGCTGGTCGAACGCAGCGAAAGTTTCTCAAACACGGAAAGTGCTGCGTCTTGTCTGTGTGCTCCGAAAAACGTATGTTTACCTGGTAGAGATGCCTTCCAATTGCTTGATTTGTAATTCTTTCATCAGGTTAAGTTATCAATTAACAATTTCGAGTTCTGATTATTCTACTGTGTAATAAAAACTTGTATGTAATGAGCAGGGTCGTCTATATATTCAAAAGTTTGATAGACACTTTCAGTTGTAACAAAGCATCATGTCTACAACGGAATCTTGTTTCTTGAATTATCGACACCAAAGTGCGTTCCGATGTTATAATGATAGATTGATACTACATTTTGTATATGGCAATGCACTTTGATGTTAATACCATCGACACGAATGTCTACAACAATGCTTTAATAATAGAGTACTAATACAGTGCTAACAAGTCAGATAATTAATGAATACGTTAATATTTCACTACTTTGTTGTTTTGCAGAAAACAAAACACTACCATGTATAATATACTGTAAAATCAGAAATTCGCGATGGATTGATTTTCGTTATATTCGCGAAATCGGGCAGTAACTGTTCTCCAAAAAGTAGGTTTGAAAACTAAAACAATGGCGTATAACAACAGAGAAAAGTTCTTCGAGCATTTTAGAAATTTGGAACATTTAACCTCCCGAACTACATCAGAATATGCCTAATTCGCGAAGTTTTGATTTCGCGAAAACTGAATTTGCAGTAGTGTAGTACTGATGTAAATCATGAACACACGTTGCAGTTGCATGCTTACGATCGTTATAGAGATGATTATGTTATTGTTGTTGGTGCATATTGGTGTAAATATTGAAGATGTAATGAATATTTAATATAAAATCTTATATTCGCGTCGATCGTATTACGCTATTATGTTTGTTATATAGATCTAATCATACAATAGTTTTGTATACTAGTAATAGTACATGTATTGCGTGTATATATTTTGTATTTGGACCGCTGGCAGTGGGTGGTTTGTAAATTTAAACATCCAGTAAATATAAGGAAATAGGATGCTTGTTTTACAAATGCCCACTTCCCTACATTTACTGGATGTTTAAGTTTTTGTAGATATAAAGCACAGGTAACAGACTGAATCATTGGTAAAGGCTAAACAAAAGTTCTGTTTTTTTAAGAATTCTATATTGAAGACATTCGTTATTTTCGTTATCAATGATACATTTACAATGTACCTGTGTATATAAGGGGGTGTTAATGATATCCAAGCAATGTAACTATGTTGGTTTATTTTCTGTATAGTGCAGTATGGACACAAGTAAACCAGACCCAATGTGTGAAGCGGAGATATTGCGGAACCACGTGTTCTACCAGAAGAGTTACACACCGGATGTGACGTCACCAATGCATACACGTAGTACGTCACCAATACATAGACTACACGTCATTAACAAGGTGACACATTTACACCACCCGCGTACTTATAAATACTGTCAAATAATGATTTTATGGGTTTTTGAGGTGTCAAAGAATTTTCAATCCATATGTTGCTGGCTTCGAACATTTATTGCAAATTCAGTTCATATACAGTTTGACGGAAAACGGCTTTTCGATAGTCTCGATGTCAATGTTTGGTTAAGTTTGAGTGTATGTTACCATTCTATACATGTTCTGTCATATTGTTATTGCACGCAAACAACGAGCGATGTTCATTTTAGAATATGTTATTTAACAGTCTGTTTAACCTTATTTTTGCTGCATGTCATTATAGAAGAAAACAAATACTGGCATTAAAAAGAAGGGTATTGACAAAGACATGAAACCCCCACCAAGTGCGGCCTTACAGAACACACGGACGAGTTTAGAAGAATTAGACCTTAGAAGAAAGCAGCGAAAGTACCGACAGCGACCATGGCAAGATAAAACACCGCAAATAAAAACCAAGCCTGGAAGAAAACGTGAGTAACGTTATCATGCCTGTCAGACTTACTAGAACTAATATAATAATTATTTAAGAAATAAAAATCTGTTCGCGTTTATTGTCGGTGAATAAAACACTCGTGATTTAATTTTTCCGCAACCGAACTCCTGCCCGTATTTTATTCACCGACAATATACAAGAACAGAGTTTGTATTTCGATTCTAAATACGATAATATCCCGCACTATTTAACTGCGCGCATTCCATTTTCACCCATTTGACATTGAACATAATTCCACGATGAAATTGAGTGGCTTATTAGCTGGTACAATTACCTCCCTCGTTAATGAAAACGACCTTCGTAATTTTCTGAAGGAAATACCACAATTTAAACATTGAAACAATTTTAATAACACGAGTACAATGTATATGGTATCTATTTCATAAAATGAAAAATATAAACGGATTGATTATCAGAAGCTTTAATACAACTTGGTTTCTAGAGTATATTGGAGTTTCTAAAAATAGATGCGTCATAGATGTAACACTGGATTCTCGTGCAACTCGCCTTGTCATCGTGACTCGTAGTACATTTTACTATAAAGTTTACGTTCATTCATTCATAAATATGTCAAGTGATACTGGGCGTAAATAGAAACAGCCAATTTGATAGGTATGTTTTATGGGGGTAATAAAACATGGTTCGGTTCGTTCTTTGTGTATTGGATTAATCCGCGAATCGTGTTAGAATTCGATTCTAAATACGATAATATCCCACACTATTTAACTGCGCGCATTCCATTTTCACCCATTTGACATAATTCCACGCTGATATTGATTTTCTTATTAGCTGGTACAATTACCTCCCTCGTTAATGAAAACGACCTTCGTAATTTTCTGAAGGAAATACCACAATTTAAACATTGAAACAATTTTGATAACACGAGTATATGGTATTTATTTCATAAAATGAAAAATATAAATGGATTGATTATCAGAAGCTTTAATACAACTTGGTTTCTAGAGTATATTGGAGTTTCTAAAAATAGATGCGTCATAGATGTAACACTGGATTCTCGTGCAACTCGCCTTGTCATCGTGACTCGTAGTAAATTTTACTATAAAGTTTACGTTCATTCATTCATAAATATGTCAAGTGATACTGGGCGTAAATAGAAACAGCCAATTTGATAGGTATGTTTTATGGGGGCGATAAAACATGGTTCGGTTCGTTCTTTGTGTATTGGATTAATCCGCGAATCGTGTTAGAATCACTTTTAACTATCATGGATATCTACTAAATTTCTATTCTCGGCTGTTGTAATTGAGTGCTGCATTATTTTTTATCATCTGTATGAATCTGGGGACAGAGTTGACCAGCATGTGATTTATGTATTATGTAGATAACTGGCTATGATAATGATAATGCTGATTTACTTTCCAGAATTATTTTACGATCTAACAATTCCATCTGACTGCGATAAGTCTAAAATCAACATGGTAGCTAGAAAATATGTTTCCAATACGAAATATGGAAATATTTATGAAGTTAAGTAAGTATACCACAGTTTAGTTTTATAATCATTATGATAGTATGAGAGTGGAAATTGTATGTTAAAAACACAGAAAATGTATGTACTGTCATGTTTCTATGCCACTCCTGTATTTAAACATATTTCTGTTTCTGTAAAAAGAACCTACTGTTTTTGTATGTATGTTGATTGAACATTGTAATGTTTTGATAATTATAGAACTTAAGTCATTCCAAACATTTTTCGGCATTTTGAGCGAAGCAATTCTTGCAAAGCTGGCACAAAGTGTTATTTTATGCCTGTCGTGTTCTGCTTTCTTTTGATAGTTGCCTTACCTTTCCGCAATATTTTTATTGTCTATTTTGTAAAGTAAGTGTTTTTTCTACAGGCAACAAGTACCAAAACGTGTGCGGAGTACACCAACGAAGTCACCAACACCAAAGAAATGGATGTGGGAAGATGAGTTTATGTTGTGGACATCTGGACGGGACAAATACCTGGATGAATTAGGATCCAGCAGATTGAAGCTGCCTTCAGTCACACAGTCAACAACAAATACTCCCACCATAAGGTAACATGTTGCGTTTAAAGGTATCAAAATTTTTCAATTTTGTACGAACAAATCGCTGGCTTAGAATGAGACGTTCGCAAGTAGTCATACTACTTACGACCTTATTGTTCTGTTACATATTTCAAATAAGCATCACAAGGCGCTTCTCGTCAGCCTAATTTCATGAAAATCGGAACATGTCATGTTCATCTAACTGAAGTTGAAACATCTTGCGTATCCAAAAGGAAAGAGTATTTTCGGACAATGTTTTCGTGTTTTCTCAAATTATCGATTTGTACTTACGACCTTTTCATTTTTAGCCATCGAAATATTGAAGTACAGTAACCACGCGTCATATCGAAGTTGTTTTCTACCTCGGCGTTTTACTTCCAATGTAAAATTCCCAGACATAAAATTATAGCGAAAATTAACTCCTCGCGACTGAAATGAAGGATTTTGCAGTAACTTTTATCATATTTCCTAACACAATTTCTCATTTCCTTTATGTTTTAGTTCTGGAGGAGTATCAACAATAAGAGAGCAAGGACGACCAAAGGCTGAAATCTACGCGTAAGTTATTCACGCATGCGCACGAACGATGATACGATGTCGTCACGTGCTGAATTACGTCATGTGTTGTATGACGTGATATGTTGCATGAAAACACTTTGTAATCCTTCAATCAGTGTTGTAACATTATCTCTGAAACCATGCATGACATTTGTGTAACACATTGAAGAAAGACCACAATTTAACATAAATCCAATCAAATGATATATACTTAACGGATTTAAAAACGCGACACTGGGGTATGCTGTTTGGTAGCAAACAATTCAGGTTTATGTCGGTATTGGAATAGTACGGATTAAAGGTCAATTTGTTGCCGTCATTTTGGTACCAAGATAATGAATATCAGATGAGTATTAATAAATCTATTGTACAATTAGTACGTCGATCCAGAAAACGAAAGTCGCATTATGGCCAATTTGCAGTACGTGTAGGTCTGTAGTACCGATTGATGCATTCACATTGCGCTGGACCCAGACACAGGCTTCAGTCTATTCATTTTATGCATCAAAATGGGTTACAGTTATTGGACAACTGACCGGCTTTGTACGCTTATTTAAAACCAATTGAATCTGAAGCGAGCAATTTGGCTACGCTGACTAAACATCGTACTTATACGGAATCTTCCAAGTTGTACTGCAAGCAAAAATGGTTTCCTTGGGCATTTTAGCCCATTAATGCAGGTCTATGCAACAACGATATGTTGCTGTTATGAATGTTCGAGGAGGACATTGTAACACTGTTATGGACTGCACAAATTATGTTGTGACATGTTTTTGCAGGACTTGTATAAGTGATCATTTCAATGAAATATAATGTATGCGGTTTTCATGGAATAAAGTCACTGAAATCTTACCATGAGTTAAATTATCCGTAATAGCCAAGTGTCATATAGAGTGATTTCTATTTCTTGGAACATTACCATGTATGGTTCCCTCAACAATATAAACACATTTTGAATAATGGGATATCATAACATATGACATTTATGACATGCAATTTAATTTAGAATGTGTGTAGCAGGTATGTTATCCATACGTATGCATTCGACCTTGTTATACAGGCTAGTGATAATCAACGCTGAAATCATATGATCCGATAAATATGTTACTTTCGTTTTCTGGACTAGTGTCTTATTTGTGCAATAAGTTGTTTAATACGCGTTGGATTTTGTTGCGTTTGGTATCAAAATGACTGCATTGAATTACCCTTTACGAATATATAATAATATGCTGCATAGAAAACTGATTTCCTAAACTATACCAACATAACCAAGTGTCGCGTTTTTAAATCCGTTAACCATATGTATGTATGCACAAATGGGCTATATTTCAATAAATGTTGTACGGGTCAATCTGAGATTCTCCACAAATACAGTCGTGATATTATATTTTAGCTCTGGTGTTAGCATAATATTCCAATGCAATGCATTCCCGTATTTATGAATGAAGGAATTCCAAAGATACACATATCGTATCTCGATTAACAAATTTCTTTTCGTGGCGTAGTTAATTTCCAGGTTTATACAGTCATGTACTGTCATATATATATATATATATACGCGTTTAGAATCACTGCGCTGTTCAGTTCAAATAATTCATAGCATTCGTATTTGCCTGTTTAGATACAAAAAAGTATTAATGAATTTGTTTGGAGTTTCATCTTACCAAGATTTTTCAAGATTCAAGATTTATTCAATGTAACGAAAGACAAAATACAAGACAATCATAATTGTGTACAAATAATGTTTACAAATACACATTTCAACATATATAAGCAACATAATATATAAATGAACTTATTCATGCTAGCACAATGTATTAATCAAATTAATAATGTATTCATTTCTTATTTTACAAAATGTAAACACACATCTAGTATTTCAATGTACATCAATTAGTAATATATCATGTATAATAGTATATGCATTTTTAACGTAATGTGTCGTGGACACTTAAATACATAGTCTGGAAATTAGATTGTTCTTTATATTATAACCATGAAGAAATAATCGGAATAAAATATAAAGTTAATACAATGTCAGATAGTAAGGCGAGAATTCAACGTAAAAAGGGAAAGGAGCAGGAGTGAGCAAGGACGATTACTGTTGCTAAACTATAGGAGTGGTTTGTGCTCAGCACTAAGCCAGTTTCAGTATTGCGTATATATTGGTCAAAGCTTTGACATAAACAATGGATCATTTGACATGTTCAAACAATTTAATTAATGGCGAGTGAAGTGTAAGAAAATAAAAAAGATAAGTGAAAATGTAGTTGGTTATCTTTAAGTTATGTTATTTTGGAAAGCATCAGTGTGGTCTTACGTACGTAACCTTCTGATTTATGGATTGGTATCAATTATACTAGGGGGTCACATGGGAAACAATCGATAAATAAAGGACAACTTTGAACCATTCAGCATTTTCGGAGGATTCCTGTTTGACCAAAGAACATCATAAAAGGTACTTATAACTTGATGTATATAATATCTGTAACACTCCATGGGTTGCATGCTTCACTGTTTCAATGTAGCTAGTAGTAGTACTTACCTTTCATTAAAGAGGCATTCCCTATAACTAGCATTTTTTCTATACTATCACATTAAATGAGCAAAATGTACAAAGCACTATCAATTATCATACATTGTCAGAAGAAAGTATGCTAAAAAATCTATCTATAATGTCAAACATATGTTTAAATCACAAATAATAATTTATCGCTTCCAGCGATTTATTATAATGTGGTCAAAGGGAAACAACTCGTGACTATTTTGGCTGGTTACGGAAATATGTTGTCATTCTTTTCGTGATAATTAGTGGGAGCTTTTTGTTGAAAATTTGAGGAGTTAAAGCAATAATGATTCTCATTGAATGTATACTATTCCTGAATCGATTTAAACGATCAAAGTTATAGGGAACGCCTCTTTAAACATAATGCATGCAACACCAGCGACATAGACTATTGTTTATGACAATGCTATTACTGCAATCAGGATACATACCCATTTTATAAAAGTATTTCAACAACAAGTGCATGTATTCCTGTTTGGAAAATATTGTTCCACTAGAAAGTTTTAAAGGTGCAACCGATAACATTGTTTTATAATATGTGTTTGTTTATTTGCGTTAGATTGCGATGTCTATTCGTAAAAACGTGGTTCTCCGGGTTTCCCTGTCAAATTGTAAACAGTTTGTACTTGGAATACACCTAAAGAACGCATTATATATTTCACACAAGTATATGAGCGTACACATACCATGAGAACAGAATAACATAAGTGTGTATGCGTTTGTGTGCGAATGTGGTAAATAGTAAAAAAGTAAGTACTTAGTATTTAGTCTTCATTTTTCGAGGTTGACACATTTACATTAATACAATCTTCCACATATGTGCCTCGTGTTGCTTGGTTGTCTTTTAGTCTAGTCTATGTACATGAATAAGAAATATCTATATAGTATATAGCATAATTGACACAATTATAGTTTATATATGTTCTGATGTTTTCAGAACATATAACTACCATCGGTTACAACGGACTCAGCGTAGACGGGCTGCTATAGTCTTACAGAGGGTATACCGGGGCTTCGCTGTTAGATCGCAGATAAAACGCCTAAAACGAAAGGTACGCTCTCCATTATTCAATACGATAAAATATCATCTAGTATATAGCTTACATGTATTAGAATTTGTTTGTCAGTCAGCTGTATGCTGAAACATGACAGGCATATATGAGTTCCATCATAAACTTTGAATTTTCACTCAGTTGTGAAAAGTATGAACGATTTGCTGGTTTTGTAGAAGTTGGCACGCCTAATACTATTACGATATGATTTTACCACGTAGAAGGGCAGCTATAGTTCTACAGAGGGTATTCCGGGGCTTCACTGTTAGATCCCAGATAAAACGTCTTAAACGAAAGGTACCCCCTAGATATATCCATTATTCAATACTATAAAATAATATCGAACATAGCTTTTGATAGTCTTTTTTCAGTTAGCTGTCTGGTGAAAATATGGCAGGCATATGAGTTCTATCAGAAACTTTGTATTTGCACTCAGTTGTGAAATGTATGAACGATTTGCTGGTTTCGTAGAAGTTGGTTCGCTAATAATATTACGATAGGATTTCATTATATAATTTATACATGAGACTATCTTTTAAAAGGTTACATTGTGCAGGGTTTGGATACAAGGAACTTACTTGCTTGTATTTCAGGCTTTGTTAGAACATGGTAGACCATGGACCAAGTTTATCACCGAGTACAAGGAGCTAGTCAGCAGGATCCGAGCCAGATATGGTCTCATGAAACATTCGTGTCGTATTGACCTGAACCAAGTGGAAACATTCTTAGACAACAAACACAGTGAGCATATATTACTTACATGTAGTATGTAGGCCGTACCTGTTTAAATACTTTCTGTCAATAACGACAACTAGATTTTAGCGGAAAACTTGCTTTAACCACACTTTTTATCTCTTTTTAGTGCATTTTCAATCAACTTTTCAATAATAACGACCTTTTTTTATACTACTAAACTCCTGAAACTTTTCTGACCAGTTTTGCCTTTCTTCGCATATATGTAGTTTTTCAATGATATTAAATGTTTTGTGGTTTGCATGCAACCATTTCCGTAACAAATACATGTTCGTCCTTACATACTTAAGTATAAAAACTATAAACTGAACCAATCGCTAACAGGTTGTATTATTTGGGTACCATTATTAAATAGACCAATAATTGTAAAACTTATTGCGCCATCTACCTTGAATAAATTACCATCACCATTATGATCACCTCAGTTATATTTCACGATTGATAAATTACATGTACTATGACAAACTGAACTAGATTTCTTATTCATGACAGGCTATGAGAAAACATTCCGAAAGTTTGCACCCAGTGGTAAACTGCATAAAGAAGATCTGATGGAATTTTTCAATAGATGTAACCTATGGCCGACACAGAGAGAAATCAACCGTAGTTTTGATACGATATTCAGAGGTAGCACATTTTGTTATAGAGGGGTTGGTTAATTAAGGGCCGAATACAGAGGGTCAATATTTACAACCATCTATAATTTTGTTTTATCTAAACAACCAAACGTCATTAACACGAAATATTTGTCTTTTCAACCGGTGCCACTTCCATGCAGGGCAACTGTATCGTTTATGTGTGTGGTGCTCTGTTGTACCAAGAGCGCGGACTGCGCAGTCGCTGTATTATCAGCTTACCCTTTCATTGTATTTCTAATACAATCCCATGCAACAAAACTCACTAGTAAGTGTAGAAAATTGATTAAATTTTTTATATAGGTTAGCAACTTAAAAAATACAATAATCGCAAATAGTTACTCGATTAAGTAGATTAAAAAGTGTATGTCAGCCATGTACTTACATGCTTATGTTTTATTTGGGCAAAAACGTGGTAATTTATGCTGTGGTTTTGGTAACTTAAAAAGCCGAAAGGTCATTTGTGAGTTTTGCCCCGTGTAATAGTGTTATGTTGGGTTATTACTGTTTTCTGTGCTCGGCTTGTAAATATGATTGTTTCATTCCCTCTCCGATTTCCTCATATCTTTTTTCATATATTTTAGGATCACGAAACACAGCAGAGGTAGTGTTTGCCTTGGATTGTTCAACCAGTACAGGAATTGTTGGCTTCCATAACTTGATCAAGTTTGTGAAGGATATTGTACATGTACTAGATATAGCCCCGGACAGAACCAGGGTCGGTATGGTGCCATACAATGAGGATGTGTTCAGCTCGTTCGGCATCAGTACATACAACAATAAACGTGAAATACTAGAAGCTATAAGTAAGTATAAAGTCTCTAGTCACATCGTATTCACTAACTTATACCTTGGTCCAAATGGGATTGTTTTGTCTTGGTGATGTACTACCGATTTTATAAATGAGCATCATAAGGCATCGGGAAAATGATCATCGTGGCAAATTGGAAGCTTCGGTGTAGTCTTTAGAAAATGATATACCTGTTCGCGATGCCCCCAAAGCTAGCGTATTTACATCGCTGAAGCCAAAAATGCTCGGTGAGACCAGGGCATAACTATGATTAGTGCAATATCCAGCTACATGTATCTGTATCATGATACTGGCTATATGTTCGATAATCATCTAATATGCTCTATTTCTTTCTACAAACAAGTTTCATGCACAAAACAATGGGAGATATACATGTATTGCAATGAGAAAAGTCACTCTCACATTGTGTCCACTGTCCTCCTAGTAATTGTATCACACCAGCGACGTACGAGGGTCATCCATAAAGTTCGTCGACGATTGTCATTGTGAAAATGCCCGTAAAATATAATCATAAACTTCACATTTCCTAAAACATCATAATTTCAACATTATCAACATTCTACTAAGTTTTTTGAAGTTGTCTACGAACTTTACGGGTGAGCCTCGTACAATTACATATCATATTTTAGCTCGAATAAAACTATGGCATGGTTTAACAAGGACAGATCTAGCACTGAGACTGATGAGGACAATGTTTAAGGTACGTACATATATGAATGAAACATGTTTAAGTTCAGCCTATGCATGTTTCATGTTTTCTATTCCCTAAGATGAAGAAAGTCTGAAAAATATAATCATAAACACAATAAAACTATGTCCCAATACTATTCGTGATTTACAAAAGATATATTGCTAAAATATTCACAAATATTGTTTTACATTACTTTGAAATCATCCCTAATACGGAGCGCTCCAAATAATAGTTTTACTCCTGTCGTCAACTAAACTACAATATTTATCCACGTATTCAAAATAAATAGTAGGGCACAAACCAAAGCCACACAGCTACGACGGCAGCGCCTAGCCACACACGCAAGAGTCAGACATAGCACAAGCCATCAACTTCCCCAAAAAGGATGTTTCAAGCGAGCCTTACATGCTCACTCCTTAATGAATGACACACTGCGGACCTTGAATTTTGTGCATAATTTGCCATAAAGGGAGGTAATTATAAGTGATAACTACATTGAAGTGAAGTACGGGGCGTCTTTGTACAGCCGCCACGAAGCACTTAAAACCTGCACCACGGGTTTACAAATTTAGGCGCCAGTATTTTAAGTGACGCCATCGTTATATTTTCAGGATTCACGACCCGGGGTACAGAAAATAGGAATTGTGATAACTGATGGACAGTCAACATATCATGAGAAAACTCTCAAAGAAGCTCAATTGACACATGAAATGGGAGTAAAGGTGTTTGCAATAGGTAAAGTCATGTACATGTCCTTTTAACATTGTTTAAAACTGTGCATTTTGGTAGCTGCAATACCACTTTGGTCATGCACATGACCAAATGCTATGTTTGGGAGCCATATATTGGAGTATATAGAAATATTCTACTCATGTAGCTAAACGGGGGTTACTATACAAACGTTTATGGATAAATTACATAAACATGCATAATATAGATGCAGTGTATACCTGCACAGGGGGTTGTTTGGTGATTATCCACCTAGTCCTAGTGATTAGAGAATATACAGGTTACCTGAGTCGATGGAAGTTTGGTTAAGATTGGAGTATCAAACATGACCTGTATCATTAATTAATTACTTGTGCGTTTATAAAGTTTCTCATTGTAGTAGTGTTTTACTCTGATTCACTTGTTATGAAATATGAACCTTTGATTGGTTGAATACTGTATACTTGTATGTATGTAGCTTATCCTTAACATATATAGGAAGCAAGGCTGATCTAACCGAGCTACAACATATAGCTACAACATATAGCTACAACATATAACTACAACCTATAGCTACAACCTATAGCTACAACATATAGCTACAACCTATAGCTACAACCTATAGCTACAACATATAACTACAACCTATAGCTACAACATATAGCTACAACATATAGCTACAACCTATAGCTACAACCTATAGCTACAACATATAACTACAACCTATAGCTACAACATATAGCTACAACATATAGCTACAACCTATAGCTACAACATATAGCTACAACATATAGCTACACCATATAGCTACAACATTTAGCACAACATATAGCTACAACATATAGCAACAACATATAGCTACAACATATAGCTACAACATATAGCAACAACATATAGCTACAACATATAGCTACAACATATAGCAACAAAATATAGCAACAACATATAGCTACAACATATAGCTACAACATATAGCTACAACATATAGCTACAACATATAGCTACAACATATAGCTACAACATGCATGTAACTTATCATTTGCAGGTATAGGTAGCAATGCAGATCTAACGTAGCTACAACATATAGCTACAACATATAGCTACAACATATAGCTACAACAGAAAGCTACAACATATAACTACAACATATAACAATATATATAGCTACAACTTGCATGTAACTTATCATTTACAGGAATAGGAAGCAAGGCAGATCTAACCGAGCTACAACATATAGCTACAACACCGGATCACACATTTCATGTATTGGATGTCAAATCACTCGGTGTTATCCGGAGACAAGTTGAACGGCAATTCTGTTTAGGTAAATCAGCTTTTAGAAAAGAGATGTCGATCATAGCCTATATTTGAAAGTCAATTTTCTGCTGAATATAGCAGACATATGTGTGCCTTTACCTGGATTTGAACCCGGGTCGCCGGATAAAGCGGTGTATTAAGCGGCAAGCGACAAGCCACATATGCGCGTGATTCTCTGTACTGCTACTCTACTAGTTGTCCCGTAGTTTTGGAATTCTGAACTTGCCTAAACATACGTACGAGTCACCAAGACTATCATATACATGTATTTCGCAAGAGGGTTTGGTAACACAATTCGATAACAATATGCAATGTCATTTGTGATGTTTAGTATTTGATATGGACCAAGTTCATTCATCAATTTCTTGCAAAATAACAGATTAGAAAAAATGTCTACCCTACGCAAATGACGTTAACATTGACAATGATTCGGAATATATAAATCAAAAGTTTAAATACATGTGCATTTTTGCACAGGTAACTGTATCATTGAAAAAAGACTACTTAAAACTATTTTTTGGGTAAAAATTATATTTTTCTATACAGGTATATTTGTTCTTAGGTTACTAGAATTTTGTTTTTCATTATCAATAGTACAGTTACCTGTGCATTTTTTTACTATAGAACACTAATGCTCGTGAAACAATAATCTACACCTTGAGCGGTAAGGGTTTTTGTACGGCTTTTAGAAGCACCACATACATAATTATCATAAAAATTGTAACTATTCTAACATTCAGTCTCGTGTGGATTTTGTCGTCATCTACTGCCCCGGATACATCAGTACGGTCTCCTACAGAATGAAGCCTTTGACATCTTATGGACAACATTTCCACCCCAAGCTGCTTATATAGACACTATATGTGTTTTACAACGTTTTCGTTTGGGTATTGAATTAGAACATAATTTGTATTTTGCACTATCACTTACATGTGGCGAGAATCACGTGATCAAATGAATAACGGTCGCACTCAAAACAATTGCGATTTCGTCTGCTAACGGTGAGTTTTTTCTTGATTGTAACGACCGTGTATTTAATATGGTTAAATTATATAGCCTAAAGTACTTTCCGCATTTGTAAGAATATCCGGCAAGTACCGAGTTCGCTCTATCTTTAGCTGTTTTAATTGATGCTCGACCAAATCCGAGTATAATAATTTGGTCGAGCATCAGTTAGCAACAGCTAAAGATAGAGCAAAATTGGTAATTGTCTAGTTCCGACATAAATGAGATGTTCTTTAGGCTGTATAATATATTCATTTAATTCGCTATAACCAAGAAAAAACTCACCGTTAGCGGACAAAATCGCAAATGTTTTGAGTGAGAACGTTATTCATTTCAAATCATTTGATCACGTGTTTCTACACACCGACTAATACCATATGATTGTAATCTATCACAGGTTCACCATATAATCCACCAATCAAAGCGTCTAGTCAACACCACGTGTGTAAACCTATAGACCAATCAGAAGTCCTGGATGTGATCTGGACTTGCTATCCTCCAGACGCTTGTGAGCTGCAACATGTTAAACGTTCACGTTGGATTCGTCCAATGGTGGAAGGAAAGGAGGCATGGTGTATGCTGGGTGGGTAAATATATAATATCATGTTATCCCACCGCACAATGTATAATTGACATAAACTTATATACTACGTATTGTGCGCCCAGATTATCGGGAAAAAAGGCGGGACACTTTGGTATCGCCCATATAGGTGGTTTAACCAAGTGTGCACACTTTATCAGTGTTATTTTAAATTTAGTATAGAATAGATCATATGAGTTTACTTAAGAAACTAATGTTTCGAGAGTGGGCAACTCTGGTCAATGTTTGTAAAAATCACATTATTCTGGTCGCACAATATATCCTAGAGTTAGAATCTGACCGCTGATCCATGACTTCCGTAATTCACTTTTTACGTCTGCTGGTAAAAGTAGTCACGGCTTAATAATATGTTTCAATCTATAAGTATTATTTCACGTTCCATTATGCCAAATGATTTCACAAGAAATGAACGATTTTATCAAAGGCATTATACATGTCAGACACGCACAGTAAAATATCACGTTCATAAAAATTGTATGGTTTAATTTCTCTTTTACTCTACTATTATTAGGGTATTTAATAGCCTGCGCGTAGCGCAGGGTATTGAAAATACCCAGACCGATAATACGGGTAACATGCGGATTTTCGTTGAGTCTCAGCAGGTACTAATGCTTTCAAAAAAAGTTATTTCCGATCAAAAATTTCAGGCAGTTTTCCGAGGTGAATGGTCCTTGGAATATAAAAAAAATAGTAAGCTGTAAACGGTTGAGCCTATCGTTCTCTTTCAATTAATTATCATTTTTAAAAAAATGTTGAATAAATAAAACAAACTATTTTTAAAAAACAAAGGGAAGTAAGAAATACACTCTACACCCCATGACCGTGGACCGTGTCACTAGCCAATTCATTGCAAGCGTTTGTGAGATTTCCATGCGCCCATTTCACATGGAAGATGTTTTAAGAATCATCCAAAAATAAAGGTGAAATTTTCATTTAAATAGCCGATTTATCATGACAGTACTCGATCTCCGAGGAAATTGGTCTTTAATAGACATTTTTACGTAGTTTTACAATGATATCAACACTCAGATCATACCAGATGCTTGAACGTAAGTAGGCTACAATTCGTTCCATGTCAACAACTGAACAATGCAAATCAACAATTCTATGTCTCAATGTATAGCTTGTCAAAGCAATGTTTATGAGATTATTTTGTTACTGTCAGTGTGTTTAAGACTGATGTACCAGTTAGTTTCATCCACAGCATCCAGCCCCGGGGGAAGGGCGCTCTGGAATTTTGAGTTGTCAAAATCAACAGCCCTTCTATGGCTAGCGGGGGAAGCTGATGGTAAAAACTCACGCATTTCCCCTGACATCTACCGGTAAAAATTGTCTTCAGGCTATTAGTTTTCGCAGAATAAATCCTAAATTTCCCCTGCATTGCGGGGGAAGCTGGATGGTAAAAACATGGCTGTCTCCCCGGCTATCCGCCATGGATCCCTGTGGTGGGGGGAACTGGGGATGCAACTGACTGGTGCATTAATTATTTGTGGTGGACAAACTTGTGTACTAGGAGGGTCCATACGTTGTCGCTTATGTAATATCTTCGATTTTCCAAGCGGATAAATACGAAAGACAAACATCGGAGGCTGCAAATTATCTATATTCGGAATATAAATAAAACATCTTACAGTAGGCCTACAATACTACAGTACAGTACAGTACAACAAGGTACGTCTTTGATTTTATTGAATTGGAATCAAATTATGACAATTTGATTGACTGACTTGTGTGCTGTATAAAGATTACAATTCACAATGATTGCATGCATTTGTTATCTCCCTTGGATAATGCATAGCAACTGGGGCCCGTGTCTATATCTACAAATATAGCCTAGCGGTTATCTAATATTTATTAAATACCCATATAGGCAATGCCTTAGTTCATATTAAGACAAATAAAATGGTTCTATTTTGTAGTGGTCATAAAATAATGGATACAGTCAGTACACTACTGTTCCTTATTTTTATAAAATCATCATTCCGTTCGGTAAAGAGCAATTGTCAGAATTTTCTCCAACATCTGAGGATGAAATCCGAAAACTAATAAATAAATCACCTAGTAAATCATGTGAACTTGATCCAATACCAACATGGCTGTTAAAGGATTGCTTGAATGAACTTCTGCCATTATTAACAAGAATATTCAATGCATCACTCAAAAGTGCTTATGTACCCAAGGCTTTTAAAAGCTCCAGAATAAGACCACTGATAAAGAAGCCAGGCCTTGATCAAAATGTACTGAAAAATTATAGACCTGTGTCAAACCTACCTTTCATTTCCAAAGTTCTCGAGAAGGTAGTCGATGCTCGACTGGAAGAGCATTTAACACTGCACGATCTCCACGAAGAACGTCAGTCAGCATACAGAAAATTCCACTCAACTGAAACGGCTCTTCTTCGTGTGCAAAATGACATCCTTTGCTCTCTAGATCAGAATAAAGCTACGGTCCTGGTAATGCTGGATTTATCAGCAGCCTTTGACACCATAGATCACAACACCCTACTACGCCGACTTGACAATCATTTCGGTATAATAGGCAAGCCACTAGAGTGGATGAAATCCTATTTGTGTGACCGCTACCAGACTGTCTGTATAGATGGAGAACTTTCAAAACCTGTACTAATGAACTACAGTGTACCACAGGGTTCTGTGCTTGGTCCGAAGAACTACATTATGTACACAAAACCAGTAGGTGCAATCTGTAGAAAACATCAATTGCAACATCATTTCTATGCCGATGACTCCCAACTGTATATGGCATTCAAACCAAAAGATTGTGTCTCGCGAGATGAAACACTGCAACGAATTGAAGCTTGTCTGAAGGATATCTTGCACTGGATGAAAGAAAATTTGCTGAAACTTAACGCCGAAAAAACAGAGGTAATCTTGTTTGTACCGAAAAGGAATGCCAGTTCAGTTGACAATCTCAATGTAAAAGTTGGTGATGCTGTGATCAGACCAACGTCGATGGTAAGAAACCTCGGGGCCATGTTGGATTCGCATTTGGACATGGACAAACATGTAAACTCTGTCTCAAGGTCGTGTTTCATGCAGATCCGACAAATAGGTCAAATCAGACAATACTTAACTGTTGATGCAACAAAATCCCTGATCAATTCTTTAGTAACATCGAGACTGGATTACTGCAATTCATTATTATGTGGCACCCCGAAAATCATTTTGAATAAACTACAAATTATTCAAAATACAGCTGCCCGCCTCATCACACGGACACCACGTTACAATCACATCACTCCTGTGCTGAAGGATCTTCACTGGCTACCTGTACAGTACAGGGTAGAGTACAAGGTCTTGACTCATGTTTTCAAAGCACTACATGGAAAATCTCCTGGCTACATCAGAAGTATGTTGGAAGTATATACTCCACAAAGACAGCTAAGGTCTCAAAATGATTCTGTTCTTCTAGTTGTGCCAAGGACGAGGACTGTGACTTACGGTGACCGATGTTTCACAGCTGCTGCACCCAAACTCTGGAATGCACTGCCAACAGCGCTCAGAGACAGTCAAACACTACCATCCTTCAAGAAAGCGCTGAAAACGCACTATTTTAATAGAGCTTATTCATGCTGACTGTGTTTATGTTCCCATTAACTTGGCGCCCTATCATTGGGCCCAACGACCCACATGTTCCCAGGACTATAAGCCTCATCCACCTATTGGTAGATCCCTACTATTAAGTTAAGTAGGGCCCCGTCTACTGGGTTAAGTAGAGCCCCACCTACAGGGTTAAGTAGAGCTCCGTCAACTGTCTTCAATAGATCCCTACTACTAGGTTTAGTAGGGCCCCGTCTACTGGGTTTAGTAGAAGCCCGTCTACTGGGTTAAGTAGAGCCCCGTCTACTGGGTTAAGTAGAGCCCCCGCCTACTGGGTTTAGTAGGTCCTACTTTTATATTTTATGTACATTATATACTGTTTTAACCATGTATTAGTCATGATTGTACAGCACTTTTGAACGTGTGTATACATGAAAAAAGGGCTATATAAATATGGTATAATAATAATAATAATAATAATCATCATTTCGATACATGCTTTCGAATACATAAAGTTCAAACGCGCTAAAATCATATCCTAACAGTTGCTCCATTCCTTAACACTATTAGTTAGATCTGACAACACTACAGAAGGCCTACAAATGACCTCTCTGATGGATATTTAATGATGGCTATTCAGTCTAGCTTAACTGTGTACAAAGTTTGAACATCACTCTCGCTGTAAACTACAGCAGAGATTCTTTGCACTTTCCGATTTGTGAAAGTAGCGATTTAATTGGATGGTGTAAAGTTCTCATCGACATGGCCTCCATACGGATTGTCATCAGATCCTTTATATCAGTATAAGGTAGTAAAGCGTACTATGGGTCTGATTTAAATAAGATTGGATTAATTCCGGTTATTATTTATTACAGAAGATGACATCATTCGTGCTACGGGTATGAGAACATGTCTGAGGTTGGTGATCCAGTCCAGACTTCGTCGTCATGGTTACATCACAGTACCCTCTGACGTCAAGAATGACGTAGAACAAGTCACCAGTGAAACACAAGCTTTAAACATCATTGAGAAGTTTATCAAAGACAGACAAACTCTTATTTATCCAATTAAAGAATAAGTTCAAGTTACATAAAACTCTGAAAATAGAATATATATACCAAATGAATCTAATTGTGAATTACAATGTAATATGGTTTTGCAAAGACCTAAATTACACAGATTGGAAACCTGTACCAAATCTAACGATATCTCGTGGCAGGTCTTCTGAAATCTCGCGAAATCACGTCCGTTTTTAATACCTTATATTTCCAGTTCTAATATACTTACGAAATAACTAATAAGTGTATTCAATAGATTTATTATTCAGCTTTCAAATGATACCTCATTTATTGAACTCAGTCAAGGAATAAAACAGTAGACCCCGAAGAGCCAGACCTTCTCTCATTTTCATCAAATTAACGTAAATTCAAAGTTTATAAAAAAACTAATTTTCATCATTCAAATCCTAATTTTCGGTAATTTATAAGAGGTAGACAAAAATGAGTTACTTCATGTAGTAGAAGAAACTTAGATCTTCAACATGATACATTGTCCATTAAAATTGGATGACTAAAAAAGTTTTATGCAAAAAACCTAACTCTGCTGCCTGTTAGTTTGCGTTTTCTCTAAATTTTCAGCAGAGTGTCCAATTTGTGTATTTTAGGTCTTTGGGTTTTGGTAGCACAATGGGTTTCTAGTTGCTAGGCAACAAAACAACTTAACCACGCAGATACATTCTCGCTTGTAGTCACATAAACAGGTGACTTGCTGGCGACTTCTATTTTCCCCCCAAAATAATGTTTTAAATTCACAAACAGATGGTATATAGTCTACAATACTACCTCAAAAAACAATCAATGACTTTAAAATAATAATTTTGAACGAAAACAACCAAGGATACCCGCAACTTGTTTATTTGGTATAAAAGCGAGGAAGTAACAAACAAAGTAAAAAAGTAATGTTTTGTGTTGGATTCTTTTTTAACCAAGCAACAATTAACCAAAACAACTGTATCACTCAAAAGTTTTTGGATGACAATAAATAGTTGAACAATTCATATCGATATAATATTTTTGTTTTTAAAAGCTTGCTATATCACACAATACTTTACAAACTATATTCATCAACTTGGGAAACACATTCAATATGGACGTCATTTTGATATTTATTGAAAAAGTGACTTTTTCTCGGAATCTTAATTCCTATGTTGCATTGATAGAACTAATGTCATGTTATATACTGAATAAAATTTTGAAATGTTGGCCTTCTATTGGTATATGAAGATATCATATAAGATTCAGCATTTACTCATGGCAGAAGTTTGTAATGGGGACAGATATTATGAAACACCCTGTATTTTGAGAAAAATCAATTTGGGGGATGTAAAGGTGAAAATTTGGGAGGTTTTTGGGGGACATATCACAAATACAACAAAACTAATCAGATACCAATTTTTCGTCATGAAATAAAAGCCAATTAACACATTCTTGAATGTGATGCATTGTTTGTAAGACATATTTAATTTCTCGGGTATGACTTATTAAGCGCAATTCAAATTGTAAGTGCACTGGCAAATTGTATTTTGGAATCCAAGCGCACTGGGCCCAGACATTAAAACGCCCTGGGGAAATCTCTGTGTTGGTGTTGGTGGTGGTCTAGACCAGAGACATTACCTGTGCTACTCGGATTTATATAATCACTATTAATGAGTATAAGTATAATATTGTAGAATGACCAAAATTTCACTGTTTCTGTCTGTACCAGTGCAGTGTATTATTTCGTTAAATGTTGCTTCGTTTTTAGTTCATGATATGCGTCAATCAATCTTTCGAACACAATTAACCAGAGGTAGAACAATGAAGACAAACTCACAATTGTTATAAAAATATTTATTACAATTATTCTTGTTTGGAAAATGCGGTGAAGAAAGAGCACATATAATGCCATTAATTGAGTTTAAATGTCAGTTTACCTTTGTATTCATAATATGAATACAAAGGTAAACTGACATTTAAACTCAATTACACATTGAAGTAGATTGAATTCGTCTTTTAACCAATATATATATATATCAATATGTATTTGACATCAGTTTGGTATTCGTAGCAAATTCTACAAGTATCTAAGACATATTTTAAACCTTTGCGTTTATTTTCAAAATATCGACATATTTATATAAGTCACTGGAATATATAAGCCTGGATCAGGAATATGTATTACAAAAAGTATGTTTTCCATCAAAATGTAAAGAAAATAAATAAATACTGGAACACTCTGACATAATATAATACGACAACTATACAAATGGCTCGAGTGTGGGTTTGTAGCAAATGCATGTAAATACACAACAGGAGAATTAGGATGGCCCTTACACATAGGCCGTTCACCTGAGAAAGTTGGACCAAGCAAGCACACGTTATGCATTAACCATCCAAGACAAAGGGAAACTATTTTGGCATATGAAAAACGTATTCATTTACGTTACAACAAACAATAATGATTAACAAGATTTTAAACACCTATCCAATAAAACAGACACACAATAGAAGTAAACTTAAAGAGGCGATCCCAATAACTTTGATCGTTTAAATCGATTCAGGAATATTATGCATTAAATGAGAATCATTATCGCTTAAACTCCTCAAATTTTCAACAAAAAGCCCCCACTGATCTCCGAGAAAAGAATGAAAACATATTTCAAAATAGTCACGAGTTGATTCCATTTGACCACATAATAATAAATCGCTGGAAGCGATAAATTATTTGTCGAGATTTAAACATATTTTTGACATTATAATTCCAGCGATTTATTATTATGTGGTCAAAGGGATACAACTCGTGACTATTTTAGCTCGTTACGGAAGTATTTTTCATTCTTTTCTCGGTAATTAGTGGGAGCTTTGTGTTGAAAATTTGAGAAGTTTACGCAATAATTATTCTCATTTAATGTATAATATTCTAAGATATCAAAATCTAAGATATCACAAGATTATACGTATCACTAGTCCAGCAATAATGTCTCCAAAAATCGAGTAATCATTAATTTTTGGAGAAAGTTGCCAAACTTGGTATATACATTGGGCAAACATATTGGAACATTTTTTTCATGAGACCCATCTCGTATCTGCCATTATGGTTGCCATGGCAACCATTTTTAAAGATGGCCGCCAAAAACGAAAAATCGGCGTATATCTTATATAACGCATGATGACAACGTTATTATGAGTAATTGTAAAGTATTTTTATTAGAAATAACTTAACTAACATCTAACTTATGCCTTTAACCGAAAAATCATTTTGAAATATCCAAAATGGCCGACAAAATGGCCGCCAAATTTGAAATATTCTATATAATAGTCTTTAGGTATACTGATACTATATTTTTAACATTTATACTGATAGTTCTAGAAAAAATCTGGTTAAATGTATTCCAGTTTAATTATTAATTGGTGGATAAAGCAGATATTTTATTCTAGGGACGTAAATTTCATTATAGATAAGCCTCGATCTGAGAAAAGGGCCCTTAATGACATGCCATGAAATTGAGAAAATTGAGTTTTTAAGTTACGTCACCATTTTCTGCGAATTTTAGAACAGGGCACAAAATGCACATAAATGTTTTATGTTATATCCTGCCACATAATTGTTGCCTTGTAACATACTTAATGTGGAGTTATATACTAACACTTGAGACCTATATTTTTGGGGTAAAATATGAGAAACTACCAACAAAAGTGAGGATTTTTGGAATTGGCAGACAACAATGTCATTTATAGTAGGATTTTATTGAAAACCCCTGCAATATAAGTGTAGTATCTTAAAGTATTATATTTCATACGAAATTATCGGCTTATGGTCAAGATACGGTATTTTGGGGTAAAATACTACAAAATGAAAACAAAAATGATTATTTTTGGAATCTGTTTACTGTAATGACATTTATTATGGTATTTGATTATTTATCAATAGGATGGACACATATTGTCTTCGTGCTTATGATATTGCTTATCTGGTGCCTAAATGTTATGTATTTTAAGACATTTTGGGGCAAAAACATTGGAAATATAAACAAAAGTGAGGATTTGAGGAATCAATTGGCCACGGTGGCATTTAAAATCGTATTATTTATAAAACAACTGCAATTCGTTTGTAGTAACTTAAAGTTTAGTATATCAAATAATATAAAATTATTATTTATGATTACTGAATGCTATTTTGGGGTAAAATCGTACAAAATATAAACTAAAATGGTGATTTTTGGAATAGGTTTACTACAAAGGCACCAATCGCATTATTTAGTTATAAATCACTAAGATAGACATGTGCAGTTTTTCCTATTAAGATATTAATAATCTAGTTTCAAAATGACTGGCGTCGTGTGATATATTTGGAGTGAAACAGTCAAAAATATAAAATTTATTTTAATAAAAGTGAGGATTTTTGGAATCTAATGATCACAATGTCATAACGCCACAAACTGTGCTATTTTATAAGTAATCACTAAGATAGGCACATGTTGCCTTTTCGCATATTAAGAAATTAATAATCTGTTCTAAAAGTTGTTCATATGATCTGCTATCTTTTTTGGATAAAACATTACTAACTATAAACAGTAATTAAGTATTTTTGGAATCAGAAGACCACACAATTATTAAGCATCGTATTCGTTAATAACTCACTGCATTTGGTTGGTAGTAACAATTTGCTTAATACATCAAAACACTTATGTATGAAATAACTTGTGTAAAATGCAATTCTTTGGAATGAAACACAACAAGTGTAAATGAAACAACCTACTCCAAGCAATTATGTATCAGGCAATCACGTGTACCACAAAGAGCCGTTATCTACCAAAGCATTGCTAAGACAGGAATAAAACACAACGTGTCGCCAAGAAAGGAATTTCTGACGAGGAATTGCTGTGCCCGACCAAATTAGGTATCTTTATTGTCAGGACAAAAATGTTCAGTGATACCTAGGCATAATGATGAATACCACACATGCATGGAATCTCTGCATATTGTATTTTGAGTAGATCATATTGTTTGAGATGGCTTTACCTGGTCATATTTTCAAATACTAGTACCTGGTGTTGCCTGGACATTTTCGAAATTATACAGGGCTTCAAGTCTGCTAATCAAATGAGGTTAACACTACAAGTGGGCCCCATTTCCTAGATTACTGTTACAAAATGTGTTAAGTGTTACACTCTTAGGTCACCATCTCATATATTTTTGTTAACGTTGCATTGTTTGAAATATTCGAAAAAAGAAACACTGAAGTTCCACAACAAGAAACTATGAAATTCCCTGGAAATTTGAAAATCTTGTTTTCATGTCGGCCAAATAATCTGGCGCAAAATACTTTATATATTCTTCAGACAAGCTACATTTACAGCAATTGCCATCATAATATCTCATTCAAAGTAATTTGATAGTAAACTGATACTCTTTTAAAGTTACTGTGACGTTGACCCCTGATGCTCCACTTATATATGAGCCGTAATCCAGGAAAACCTGCTGACTTGACATTATGTAATTACTGTATAAAACAAGGTTTTGAAAAGGCTCTAAAATGAGTGAAACAATGTATATATCTGTTGATTCTACTTTAAGTAATTTATCCATATAGTACTATATCTTAGTTTTAAATTTCCTCATAAATTATGTTGAAACTATATACTTTGTTGCCATGGTTACCAATTTCGGAAAAATACTTCAATTAGGAAAAACTTGGAGTAAGATGTTTAAAGCAACAGTAGCCTTTCTCTAATGCAACATGTTTCTATAATGATACATATTTTAAAAATCAGATTACAATTCTAAAATGTGACACTATTTTGAACATTTTATGTCAAGAATTTATCATATGGTGTAATTATAAAATACGTTTTACAGTCAAATGACGTTCCAATGACGTTCACGTCGTCAGGCAAAAAACTCGGAATATTGACTTTACAAAAATAGCTGTAACTTCCTCAAAACTCAAGATATTTACACAATTTCTTTTGAATAATGGTTCATTGGCATTAGTCTTTATAACTATGAAACATCACACAAACTGTTTCTTGTCAACATAGCAGGTTTCTCCTGGAGACTGGCTTATTTATATATAACATAGTAAACTCAAGGTTTTGTCCGTTTATAAAATCTGGATCCGGTCATAGCTTAAACAGTTTTGGAGCTAGGTTGATGAAACTGGGTATGTGGATACAGATTAATAAGCAAATTATTCATGTCAATTTGTGTTTTATTCAGACAACAATTGTGGTTGCTATGGTAACAAAAATAAACAAAACCAAACAGGGTGCTTATATATTGCTTGTAATTCGTAATTAATTGTTATTATTAAGCAGAAACTGGCTTTTTATTTTATCAACGTCGACATTGACCCCATTTACACCTATTTTGATGGAAAGTATCTTCTCGGAAGCTATATATTGACCACGTTTCATTCATATATGTCATTCCAGACTAAATATAATCAACGGAAACCGATTTTCTATATTTAGTAACAGTGACCTTGACCCCAAATGTCCCATTTTTTATCCCAACGTGTATCATCGTACAAGCAACGTATATAGCAAGTTTCATCCAAATATCTCATTCTTAACGGAAGTTATTGAGCAAAAACCGATTTTCTATTTTTAGTAACAGTGACCTAGATATTGACCCCACCCATCCAACTTTTTATTTTTAGTGACGTATTGAGTCAAGCTACTTATACACCAAGTTTCCTCACGATATGCAATTCTAAACTGAAGTTATTGGGCGAAAACCGCCATTTGATCATTTTGGTGGCCATTTTGAAAACCGTTGCTATGGCAACCAAAGAAAATATTTTAAGTGGGTCTCATGAAAAAAATGCTTCAAATGGACCAAGGAACAGTAGTACCAATTTTTGTAACTTTCTCCAAAAATTAATGTTTATTGGACATTATTGCTGGACTACACAGCTTCTTTGTATTTTTGAGATTAGCAGCGGCAGCTTGGTCTAAGAACCAGTACACCGAACCATCAGTAGGGCGTACCATAGCTGCTGGCAACGGAGGCGTCTCATTGCCTTCTAACACTCTCTGAAATAAAAATTCACGACATTAAGTACTGAAAACAATACGAACGGAAAAAATAACATTCACGAGTATCGAACATGGAAAGCAGATTTATGACAACAGAAACAGCAGAGCTTCAAAGAGACAAAAATATCAATGTGCCAAATGATTGATCGATATGCATGCAAAGGACAAGGTTAATACGCTTGTATGAACAGGACCCGATCTAAACGACCATTACGGTGAATTACTTATCAAGATCGTCGAACGGAGAGAAAATAAAAATCTTACAACCAGTCAGTCAAACATGTGATACATATTATAGGGCACTGGAAATGAAACAATAAGAACAACCCTCGATAATTCTGAAAAATCTTGGTTGATGATGTTTCATGCAGGAGGAACATAAGACACACAACATAAGGAACATGAAAGTCGCTAAGATAACCTGGTGGTACGGTGGTCGAGCGGATAGCCTGCTTGACTGCTGATCGAGAGGTCTCGGGTTCGATCCTCGGCCGGGGCACTTGATCATTTCTGAAACGCTTTTCTGTGTTTCCCACCTAACTAGAGATGAACTGGTTAGCAACCCAGAGGTAGTCTCGCGTGTATCGGTGCTATACACCGGGCACGTTAAAGAACCAAGGTGTCTCTTCAGAAAGAGCTAGGGCATCTCGCCCGGATACCTTGTATCACACCACTATCTATTCCACCTGCTGTCCCTTCAGCAAAAACACAGGACCCCATTGGAAATAAGTGCTTGCACTTTCATGGGTTATCCTTGACCGAGGTTTAAATAATTACAACTACAACAACAAAATGGCTGCACATACCTGAACCATTTCAGCTTTAGATGCACCACAGGAGGCAAATACAGCACATTTACTTTTGTTCAACAATGGTAATGTCATGGTTACTCTACTGGGTGGCGGCTTTGGACTGTCCGAAATAGGTGCAATCACTTTATCTTTCTCCTGAAAAACAGATGTTTTGGGTTACATGTTTGAAAAAATAAAAGTCACATAAATACAAAAAGCTTACACACTTGCACTACAAAAGCCATGTTTTCACTACTACCAAACACTAAGAAATTGATCAGCTTTTAAGCAAATGCATTTCTAAATTTTCTACATGTATGTCTTCAGTCGTTATAGTAGAAAATGATGAACATGACTGAGACATTGAAATAAAATCATTAAGCATTCATAGAACACCCAATGGACCATAATGAAAATGGGTCAGCCAATTATGTAATCCAGACAAAATAAAGTCGTTATTATTATTATTATACTTATTTTTATTATTACTGGTTCACTATATTACAATTATGACATGTACCTCTAACAGTGGATGTCCTGGAAAAAGTGAACAAGTATGACCATCTGGTCCCATTCCAAGAATTAATACATCAAACTTTGGAAAGCCTTTCTCCAATTTGAAACCCTTTAACATCCTTATAGCATAATCTTCAGCACATTCTTCGACTAAAACATAAATAGTGAGAAGACATCCCTTGCCAATTAATGCACAAAATAATATAAGTAGTCAGACACATGTCAGATACCAAACATGACTTTTATTAATAAACAACAAATGTCCCAGTTTATTTTCACTGGTTATTTAAACAGAAAGGAATGAATCATAATGTTGGTTGATGAATAATAATGCTAATGTTCTGCAAACCTGATACGCTCTGTATAGATTTAGCCCTCATATGGATGAGGACTACCTTTGCTCTGCACTAAAATAAATACTTTATGGACTGACAAATACAATGTATGCAGCTCAATCAACAAAACATACAACAGAATCAACAAATAAAAGGTGAATAAAAAAATCTAAATTAATTTTTTTAAACATTATATACCTGATAAATCTGGATGTATTGGGAATATTTTAGATTCCAATGGAGTTTTATCGAACAGTCCTTCTTTGTACAGTGTGTATGTACAGTCAGTGCTGGTATATGGTACATGACGTTCATCACAGAAGAATATGCGCCACTTGGACCAATTAGTTGTCATTTTAGGCAATCCATTGCTAAGATACTTAACAACACTTCCTCCTACAAGTAAGAAACACAATTTTTATGAACAGGCACTTTGGGAGATAACTTCACAACTGCTCTAAATATCTTTAACATATAAGTTAAGTCACCAATTTTCTAGGGCTCTTTTCAGCTGTTAGGCCGCTCAAGCACCCTTTGACATTTTAACTTCCCTGGTCATTGGGCTACATATGGAAACCTACACTCGTGCCTCCCTGGGGAGACTATTTCTCTCCTGTGGTGTGGCAGCCAACATCGATCTGTGGCGCCCAGGAATAGACACTGCCCTCACAGGTACCATTTTACACCATGCTGGAGCTGTGGGTCTTGCTCAGAGATTATGACCAGTGGTCCAGAGGGGGATCGAACCCGGAACCTCTCGATCCCGAAGCGCGCGCCCTACCTCTAGGCCACCGCTCCCCACATATGGTTCTCGGAAGTTACTCATTGCACTTCTCCTAGTTGGCAGCTGTTTACCTTAAATTTAAAGGTGAATTATGGTAAATTAAATTATATGATCCAGACAAAGACACAGACCTGTACAAATGTAGGAATGGCTGACAAATTTGGTATAGTAAAGTTCCTTTTTTACAGGGGATAAAAGCTAAAAATTGTGTATCAATAACCATTCATTCAATAGGGCTATGTCTTTTTAAATGTTATAACATGGAAAATCGCATACATCATGTATATATATTCATGAATTTGAATAAATCCTACCATATAAATTTAGCCAACAGTCAGGAATAGAAAATTATGAAAACTTTATCTTCTATGTGTTTTATTTTTTCATATATTAAATGACTTGATCAATTAAGCTTTTTTTAAATTTTTAACTAATTGCTCCATTGCAGTGGTAACTGAATAGCATTGGTCGATTATTGAGTAGGTCCTAAGAGTTCAGTATCAGAGAAGTTATACTACATAAGGGAAACTACTCTTGATACTGCACCGTGTGAGTAGGCCTACACATCGAATGATTTTGTTCGGGCACGTTTAAAACTAATAAATTATTGGCAGTGGCTAGGATTACGGTACCGTAATCCTAGACCCACAGGCTAGGATTACGGAAGTTCCGTAATCCTAGCGAGTCCTAGCTAGGGCTGTCTAGAATTACGGAAGTTTTTATACTGAGTGCAATTAAGAGTTAAATTATACAAATATTGGTATATATTTATTGACAAATTAATAGAAATGTTAGAATAGCATGCTTCGAATTTTACTTCGCTAATATTTTTGTCTTTGCAGTGGAAGAAAATAGAGGCAGTCCGAATGTTTTAAAATTTATTAATGTACGTGGTCGAATACACAAATTTAGTTCCATTGAAATTGATTGTCATGATCGAAACAAATTGTGTTGCTAATTTTGGTAGTAGATCTGATATGTTAATTTGTTCGTCATTCGGTCCTCGAAATAAACATCAAGTAGCTAAATCGTTTGTTCATTCACAATTTACATAGCCTACTACTGGATCTACGTTGTGACAGCGCGTAGTGATACAAATTCCAAATATGGTCATATTTAGTTTCTTAATTATTTATTTTAATTTGTAACCGATTACGCTTTGCATGTCATTAGGAATCTTATAAAATTAGAATTATGATAACAATCGATCCTGTATACGTTTTTAAAATATAATTCAAAGGTCATGCAAGGTTTTTTTGCTCCACGAACGTATATACCTTCGTGTATATACATTTGTGTCTGCTCTGATCACACGAGCGGCACTCGTGATAAATGTTGAAGTATTCTTATTCAACTCTGCTATTATCTGTTATCTCAATATATTTTTCGTATTTTAATAACTTTATAAATTTATGCGTAGATAAAAGTACATACAGTATCAAAAGTATTTGCATTTAGATATTTTCAGCCGTTTTATATCTTTACCATACTGATTTTTTTATTACTCTATATCTTTACCATAACCAAACTGATTACTCGATGGTCAATATATCAATACTTGTATAAATTCATCAAATATAAATGTCGACATGCAATATAATGCGACCTGCACGCTTAATTGCACTCGGTATAAAAACTTCCGTAATTCTAGACAGCCCTGGCTAGGACTCGCTAGGATTACGGAACTTCCGTAATCCTAGCCTGTGGGTCTAGGATTACCGTACCGTAATCCTAGCCACTGCCTAAATTATTAAATAAGGAATAGAAAAATTGAATATGTTAGTAAATTATTTAAACTTATTAAAGATTTAAACAAGGATTTAAATACATTTAGTTATATACCTCCCTGATTTAAACTATTTTAAAGAAGAATAAAGACTTTTAAACTTATATTTTGACGTTAAGTACCCCGATATTATGAGATTATCAGATATCGTAAAAAGTACGAAGTATGCTTGGGACGAATCGAAAAGCTCATCGTGAAATATGATAATTTATGCTTATTCAAAATGCTTATTCGTTCACCTGAAAGTCCAATAAAAAAGACTCCCTTCTCTTTGATTGCATCATTAGCCCGCTCAATGACAAACTTGCATAGTTCATCCGCTACCAATAAATCAGTTTCTTTAACGACAACAGTGGGCGCAGCCATTTTGGATTTTTCAGAGAAATGGTCTAAATTCTGACGGTTTTACTGAAGATTACTTTCATTATTGAATCTGGTATAGTTTTCAGGTTATTACGTAGATATTTTATGCAAATTATACATGATCTTTCTTTCTGGATATATAAGAAATGCCATTGATTTCTCAGAAAAAAAATCCAAATAATTTTGTGACATGGAGTTTTTCCAAATCGATGGAGCGGGGACGAAAAGGGGCCAGCGTATTTGGAAAAGAATAAATGCTATATTATGAAAGTTTTCTTTACAGGAACCGATAAACCAATACATTTCCTGTCTGTTTATCATGTTTACACAAATTTATATGAGCTGGGGAACGTCATATGTACCTCATTTGACCCCTTGAAACGGCCATAATATGCAAGTTTTGTCCAAAAAAAATGGTTATAAAACGACAAAATACAACATGAGCGCAGATGTGTACCAAGACCAAACTTTGTACATTTGTTGCAAATCACATTATTTATATGTACACAAATGATAGAGTTGGTTCACGCCTGCGCTGACCAAATACATAATTTCTAAACATTAGTAAAAACAAGGAAACATGAAACGAGCGTGTACATATTTGAAATCGGTATACTACAACGTCATTAGTTAAGTTATTTGAAAATAAATCACTATGATATATACAAATTAACGTCTAGTTGAATATATTACAGCATATCTAGCAAAAGAGTACACTATTTTGGGATACAAGTGACAAAAATATGAAATTAAAATGAGATTTTTTGGAATCTGTTCACTGCAATGACATGAATCCCTTTATTTCAAAATTAATAGCTACGATCGACGCATTGAATATAACCCAAAGTATAATTCATCGATATATCCATCAAACCATACATCCATTCATCTATCCATCCATCGATTCATCCATCCATACATCTATCCATCCATCCATCCACCCACCCATCTATCAATCTATCCATCAATTCATCCATCGATTCATCCATCCATCCATCTATCCATCTATCTATCCATCTTTCCATCTATCCATCTATCCATCCATCCGTCTATCCGTCTATCCATCTATCCATCTATCCATCCACCCATCTATCCATCCATACATCTATCCATCCATCCATCCACCCACCCATCTATCAATCTATCCATCAATTCATCCATCGAATCATCAATCCATCCATCTATCCATCTATCCATCTATCCATCTATCCATCTTTCCATCTATCCATCTATCCATCTATCCATCTATCCATCTATCTATCAATCTGTCTATCCGCCTATCAATATATCCATCCACCCATCTATCCATCCATACATATATCCATCGATCCATCTATCCATTCACCCATCCATCTATCTATCCCTCTATCTATCCAAACATATATCCATACATCCATCCATACATCTATCCATTTATTCATCCATCTGTCCATCTGTCCATCTGTCCATCTGTCCATCTATCCATTTATCCGTCCATCCATATAACCATCAACCCATCCATCTATCCATCTATCCGTCTATCTACGAGGGTATATCCAAAAGTAATGTCTCTCCTCCCGTGGTTTAATTGTTTATAGGCCGATATGCATAAATATCATATCAAAATGTTCAGCAATTCAATTCTGATTAATATCAAACGTGCTGCATTATTCGATTTTCATAACTGGATTATATGAACATTTAAAATATACCTATGACGTCATTTCGCCGCACACGAAAATTTCGATGTTTTTTCATTATCATAACAATTTTTTTTGTGCGTGTTTATAAAAAAATCAATCTTGAATGCATACAATACTTTCGTGACGTGATGAAACGAATGTTTTGTGTCTGCTGCTAAAAATTCAATAACGTCACTCAACTTTGAAACTCGTAATATATCTTCAACGCATTGATTACTTAGCGAAAACATGGCAGATTTGTGACAAAAAGACGCTGAGCGTAGTAATGCACCTTTCCTAAGAGTTTTGAAAGTCACATACTGAAACTGTAGTTACACAAGGCGGCAACATAGGCTCATGTGTATGTAGTATAAACTTTTAAGGGGGGCATATATCACCAAATCATTATCGTTAGAGAGTCATATGAACGGTTTTTAGTAGATCCGAAAAGAACACCAAGGGTATTTTTAACGCCGCCAATTCAATTCGTCGTTCAAAACTGCAATGATTGTGTGGTGATTAAATATTTTGCTGTGGGACTATCTAGATGACACTTAAAAAATTGATTTTGCAGAGAGTAAGTGTCGGTACGGTAACACAATTTAAAAGTTCTTGGAAATGACTGCATGGTTTATGAGTCGTTAGAAATCACCAGGGATGAACTTCTGCTGGATGAGTAGGTGTCAGGAAGTAACGTCATTATGACGTCGTTGACGTCGAACTTGCGGCTATGTTCGCAAGTTTGTCTCAAGAAAATGTTCATATCTCCAGAACTATTATGTGCATTGATGTGAAATTTGGTCATCATATTCAAATTAGACTGAAGTTACGGTGTGAAAAAGTTCGTGGTTTTACTGACATTATGTACGATTTTATAGCATCAGTGACATTACTTTTGGATATACCAACGTATATATCCGTCCATCCATATATCCATCCATCCATCCTTATATCCATAAATCCATCCATCCATCCATCTATCCGTCTATTCATATATCCATCCATCCATCTATCCGTCTATTCATATATCCATCCATCCGTCCGTCCTTCCATCGATTCATCCATCGATCCATCTATCCGTCTATCTATCTATCTATCTATCTATCTATCTATCTATCTATCTATCTATCTATCTATCTATCTATCTATCTATCTATCTATCTATCTATCTATCTATCTTTCTGTCTGTCTGTCTGTCTGTCTGTCTGTCTGTCTGTCTGTCTGTCTGTCTGTCTGTCCGTCCGTCCGTCCGTCCGTCCGTCCGTCCGTCCGTCTATCCGTCTATCCGTCTATCCGTCTATCCGTCTATCCATCGATCCATCCACCCATCTATCCATCCATACATATGTAACAGGAGCCGTGCCAAACCCAGGTTCTATCGTGGTTTTGGACCAGGTGTGTTCGTGTAATCCTTCCAGTTGATTATTCTGCTGAACTATAGTCAGAGAAAATGTGATTTGAGAACTCTTATAAAAGAGACTTTGTTGTTGCGTATCAGTATCAAGTGGCTGTTTACCCTTATATTAGATCACCTCAATAATGAGACCAACTCAATATAGAGACCTTACAATGTCAAGGTCTCAAGGGTGGGTCTATTATTGCGGCTATCTAAATCTAATTATCAAATATAAAACAGACAAAATGCTACACTTATTCAACTTAATTTACGGTGTACTATATAATTATATATTGGTATAGATTCTAAATGATATATTGTATAATAAAATGAGAAGTTACAAATTATTGTACAGTTTAATTGACAAGTTTGGAATAAAATGAATATGGTGCTCTACATGTAACCTATCAGAAAATAAATTAAAGTAATTAAATGGGGATAAAATGACCAGTCAAATATTAACAGGTAATCGTTACCTCTACGTCTAAATTGAAAGGCAATGGTTTATAGACTCATTACGTCTTATATAGGGAAAGTTCCCGCCAAAACCCAATTATGCACCATGTATCATGGGGAACACCAAATTCTCATGATAAACATGAAATCTCTAAAAGTAAGGCATGGAACATGACCATGCTACATGATAACATAATGATTGTCTTACATAAAGATTAAAAGTGTACTGGAAGACTCAGTGATCGACCAGTCTGTTTGGTTAACACATCACTATACTACTGTATGTCAATTATACAATTTAAGGCCAATCAATAAAAGTATTGGTTAATCATAAAAGGCTACAGGTTTAACAATATAGCAGACGAAAATAACCATTCCTGCTACACATATATTCATCGATCCATCTATTCATTCACCCATCCACCTATCTATCCCTCTATCTATCCAAACATATATCCATTCATCCATCCATACATCTATCCATTTTTCCATCCATCTGTCCAACGATCCATCTATCCATCCACCCATCTATCCATACATACATCTATCCATATATCCATCCATCCATCCATCTGATGCCACGCATTCACCCAACCATCCACCCAACCACCCGCCCGTCATTCCATTATAGGAAATAAAATAGCCAATTACTTTTAAAATTAATACACCAGCGAATGTAATGGCAAGGGAGACCACTGTGTAAGTCCATTTTTTCCAGATAGTCAGCGAATTCGTCGGTTATTAGCCCATCTCCGTGAAAAAGAATAAACTTCCGGTTGAGCAATCATGGCTGATGTTTTGAGTATTTTGAGGCAATACAACATCAACAAAAAGGAGATAATCGAGAGAGATGATCAAATTATATTTGGAGAATTCGCTTGGCCGAAAGATGTGAAGACTAACTATCTGGTTTGGGGGTAAGTTACTGGTTCTTGTTTAGTCTTTTACGCACTTAAAGTCGACCGTCCAAAATTCGTTACTATCCGAATTTCTTCTAGTATTTTTTATATTTTTTGCATAATTACCTCTGACAGATTTGTGGCAGCTACTGCATCCCCTACTATAGTTGAGCCATGTTATTGTAGTCACTGAGGGAAGAATCATTTCCTGTATTATGCATCATGCTCTACTGCCAAGGGAGATGATTCCGGACAGGAAAATTTCCGGACAAACGGTCTAGACGGTTTGTTTAGTTAAATAATTCATTGATATTGGTATCAAATCACTCAGGGGCGTATTTAAAGGAAATCTGGGTAGCAATAAACAGTTTCTCTTGAAATTCCCCCGGCCGACTCACACCGACAACTTAAACCAGTCTGTCACGGAAATACACAATCAGACCTGAAACAAAGAAATATTTCACACTATTAACCACATCCTGAAGTTTCAAAAATGCAAACATTATTAAACAATGTCAGAACCCTAAGATGTATGGTACTCACATCAGTGCATGTCTCATACGCAATTCTGACCGCTATTTTAGGCAAAAACGCAAGTATTCGCGTGTTCAAATTTTTTTACCTGC